>OY728119.1:1596015612-1596433612 GCA_963277665.1 Viscum album | reverse complement strand
AAAAAACATACCAAGATACTTATATAAGTTTTAACAACTCTTAAAAGTAGTATAAAGTATATAAAAGGACATACACTACTTATGTTTTGGTCTAGATTTCATCAAAAAGGAGGTTGTAGACATTTTACTCATAACACTTATGAGCATTTAAATGGGCATATATTTTCACTTATTTTTTTGAATATCTATTAAAATAGTAATGAACTTTTATAGGATGCTTTTCAATCCCTAATGAAAAAGGAACCAGACACATTTGGTCCAAACGATTATTTACATCAAGTTCTTGGCAATGAGCATAGTGGAAGAGTTTGTTGTAAACTCGGAAAGAAAATTGTTTCGTCTAAATATTGGTCATCAGGTATTGAATCTTCTAGAAATATTATAGGAATGGTTACTGAAGAACAATCACATGCTGCTATTGAGTCAGGAAAGCAAGAAGTTAGACAAGAGTCTCAAAAATGAAGAAACAAGAAAATGAACAATTGTTCAAGTTGATATCAGCTATATGATCTCCACTTATGCCAGAGGGTGAATCTACAATGGATGGTTGTTTATCGAGTTTTCTCTCGATGTATAAGGATGAAGATGATTGTGTAGTTGAATATGCTGATGGAGATGCTGGAGATGCTGTTGATGATGGAGAGGATAAAGATGTTGCTGGTGATGGAGAGGCTGAAGATGTTGCTGATGGTGATGATGACACTTCTGATGGTGGTACACACATTGATGTTATTAATATCGGGGCTGATGATGAGGAGGATTCAGATGAAATTTTGGAGTGACATTATTGATAGTTTTTGTATCTGTCATTTTGTTTTCAATTTTTATAAAATTTCAATTTTATATGTATTAGTTGTTTTTTTATTTATGTGGAAATAAGATGCTGTAATAGTTTTTGGAATTCATTGCAGGTGTATGTGTATGGTGTATTTGTATACTGCGGGTTTGTGCAGGGGGGAGGGGGTACTAGAAGAGGGTGGGGGGGGGGACGAGCATGGGGTGGGGGGGGGGGGGGAATGGCAGGGGCAATAGGGTGGGAGTGCAAGGGGGAGGGATTTGGATTCAATTCACATAAATGTTATATAATCGATATTAATTTCTATAATAACACAATCATGCATCGTTTCCGAATTGTTTTTATTTGAAATTTATTCTTTTTGTACCGGGGGTTGGGTACAAGAACATCTAAAAAAGGAAAATAATACTTCAGTGATCTCCAAAAGAACAAGAAGGAATTTCTATGGGTCGACGATGAAGATGGCAATGAAATTGAGCTTTGATTCAACAAGAAAAATATAGAAGGTAAAAATAATTGGTTTTGGTAGTTTGAGGTTCAAAATTGACTTTGACAGGTGATTTCTAGGTTTGTATGTGTCTTACCTTATTATATTATCTATTTCTGCTGGCTGGTATTTACCACGGGGATACCAACCTTTCAGGTACACCAGAGAAAAGTATGCTCACCCTCAAATCCCGTTTTTCATTTTTCAATGACAAATTTCAGGTATTTACGCTACTGTTTTCCTTGCAGTTTGATGGAACATCACATAAATCTAATGTTTTTGAGAGCTACATAAGAGACACTCTAATGTGATGGTAGATATGGGCCAGCAGCCTGCCAATCAGGGAATAATGTGCACCTTGCTAATATCTAAGCATCAAAGGTAAATATTGTATTTAATTTTTTTGATTCCATGCTAGTTATGATGAAAGAAAAAATATTCTATTTGTAGTTCTTGGTGAAAGGGGGTGGGGCAGGGGTAGGGGTGGGGGACTGGCAGGGGCGGGGGGAATGGTAGGGAGAAGGGGGGTTCAAGGGGTGGGGGAAAGGGGTGGGGGTGCAAGGGGGGTGGGGGACTAGCAGGGGCAGGGGGGAACTGGCAGGGAGAGGGGGTGAAAGGTGGGGGGGGGGGACTGGAAGGGGGCATGGGGGACTGGAAGGGGGCATAGGGGACTAAAACCGGATCCAAAAATACCAATTTGAAACATTTAATGTTCAGATTTCAGAACCAAATTCCAATTTAAGCAACAACCCATGCTTCATATTAAAAACACAAATTTCCTCCAAAAATAATGAATTGGAAACCTATGGGGTATTAAAAACTCCCCACCTTAACACTTCTCATACCCGAGAATCCATGGTATTCATCAAAACATGTCTCACAAACTACTATGATTGTCGATTCCCTGAGAACTCACTATTCCCCATCTCTGAATTCTAAACATGTTTCTGTAACACAAATCCAAACATCAAGGCACAATTTCCTAAAAAAATATGATTTTTTTCTTCAATGATATGCATTTATATTATATATGCATTCAATGTGTTTTATACATTTTTAATGAAAGAGATGTTTCCGAATTAAAGTTAAAATCTGAATATAAGGAGTTGGTATTAAACATATCATCAATAAGTGAGTGAGGATGTAACACCCCTGGATTAAGGTATTTCACTATTTTATTATGTATTTTTTATTATAATAGGATTAAAAGGGTCATATTTTTTCTTAATTTGTTTATATTTTTTTCAAACAGGTTTATACTTTATTCCACACAGATTCGCAGATTTTGTTCATGAAGATTTCTGCATTTACCATGTGGGAATAATCTATATTCATTGACCATGAATATTTCTGCATTTACCATGTGGGAATAATCTATATTCATTTACCATGTGGTACATACGTTATCTAATGACTTTTTTTGATGTGAAGGTATGTTACTACTATAATGAACTATGTATGTTTTACCATGTGGTATATTTACTCTTTGTGTGAATCTCTTTTTTTATCATGGTATCTTACTGCTATAAGAATTTCAATTTCATAATTGATACATTATTTATTTTAAATTGGTTGTTTTTTATTTATTGTGAGATGATAATTATTTAAATTCTAATTAGTTATTCAATATTTTGAATTTTTTACTCAATATTATTCATGACTTCAGATTTGTACTCTTAAAGTCATGATATTTAGGTACTATATAAATTTAGGCATGTAATCTATAAGTTTTTTGAAATTCTATTTCCTATACAAGTAAAAATGAAATGCATGTTTCAAGAGGTCTTTTTCCAATTTCTTATAATTACTTCACCATGGATCCTGCAATTAAGGTATAAATTTTTTCACATTAAAATGAAATTTTTGTTGAAATATTTATGGTTAATTATAAGAATATATTTTGTATATGATTTTGAAATCCATGACCCATCAGCTATTCTTGATCTATTTCATTAAAGATATGAATAAACTTATATACATGCTACTTTAGGTTTTCTGGTGTTTCCAAATATTGGAAATGTATAGATATACTTCTCAAATCACTATGGATTTAATTGATTTAATAGTTATATGGTTATAATCCATTTTATTAAAATATTTTGAACAAGTATATTTATGTTTTCCCCTAAAATTTACTAGGATGATAAATTTCAATTGTATAATCTTTTTGAAGTATTTTATCTCGAACTATATCATATCAACGTGTCAAAAATTCTACAACTTCTTGTAGGATGCTAGATGAAAATATTTAAATCTTTGAAGCTTTCAAGGGAAATTTCATATTCACTGTCAATGTGTCAATGTTTCTTCCCAATGGTATATTTTATTTCTATTTTGTGATGGATTATAAAGGGTACTTTTTGTAGATGATACATAGCTGGAAAGTAAGAGGAATTAAAAAACATAAGTAATGGACATCTTAGTGTGTTTCTTGTATGCACTTATTTTCTAGGAATGCATATTGAAAAAATTTCAAATTATATGCAAGTGAATCTTATTGTATATTCTCCTAGTGTGTTACCTTTTCATGGGTTATCGATTTCATCAAGTTTTATCATACTCATTAACTATTTCACACAACTATCTTGGCTTCAAAAAATCAAACATTTGAGAATTTACTATTTTAACATCCTGGTTATCAAGGACTTTGGAAACATAGGAATTGAACTCATGATTTAGGAGTTTCTATTTTACAGTATCATTTAAACATCATGTATTATCTTAGTATGTTTCTTGTATGCACTTATTAATGTCCATTTGACCTCAATTTATGAAAACTTCCTATTATATTTATCAGTTATGTTAAACAATCTGAAAAATCAGTGATTTTAATTTTTTCCCAGAAAAAAAATTTTAGAACCTTTGTCTATGTGTTTTCTAGGAGGGGTGAGTGGGGAGGATTAATTTTTTATGATCGTCTATATCACATGGAAATATTTTTGTGTAATAAATATATTTTTCAGTGTAGATACATGAAAGGGAAGCATCATTAGAGTTTTCTATGAGAGGAACGTTGATGACCTCCCAATGCTTGATAAAGTTGCACAACTAGCTAGGCTTTACAAAATCAAACATTTGATAATTTACTATTCTAACAACTAGGTTATAAATGCCTTTGGAAACATAGGAATTAAACTCATGATTTAAGAGTTTCAATTTTATAGTATCATTTAAACATCTTTCATTCTATTAGGGTGTTTCTTGTGTGCACTTATTTTCTATGAATACATATTGGAAAAATTTCAAATTATGTGCGAGGGAATCTTATAGTATATTCTCTTTGTGTCATAATATTTTATCATACTCATTGACTATCTATTTTTAATGTTATCATAATCATTAACATATTTAGTATTGAAGGTTTCTGTTCAAGTTATGTTTTTTAGTCCATGAGTAGTACATGTCTTCTCAATAGACCTTCTGGGCTCATCTTTTTGTGCCAGGTTTATCTTATGTTTTATATTCTCTTAGTGTCTTAACTTTGCGTGGGTTATTGATGTCATCAAGTTTTATCAAACTTCTTAACCACGTATTTCTAATTTTATCATACTCAACATCTTTAGTATTGATGGTGTTTGTTCAAGTTATGTTCTTAAGTCCATGAGTAGTACATCTTTTCTCAACTGGGAGAGTGCCTTAATTAGGTTTTCTAGTTCAACTATTTTGTCCATTTGACATCACTTTTAGAAAATTGCTTATCTTGTTTATTAGTTATGTTAAACAATCTGAAAAAATTAGTGGTTTTTTTTTTCTTTCCAAAATAAATATTCAGAACCTTTGTGTGTGTGTTTCCTCAAAGGGTAAATGGTTGAAGAAAGGTGCATGGGGGGGGGGGGAAACTAGTAGGGGAGGGGGGACTGTTAGGGGGTGAAAGGGTGGGCTAGAAGGGGGGGGGGGAGGGGGACTACCAGGGGCAGGTGACGATTAGTAACTAGTAGGGAGGGGTGGGGGGGGGGGAGGCAGGACTGATAGGGGGAGGGGAAACTGGAAGGGGAGGGGGTGGAAATGGCAGGGAGGGGGGAAACTGGTAGGGGGAGGGGACTGATAGGGGGTACAAGGGGGGACTGGAGGGGAAACTGGTAGGGGGAGGGGGGAAACTGGTAGGGGGGTAGTAGGGGGGTACAAGGGGGGATTGGAAGGGGGTGCAAGGTGGGATGGCTGGGGGGGACTGGCAGGGGGGATGGGGAGGGGAAGCTGACAGGGGGGACTGGTAGGGGGGAGGGAGAGACTTGTAGGGGGAGGGGGGAACTGGCAGGGGGAGGGTAAACTGGAAGGTGGAGGGTGGGAACTAGTAGGGGGAGGGGACTAGGAGGGGGAGGGGGTGCAAGAGGGAGGGTGGGTGGGGGTACAGGGGGGGACTGGCAGGGGGAGGACAAGGTGGGGTGGGGGGGGGGGACTGGTAGGGGGAACTAGCAGGTGGGGGGAGGGTGTGCTGGGTTCTTTTTCAAGGGGAAAGGGCAGGGGAAAACTGGTAGGGTGGGGGGGGGGTAGGACTGGCATGGGGAGGGGGGGACTAACAGGGGGTGCCGTGAGGTGTTCAAGGGGGTGTAGGGGGGCTGCCCAGGGGGTACAAGGGGGCTGTCCATTGGGGGAATGATGGTACAAGGGGTGTTCAAGAGGGGTGAAATCAGGGTATCAGGGGGGAGGGTGGTGCAAGGGGGCTGTCTAGGGGGGCATGGGGGCTGTCTAGGGGTAGGGGGACTCGAAAGGGGGAGGGGAAACTAGGAGTAGCGGTGGGAAACTAGGGGTAGGGGACTAAGTTTTTTTATACCATGTAAATGATATATCCATGGTTTTAACCATGACGGTATGCCCCTAAATCCATGGTTAAAACCATGGTAGTAGGCCCCCTAATGCCATAGTTTAACCGTGGTAATTGGCCCCTACTACCACAGTTAAAACCGTGACAATAAGCCCCTACTGCCACGACGATAGCGACCACAATTTTCCCAAACCGTGGCCAAATTCTATTGCCACGGTTTTAGGGCCTACGACCACAGTTCCAAACCGCGGTCGTAGTATAATTTTCTAGTTGTGTAATTTGGTTCACATAAGCTTCTACGAATGACCCTTATCTTGCTTATGATGATATGTTTTGCATAGAAAATGATATCTCTCTTATCCCGAATTGAAGCCCTTAGACCCATGATCTCAATTTTGTATATATAGATGAACCATTACGCTACCTATTCACATATGATACAGGTGGTGTTTATTAAAAACACGTTCCAAAATTACTCACATCGACATTACTAAAAATATGATGATATCATTGAATTAAATCAACTTCTGGTAATGATGATGTTCAAAGTGTTGTGAGTTCATAAAATATACAGTATTTGTGTATCTTTTTCCCATGTATTATGAAATTATCATGATTCTTGGGTTCTCTATCAATTTTTGTGGGACTCTATATGAGGTCAGATAAGAAATAAGTTTGATTATTATAGAATAATTATACACAATGAGGCTGATTTACTAGTTTTTCTATAACCTAATGAATGAAATATAGAATTTGACCTAAGAAATTAAGGTTTTTTTATAACCTTCTTCCTCATGGTGTATAAAATAGCATGTATGTGATATTACCATACATATAAACTTAATATTAAACCTTACATGTGAGCTTGAAAATAGTAGATACCAATTCCCTTACCATCATTCATGAATTTGTGTGATCACATATCCTCACAGAGGCTTATTTCCTTAAAATATTATACCTAGGGAATTTCAAGTCTTCACTGCATAATTTCATCATGCATCAGATATTCTTGAACACATTTTTTTCATAGTGTCTCATTTTAATGTATTTTATACACTTCTGGTGGTGAAATCATTTGAAATCTCAACTGAATTCCAAGCTTTGTATGATCACCACATATCTATTTCCCTATACCAATATCAATCTCTTATCCATAATGATATTTACCTTGGTGTTCAACATCACACAAGGAAAAGCAGGTTTGGTGATTCTATTTTTCTTGACTATGAGTCATATTGATAATGGTTCTTATTAAAATGATAAAATGTAAAATATAAAATATTCTAATTACTTTTTTCTATATGGTAGTCTCAACATGGTAAGTTTCAGTTCATGTGAACTTGTCTGATCGACCTTCTAGAGGCACGTGATATAAATTCCGGGTGCGATAGGCAAGTTGAAACTCCAATACAACAAGGTTGAAGAATACAACGTATGATGTTGTTTAACCATAATGTGATATGCATCTATTTAAAGAAAATAAACAGTTAAATTTTAATTAATTATTTTATTTATTAATATTTTTTTATTAAATAAAATAATAATAATAATAATAATAATAATAATTATTATTATTATAATAATAAAACTCCTTCAATTTTGTAAACAATACACCCATCCCAAACATCAATAACATATGTTATTATGAATTATGATTGTATAATAACTCATAAAATGTGTCCTACTATGGTAAAGTGCGTGGAATAGTTTTAGCGGTTTCAAGAAAAGAATCATAAAAGTCATTCATGGGAATTATATATAACACACAAACGAAACTGGTGATGGATATGGGATATGTCTCATAGAAATAAATGTCACAAAAAATCCCTTACCTTATGTCTTGATGTTCTTAATACATGTTCAAAAATAATGTATGGTAAATATAGGTTTGTTATACATGAATTATGGGCCTATAATAATAAATATATTATACCATATACGATTTAATTATAATATTTTATCATTGATTCATTAAAAAATCTTCTTTAAAAACATTGATTTAGATAATAATTGATTTATTACCATATATGTTTTGGGTTGATAGTTTTGATCATGGTTCTTTGATCATGGTTCCATCATTTAATGAAATTTAATAATGATATAAATATAATATAGATATTTATTATATAAAAATTTAGACTAATCAATAATAGTAGGGCTATAAATATAAATAAAATCATTCATAGAGACAATAGGTTGTATGTATGAATGAATGTTATTTCCATTTCATAGATGTATGGAAGGAAAGAAAGGTAAAAAATAATTCACCTTTAAAGAACTATAATTATAGAATGGATATCATATATATTCATTAAATATATACTTACTACCATCCATATCAAAATAAGTAGTTGTCCACACGTATGCACGAGCGACAATATAATTATTAATTGATTGGAAGGTAAGAATGTAGATGTGATGTTATAATTCTAGAATTATAATTACATAATAAATATCATATTGATAGATATATACTTTAAACCCATAATGATATCCATCAGTAATAGGTAGTGAAGGAAAAAAGAATTACATCTGTTCATGATGTGGTAGTATTCTGTACACATGATCAATGGTTTTGTTTTCCATTTGATTGAATAGAAAATGGATATAAGTCATTAAATTAACATAATAATATATTTTTATATTAAATATCAATTTTTTTTTTTTATTTCATCAAATTTCAACAAGATTTTATGGTGCTATAAGTACATATGAAACAAAAACACATTGTTAAGCACTATACCTCTTCTTCAGAGGATCACTTTAGGATTATTACTAAAGACTCCATATGAAGGATTAATGATCCAAATAGGGACTCTAGGTAAATATAAGGGATTTAGGGAAAGTATTTGGAAAATTCTTGATATATCCAAAATTCTATTTAAGTGTCGATAGGAGGAGAGAGTAGATGACAATTTATATGCGGGTAAGGGAACCTAAATGAAAATTTACTAAAAGAATACAAAATGAGAAACTTTATCTAAAGAAAAATGCTTCCAAATGGCCATATATTAAATTTTAGGATAATATATATTATATATAATTATATAAAAATTTCATTTATGAATGATTAATTAGACGACCTACCCTTATCTTTTATTTTACCCCTCCCCTCGGTAAACCTGGTTAAACCTTAACTGTGGTAATTAATTCTTAATGGTTGTAATATTCATTATGAAAAAAATTAGTTGAAATTAATATATAATAATATTTATTATGATTAAAAATATGGAATATATTTAAAAAATAGAATTCACTGAAGTGTTAGAATGTATTTTATAATTAAACTTGTAGATCCAACAAAATAATGGTTTCCAAAGAAAAAGATTTCATAAGAAAACAATGTTTTTATATTGAATTTAAATGTGAGACTAATTAAAATAAACTAAATTATATTATTCATAATATTATTGAACTAAATTTTAATTTAAACCATTTTAAATAAAAATGGATATTTTTAAATTCTTTAATCTAAATGATTTTTTTATATAAATCAGTATTTTCACTATTCATAAAAAAGTAATATTTTAAGAAAATTATGAAAAATTAAATATAAGATAATTTTGAAATCTTATTTTAAATGTAAAAGTGATTTTTTTAAAAACAAATTTAGAAAAGAATAATACTAAATTATGTTACCAAAAGATGACCAAATATGTATTTATAAAATGTAGTGTATTAAACATAAAACTAGATTTATTTTGACCCTATTACTAGAAAAAATATTAAATGAATTATAATAAATATTATTGAATATATAATACATAAATTTCATTAAAATCATTCCCCAAAAGTTATTAATTTAATTAAATATTCTAATAAATCATTGCATACATACGAATTGTTGTTCAAAAACTCATTTCATTTACTTTTAAATGATTTTTATCATCATTTCTAATCAATTGATAACCATTGAATCAATTTTATAAAAATTTAAGGTATATAATATTCATAATTTATTCAAAACTATTCATACCATCAAATTTATCTTATAGGTTATAATTGTCACATTAATTAAAAATATTCTAATAGTATATCGTGGTTTGATTAAACTCAGTGTTGCGTGTAACATATTCTGTAGATGAAGTTAAATATATTTGAAAAAAATTCATAAAATATATTGGTGTTACAATTCCTTCCATATGTGAATGATTTATACCATTCATTATAGTCACCAATATATGGCCTATTGGAAGCCAAATTATGGGGTTACTATTATCTCTCTACCTGCCCAAGAGGGGTATCAGTGGGGGATAATCATGAAAAAGTGGAAACATAGATTTTAGTTGAGAGATATTTGGGATAATGGGGATAATAAATGGTGATAAATATATTGATTTGTAGGGAAATATTATCAGTTGAACTCAATAAATTATATTAGTAACAGAGACTAGCCATAGCATAGGATACTAGGGATTCCAATGATCTGAAGTAAGAACCTAAAGTTTACTAACAAAACTAATAGAATAATTGTTTCTTAAAGAGTATATTCCTAAGTAGAGATCATGAATCATGATTATATGCACATGTGATTCAATTGGTTATATCATTATAATTAGGATGAACCCTATTTAATTAGTATAATGGAATATTTATTTCATGTTAAGTAAATACATAATAGTTTTCTATTTTATAGTAATCACTCCTAAAAAATATCTATTAGGCCAATGGGAGCGATGTTAAATAGGAAAAATTGGTATATAAACAAAATTTTTAGGTATATAAAGTTTACAAATGGAATAAAAATATTCTTTAATTACGACTTCGGGGAATGTAGAAGTATAAGGGATCTATTTCTGAATAGGAGACAAAGGAATGGTTGGAGGAGATAGAGATTTATTTTTTTAGAATTTTGAGGATAGAGAAATGTATTTAATGTTTTTTATTTTATTAAAATGTGATTCCAAATATTTGTGGTTTTTACTTCTTGGTGATTATAATGAGTAAAATTTTTCATCGTATAAGTTTCATGACCACTTGTAGACTGAGTTCCAGTCCTTGACTATGAAGGTGGTACGTCAATTGGAGATGATATTTCTTTTAATATGGTGGTACAAAATGTAGTATTTTGGGATTTAGTTTAAGGGAATGATATATTATGTAATTTACATCATTATAGATAAAGAGTTACACAAATTCCTTTCAACGAGGCATTGCATCTGGATATCCAACATCAGGAAAACCCATTCATGTTACTGATATTATTTATGGTGCTGTAAATGAAAGTGGTTATTGATAAGATATGAACTCAAAAATAATAACCATAGTAGGTAATTCATCAATAGATTTCGAAGATATGATTCATGAGTATCAATTATTAGTTTCATATGTTGTTAATGTTTTAGATAACAGGTAGTCAACTTCATCAACATTCATCTTGATTTACCAGTTTGGGAAGTTCTCTAGCCTCTTCTTAGAGGTCAATTTTATTTGATTATACTATGAAGGTTGTAAAGAATAAAATTATAATGTGTTTGAACATAATTTATAGTCAGTATAGATCAAGTGACATGTTCTAGGTTTAGTCATTGTAGCTGTATCTATAGATGATATAGTAGAAGTATCTAGGTGCTCCATGATTTGGTCAATAGATAGAGAGTTGAGTATAAAGATTATAGAACCATGATACCCCTATTCCTCTTGGAAATAGGGATGTGTTTGGCCATGGAGGTTGTTTTCACCTGAGCCACATAGTTCATGAATTAGGAACTGGGTAGATTCACATGATCGTGTTGTCTGTCCCAAGCTATTTGGATGTTATCTAGGGTACTATTTATCTATTTTATAAGAGGTTTTATGATTTTTTCAACTCAAGAGTGCCACACTCCCTTATTTTTCCATCGCTAGTTCATTCTAATTGAAATAAGGTAGAGAGTATTATAGTTATATTGGTGTTAACTAACCTATTTAGGGGATTGGAAATATGGTATAACATGTTTAGAGATTTTGACTTCATGTTAGGGTAGAAACAATCATCATGGATTGGTTTGATTTTGTGTAGGATATCATATTTTGGTTTATGAGAAATGTAATATTATTAAATTATAGTAATGATAATGTCATGTTCATTGGTGAGTGGGGAAATTTGATGGGTTAGAGACATGTTAAAACCTTTTCCTCTATGTTGATCCTATTGATATATATCTTTCTAGTTATTTCAACCCCCTTTTAATTGCATAAATTTCCATTATATTGTACATACAGAGGATATTATAAAGTTTAGTTTAATTGAAAATATGTACATAAATCATGAAAAAATAAAAAATTATTATAAATAAACATGAATACATACTCATGGTTTCATATTAAGTACATTTACTACATCACATATTCTGATGACATACATCCAAGTAAAGGGGTGAGCATTAGGCCCAGTAAGTGAAATTGTTTACATGTGGTCATGAGGAATATAAATATGAACATTTGTAATATAATTATGGAATGAGAAATGGAACATTAGTTATATAGTAATAAATGGAACATGAATACAAATGGAAATGTGGATAGAAATTTTCAATGAGACATTCATAAGAATATGAACAAGGTTTATCAATGAGGTTTCATGAATGAAATTTACCAAGTTTATTCACCAAGGTATCATAAAACATGTCATCTCTAGAGATTAAATTCTTTAAAAAATTCATTGGAGTTATATAAGGGTTCACTCTTCATATTTCTTAATTTAATGTGGTCTATATATATCATAATAAATCATTTCATTAATAACCCATGGAGAAAATGAACAGGTTTCTTATTAAAAATAATTGAAAACAAAAGATCTTAAAGACATAATAATTACATCATTTTTATCCAACAAAAGTAAGTGTTGGTTTAATATATGTAAATCCATGAATAAAAATTTATTTTTAAATCCAGTTATATATCCATTGGAATGAATGTAAGTTTTAGTATTCAAATAAAATGGAAAAGATAATTTCTGATGTAAATGTAAAAAAATTGAGAAGATAATTTAGCAACATGATGGGTATAAAATTTGGTATTATAAAATTAAAAAATGATAGGGGAAAAGGGTTTACCATTAATAATATAATATTCTTATAGAAATGGGATAATAGAAACTATAAAAATGAACAAAATTTGGAAATTAAAAGACATATCATATGAAAAGGGATCTTGAATGGAAAAGAGAAGTGGACATTTCCCTTAAATTGAAGCGTTACTCATAGGTCTTCAGGAATTGAACATGGGGGGACCACATGGGAGGTAAAACCACCATAGCTTATTGGAAGATGGATTGTGAGTGAATGGGAGTGAAGAAATGGTTGGGAAATTATATATAACGCATATGATTTGTTTAATAGTTTCCAAATATATGCCTTGGATGTCTAGGTTGTGGAAAATGAAAAAATGTTGGTTTTCACATGGTTTTCAAAATTTGGGTCATATTTTAAGTCATTTTTACCCAAATGAACCAGGAATCATTTTTTATTAATTGTTTTTTTTCATGGAAATGTAAATTTCCCACAAAATAATTTTTTAATTTTAAAGTTTACATTTTAGACAACAGAAATTAACTTATAGGATTTTAAAACCATTAAAATATATTAAAATACGTTATATTAATAAATTAACATATTTTAGGTCTTGGATTTTGGTTAATTAACTGTTACATAATTCTAAAATAATTATAAAGTCATTAAACATACCTAAAACCTCAAACTATATTTTTACTATTCTTGGAAAAAATAATGTATTTTAGAAAATTCACATAAATTTACCCTAACCTAATTCTTTCATGATCATTTCAAAAATTATGTTTATATTCTCATAATAATTCTCTAAATATAATAATTTTATCTTTTAAATATAAAAATCCATATTTATTAATAAAAAGTGGGTTATAAGGAATATTAAAATTTATGACAGTTAGTAATTTTATAGGACATAAAAAATTATTTCATCATTTATATTTTAAAAAAGTTAATAACATGTTATTTTATTAAAATAAGTATTATTTAGAATAATTTAGTTTATTATGAATATTTTAAATCTTTTCATAAATGTACAATTAGCATATAAAAAACACAATTTATCAAAATTTTCCCAAATATTTATATATTTTTAAGAAAAAACATTTTTAAAATGAAATCTGTAGAATATAAATTTTATTTATACAAAGGACATACACATTAAGTAACTATGGTCAGTACACTTAACCATATATAAAACCCATGTATGACATAAGTATAAGGTGTGCGATGGTGATATATTCATGGGGCGACTCAGTTAACACTGACCAAGAGGCAATTTCCACTAACTTGAGCATATTCTATAGGCAATTTCGTTCAAGCTTCACTTATTGAAGATTGGATTAGACATAGTCAATTGTGAAGCCTAGTGATTCTACCTCCCTCCCATGTTCTAAAAAATGTTCTTTATATGACAAGACTCTACTAGTTGATTCCATCACTTTTACTTTTTGAATTAATTATACTTTGACATTTCTACTTATAAAAACTAATTATAATTTTAAAATAATTACCATGAATATAATTTCTAGAAGTCATATTTACCACTGGTCATATTATTATTGAATCCCAATGGTCACATTTCCCTTTATACCAACATACTTATTTAAGATATATAGATTTTTGTGAATAATATAACATAAAATATATTTTCTTAGAAAAAAAATATCATTTAAAAATTCTGGGTTGTTACATTCTTCTCAACATAATAAATTTCTACCCTTAAATTTCAACTCATTCACTCATTTGTAGATATGTGTTTGTACTTCTTTATCATTGTTTCATCTGGTTCCCATGTCGCTTCTTTATATGTATGGTTTATCCGCAACACTTTGATAAGGTGGGTAGTATTTTTATGAAGAAACTAGTATCTATGGTCAAATATTTTTATATACCTATCCTCATAAGAGTGGTCATGTTCTAGTTGTACTACCTCTGGAATCATTACATGTTATGTAATGACCCAAAATGTTATAAATACAATTTCCCTTGTGATTTAAATAAAATGTATTATTATGTAACACAGTTATATAAAAAAATAAACTTATTTGGGATTTAAAAAATACTAAAAGTATCATTATAGTTGACAATATATCCTTTAAATAGTGATCACATATTTAGTATAAATATTGGATTTTAAAAAATCCAATTTCCAAAGACATAAGATGTGATAGTTTCAACCAGTAGGATCATACCCTATAAATCCCATCTATAAGAGATTCCAAGGGAGATAGAATCACAAGGAATTTACCATTATAAATCTAAATATAAGATCCAAGAACTTAATCATAAGTTAAACCATTTACGGGATAAGTTCAAGCTCATTAAAATCACTGCCCAAACAATGCACGCTGAACCACCCCATGCGAGTCTCAGCATCTCACACCTTACACATAGGAAGTTTGTGGGTTTATTAAGGGGATACATATCATGAACATAGAGATATTTGTATAGAAATTATTTTTTATAGAACACTGGATATATTTTCATCCTATTATTGTTACATTATGAATGTTTTTTATTTTGATAAAATAAATCAAAAATAGAATTTTAGGTACTATTCACATTCAATTATGTAATTTATTTTGATGAATTAATGGATTTTTGGAAAAAAATTATTTTAATAAAATAATATTATTAAATAATTTTTAATAAATATAAATGATCATATAATTTTGATAAAGTAAAATTTAGTTTTTATATGTGTTCGAAAACTTTTTTTTTCAAAAAACACATAATTTCTTGATAAATTTAGATTTTATTTTAAAAGTAAAAATTCACATATTTAACTGAGAGGTTGAATTTTTAATCGAGATTATACTTGGGGAAGTTATATTATCCAAGACGTTTTATATAATGGATGTTTTGGAACATGATGTTATGAAGAAAAAACTATAGGATAATCTAGATAAAGGGTTCATATGCCCAGGTGCTTCCCCAAGGGGTGCAACAATCCTCTACATCAAGAATAAGGATGAGTCAATGCACCTTTGTAGTGATTATCATGATCTAAAAAAGATCACAATAAATAGAACGTAACCTCTTCCAGATATTGAGGAATTATTTAATTATCTATGTGTAGCATAGTACTTCTCCAAGGTGGATATTTGGTCGGGACATTACTATGTTAGGGGTGAAAAGGGGGATATCCTTGGGACTTCATTTCCTGAAAGGTAAAGGGAATATGAGTTCATAAGAATTATATTTAGACTCACTAATGCACCAAATATATTCATGTACATGATGAATAGAGTCTATATAGATTACCTCAACATATTTAATTAGTCATTATATATGATATTATAATATTATCTAAATACATGGAAGAACATGAGGAACATCTGAGCATTGTGCTAATGACCTTGAGATAGAAGAATCATTATGAAAAGTAAAGTATTGTGATTTCTGGTTGAAGGAATTCTCATTAATAGATCATATAATCATAAGAAATGGGATATATGTGGACTATTCAATTATTTAAGTATCTGAAGGACTGTTGAGGCCAAAATTTGTGATAGATATCTGTATTTTCCTTAGTTTATCTAGGAATTTTCGTCAATTTGTGAGATATTTCTCATGATTTTCAAACCCTCATACCAAGTAACACATAAGGTAGTCTAGTTTTCATGGAATTATGAATGTGAATATAGATTCAAGGAGATAAAAATGAGTCTTATCACTACACCCATGCTCACACTATCAACAAGAGAGAAACTTCTTGCGGTGTTCATAAATTCATTGAAGATGGGCATGGGAGGTCTGTTAATACAGAATAAAAAAGTCATAGCCTATGATTCAAGGAATTTAAATGTTTATGAATTAAAATTAACAAAAAATGATCTATATTTAACTGCAGTTATCTTCTCTTTGAATTTTTTTAAAAATTATCTCTTTGGGGAGAAGTGTGAAATATATACGAATCACAAAAGTCTCAAATATATATTCACTCAGAAAGAGATGATTATTCACCAAAAAAAAATGTTTATATGTCATCAAGAACCATGACTTCTAATTCATGACCATCTAATGAAAGAGAATAAAGTGGAAAAGTATCTAAGTAGAAAGGATCTAGTAAACCTATCATTGATTAGAATTGATAAAGATTAGATCTTAATAGATTAGAAAAGGATGAACATGGGAATCATAAATTAAAGAACATGATCAATCCTTCCAAAAAATTATCCCTCAACCATATCTTTTGGATCAAACAATGGATGCTCAAAGAGATGATGTAGGAATTAAGAAGAAAGTGGAAGCTATAAGGAAAGTTAGATCGAAATATTTCAATTTTTATTAATAAGGATTTTTGTCAAGACTTTGAATACCATCAAATCCCATGTTAAAGAAGGAGATTTTTGATGATTCCCATAGCTCAACCTTTACCAACCACCCAAGAAGCAAAAAAATGTATCAAGATCTCTGATAACACTATTAGTGGGAAAATATGAATAAGGAGATACCAGAATACATATAAATATGTCTTGAATGTTATCAAGTGTAAGAATAAAGGCTAAATCCAAGGGGATGATGCATCCACTACCCATACCAACATGTAAATTGGAAAACACAACCATTGACTTTTTCACTAAACTTATAATGAAATCAAGGGAAAAAAATTCTATATTAGTTTTACTGGATCATATTACAAAGATTAAACACCTTATTTCTATTTGAGAGGACTTTTCATTAGATCAACTTTCATAGATATACATCAAATAAGTGGTGAGGCTGTATGGAGTTCCACTATCGAATGTATCCGATAGAGATTCAAGATTCACCTCCATGTTATGGAAAAGTGTTGAAAATTCTCTAAAAACTATGATGAACTTTATCAAGGATTATCATTATAAAATTTATGGCCAATATGAGTGAACTATAAAAACACTAGAGGACATGTTGAGAGCATGATCAATTAACTTTAAAGTAGGATGATACTAACATATTGCTATGGTTGAGTTCTATTAGAACACCAGTTTCCACTCAAGAATCTAAACGGCACTGAATGAAGCCATTGATGAAAAGATTTTAAGAACACCTAAATGTGTGGATGTAATTGGGAATTGAAAACTCCTAGGTCTTGACATGGTCGAGGAAATCATGGAAAAGGTTAAGACCATTCTTTATTGCATCAAGGCTTCTTAGAGTAGATATGAGATCTATTCTAAAAATCATCATTGAGGTCAATAGTTTTATGTTGGAGACATGGAATTCCTCTACATATCTACATAGAAGAAAGTGATGAGATTTGGGTAGTGGTCAAATATTAGTCCAAGATACATCGACCCCTTTGAGATCTTTGATCGCATCAGAGCGGTGGCCTACTAACATGCCCTCACACCTAACCTATATAAAGTATATGATTTATTCCATTTATCCATCTTGATAAATTACATACCATAAACCTACCAGATACACAATCCATAGTTAGTATCATTGGATAATGACCATTCCTATGAGGAGCTGTTGGTGAAGATTATAGATCATGAAGACAAAGTTATATGAAAAAAGGAAATTCATCTTGTATAAGTGTCGTGGAGAAACCAAAAGTTTGAGTAATCTACAAGTGAATTGTAGGAGTTGATGAAATAGAGTTACCCTCATCTATTTTAGTTTGGGAAATAAAAATTTAAAGGGTGAAATTTCTTAAGGGGGGAAGATTATAAAAACCCAAAATATTATAAGTAACCTTTCCATTGTTATTTTAATTAAATGTATTATTATATAGTATGGTTATAGAAAACACATGAACTTATTTTAGATTTTAAAAATTACCATTAATGTATCCTTACCATTGATAATATAGTAACTTAATAGTGATCACATGGTTTATATCAATATAGGGGTTTAACAAATCCAATTGACACAACCAATGGAAGTGATATACTCAACCAGTAGGATTAAACCATATGAATCCCATTTATCATAGATTTTATTGGAGATAAAATCAATTGTATTCTCCCTTGAGCAATCCCAACCTGTGATAAAACAACTTAAGCATGAGTTAAACCGTTTATCGTAGAAGCTTAAGTTGATTGAGATCATGGCCCAAACCATGTGTCACGAACAACCCCATGAAAGTATCACCACCATAAAACTTACTCATATGGTGTTTGAAAGTGTATTAAAGGGATATGTATCAATAATTTAGATATATGAGTATATAAATTATTTTTTTATAATAGTGGATATATTTTCATCCTATTATTATTACTTTATGAATGTTTTTTATTTTGATACAATAAAACACAAATAATATTTTGGGTAATATTAAAATTCAATTGAGGAATTTATTTTAATGAATTAATGGATTTTTAAAATATATTTTATTTTAATAAAATATTATTATTAATTTTTTATTAAATATAAATTATCTTATAATTTTTATGTAGTAAAAAGTATTGTTTTTATGGGTTCAAACACTATTATTGTAAAAAAACCAAACATTTCTTGATAAATGTCGGTTTTATTTTAAATTTGAAAATTAAAATATTTATAAAATTATTTAGATAAAATTAATATTATTTTTGGAAATAGGATGTTGAAATTATTAAATGGGGAATTTCTCAAAATTTTATGAGTGAGTCAAATATTCGGGTAAAAATTAAATACCATATAAATATTATTTGGGTATTATAACATCATAATGACACAAAAGTGATGTAATGAATACTATAAAAGATATACATGACCAAATATACGTTTTATCTTTAAAATAATGATATTTTTAGTTTATTTTATTAATTTTATAAACCCATTATTATTTTTTTCGAAAGCATTAATATATTTTAAGGTTTGAAAATCATTTCATGAAGAGTTCTCCACACCTCCACATAAGAAAGGGAATTATTTTATTAATTTAGGACCTAAGACATATTAAATAATGAAAAACACTCCCATTTGGTATAAAACATGGTAAAACCATGTAATGGTTTGTTTTTTTTGGATATTTTATTATATATAGTCCAAAATACTTTGTTTGAGAAATAATAAAGAAATACACAATCATTTCCAATATAAACCCACACAGGATCCAATTTCTATTACCTAAAACTCCTTGTATCACATAAATACTATTAAATCCATTCTCTAGAGTCCTAATAAGGTTACCCCAATATATTAATATTATCCTCCCATGCATTTGGATTCATACACTCAAGTAAGGGATCTTCACCTTATCTTATTAATTCAAGTTTCATTATTATATTATTCCCCCTATTTCCAATTACTATAGATGGTATATGTATTTAAATTTCCATAATAATCCCCATTTTACTTACATATTAAGAGATACTACTTTCTATCACATTATCCCAGTTTATGATTTTTTTATGTGACGCCATTATGCTGCCGAAATTTCACCATGATTTTTCCATGTCAAAACAATTGTGTAGTGAATAACATACCCATTTCCTATCAAGGGTATTCACATTTATATAAATATAATTATTTTAATTGGGATATAAAAGTTTTTATCTCTCATTACATGATCATGGAAAGAAATACTATGGTGAATGAAACCATGTTGTTTGATCTATATTCCACACTTAAGTATGAGACTTAAATAAATGTGAATAGTGCTCCCAGAATTAGATATCACTCTAATTAACTGTGTAATTTTAGTATCATAATACATCATTTTGGTATAGGGAGTGAACCTGGTTCCATTATGGATATTTTACCATAATTATGTTATAGTATTTATCCATGATATATATTTATGAAGAAATGTTTTAAGTTGTTTCCATATTTCCCATGGTATGATTATAATGAAATTTCATGACTTATTATTTAGGTTCCATTTATTATATATTGATATGACTATTGTATAACATGTTTTAATATATTAAATTTTTATTCTATTAAATGGAATTATATCCCACACATTTGTTTTTCATGTCCCCAGGTTTTCCCATGCAGTTTTAAAATCCATGGAATATTATGATCATGTTAAGTAAGTTTTCAATAAAGCCAGTGTATTTTTTTATATAGTTATGTAATGAAACTAATTACGAAATATAGTACAATTATAGATCATCTAGGTTTTATTAAGTTTTATATTATGTAATAAATCATGTATTAATGTGAAATAAATAGTAGGATCATTATATGTGCGGGATCAGGTTTTTATTTCTCCAAGAGAGATACATGGAATAAATCGTGAGATGGATCTAGATTTGGTTGAATTGAAATCCGATAGAACACTAATCCTATGTGATCAAGGATTTTATAGGGGACAATATACATGGGTATAAGATTAAAATTATTCCAAAACCGAATTACGATCTTCCATATTGATATTTGAAGGAAAGCATTGTCACCAACATAAAACTCCAAGTCCCTTCGATGGTTGTTAGTATAGCTACTCTTCAATCTCTGAGAAACATTTATACATTTTTGGATGGAAAGAACCTTTTTTTGTCATTTATTACACAATACTAGACCCAAGTATCTTTATATCACCTATTTTATCCCACCAATAATGAGTTCTACATCAATTCCCATATAGAGCTTCATAAGGTTCTATTTGGATACTTGAGTGGATGTTTTTATTGTATGAAACCTCAACTAGTGGGAGGTGTTGATCCTATCCAAATTTAATTTCGATTGAGAAAGTTCTCACTATTCCCTAGAGTTTCTTAATAGTCCCATTAAATTGTCCATTACTTTGGGGGTGATAGGTCATACTAAAATTTAATTCAGAATTTAGCGCATGTTGAAGACATCTCTAGAATTTAGATGTGAACCATGGATCATGATTAGAAATGATATAACGTTTCTCCCCATTCAGCCTAACCACATTATTCATTTATATCAGGGAAGGTTTTTCAGAAGATAAATCATCTGAAATAGTAATAAAAAAGGATTTCTTAGTGAGTTGATCCACTATAATCCATATCACATTGTTTCCTTTTTATATTCATGGGTGAATAGTGAAAAATTACAAACTAATATTATCCCACTTACATGTTGGTATGGGTAGTGGTCGTAATACCCCTTTAGGAATTTTTTTTCTCCACCATCACTTTTTGAAACACTAGGAACATTTTAGTGTAGTAAAAAATGTCCCTTTTCATATTATCCAACAAAAAATAATCATGGAGGTACCTACACTTTTTAGTGCTTATAGGATGTATATAGATAGTAGATTTGTGGGATCCATCCCTTAGATCATTGTTTATCTCCAAAATAGAGAGAACACATAACCTCATGTGAAATTTTAGAACATATTCTTGTTAAAAATTTAAGATAGGAAACATCCCATTATTCAAATCCTTTATCTTCTTTTATAACAAAGGATATTCTTATTGAGATTTCATGATCTTATCAAGAAATGATGGTTGAGAAAAAAATTTGGGATACGATTGATGATGTACCTTCTCTCACTATTTCCATGTCTAACCATAAAATGTCTTTATCGATGGATCTCCATGAATCCAAATGATTGCTTGAAAAATAGGATCTTTCCTACTAAATGCATTAGTGAAATTGTTTTCTCTTACATGGGGATAATTAATTGAACATTCATTATAATTAAGAAGTTACAAAAATCACCACTATTTTTTTTTCAATTCCTTTCGCATGAATATATACATCAAAATTTTGTGTTCTATGTATATATCACATTTCTCCACAAGAAAATAGTGCCTCCATATTTTTAGAGAAAAAATAACAGAATCTAGATCATGGTCATGTATTGGATATTTCTTCTTAGGAGTCTTAACTATCAATATTCATAAGAAATCACCTTGTAATTTTTCATGAGGACTCATAAAATACATTTCAGATATGAACCACAATGAATAACTAATCCTTAACCTATAGAGCGTAGAGTTAATACAGGTGTAATATCCAATCTATTTTTCCTTTCATGGAAGCATTATTCAAACTACTTTGTCTAGATGATATTATCCCCATTTCAAGTTAAGTTGGATAGTTTATTAGAAAGGAATGAATGTTTTTCATAAACCTCCAATAATATCCTTCTAAAACAAGGAAACTATGAATCTTAATTAATTCTATAGGATTAGGACACTCCTCCAAAATCTTTATCTTGTAAAGGTGAACTGAGATTATTTCATTGGTTATAATTTTCCTGAAGAAAAAAACGTGTTTTAAGAAAAATTTACATTTCTAGAATTTTCCAAATGGACTATCCTTCCTCAAAGTTTTTAATATAACCCTTAGATGATCCTAAAAATGCTTATGACTTTTTTAATATATCATAATATCATCAATCAAAAATACCATAAGTTTATCAAGGTGATCCCTATAGAATATATTCATCAAGTCCATAAATATATCAATAGCATGAGTCACGACTAAGTGCATAAAAAAAACATATAATTCCAAAATCTTGATCAGAAGGAATTATTTGGAATATCTTCTTCCTTCACCCTCAATTTATAATATCCAAATAAAAGATCAAACTTGGAGAATAATTGAGCCCCATGAAGATAGTTAAATAAATAATCAATCCTTTTGAGAGGGAACCCGTTCTTCACTATAATCCAATTATGTTCTCTATAATCAATTCATGTCCTTATTGATCCATACTTCTTCTTCAAAAATATAATAGGTTCTCCCCATGTAGACACACTTGGTCTAGTATATCCCTTCTCCAAAATATCTTGAAGTTGTTTATTTAATTTCTATATATCCACATTTTCTAATCTATATAGGGTTTTTGATATCTTCATGTTTATAAGTATATGTTCAATGGAGAACTCTGCCTCTCTTTCTAGAGGAGGTCCATGTAACTCTGTATGAAATGCATCAATGTATTCCTAGATGATGAGATCTTTTCCATTTGTATACTTTCATTTCATTTGTCCTATTCCTTGATAATATCCATAAATAAGGTTAAGGGAGGTGATTATTAAGAAATATCAAGTTGGGATATCTCTACTTTTAAAATGAAGATTTGTTTTCCATTCAAGAATATCAAAATTTCGTTGCTTCGGTAGTTGATATTTGTGTTATACTTTGAGATAAATTCCATCCCTAGTATAGTGTCAAATTCCACCATGAGAGTGAATACTAGATTTTGAATGATATTGTAATCCCCAAAGTTAATACTATAGTTTCAATATACTCTCATATAATCCCTTCAGTTGTATTGATTGATAACTCTACTTCTAACATTTTAGGGATTTATTCTATATTCTCTTAAAACATGGATGAAATAATGGAATGTGTAGAACTATAATCAAAAAAATTATATGGTATATCTGAGAGAACAATTATAGTACCTACCAACACATCATTTTAATATTCTACTTCATTATTCATGATAGAAAATTCCTATGATTTCTTTCTTGTCCAATGATAAGGATGATGGTGACTCCCTTCGATTATCTTCAGATTTGGAAAGTGATTGGAAAATACCCAAGCTATACACACATGAAGTATTGGACTTTAGGATGGGCCTACATAATCTTCCATTTTTCTTGTGTTCATAAGTTGATAATTCACCTCACTATGACAATTTTTTCTTATATGGACATTTCTTATACAAATATAACATTTTACACTCCTAAGAAACAAGTTCCCTGAATGCTTCTTTAAAAAATTGTCAGATGTGGTAAGTGCCACTATATTTTATCCTCTTCCATGATCAAATTTCCTCCCTATTGTTTTCTCTATTGATCTATCTTTTTCATTCGATCTATGTGACCACTACGTCTCTCCAAAATCTTGTTCAACATTCATAGATCTCCATACTATCTTCTCATATTTTTCACAGCGTCGATTCGCTTGATTCCTCCGTATATGGGGTCTTATTCCAATGAGGTATCTATCAACCTTTAAAATAGGATTCATAACAAATATATAGCTATATCGAGATAGTTTTTTAATGTTCATCTCATAGATTCCCCCTAATTAATTTTCATTCTATTTCAGTTCTAGTAATTCCCTCTACATTTCCGTTATCATCAAAAAAGGGAAATATTAATTGAGAAATATTCTCCTAACCCATTACCACTCCATATAATCAATATCACTTATTGTATTTCTATTTTTAATAAGTCTCCTCCACTAATTAGATTCTCCTTATAAGTTGTATACAACTAGGGTGACTTTCTCTTTATTTGAACAATGGAGTATAGAAAATATATTTCTTATAAATCTTATCCATTTTTAGTGATCAATGGGTTGGTAGAGTCATCAAAATAACACCATACTTAATTCTTTAAGGCCTCAACAAAATTTTCTTCCATTCAAGGTGAATCTGGTCCCTTGATTTGATTCATGTTATTATTCACTACTTGAGATAGTTTATTCATCCATCTCATGAAGTTTTCCATTTCGGATCCCATTGGAGGGACGTTGGTACATCATTCACTACACTCATAATTTATGTTGTTCCTCCTAATTCCCCAAATTTTCTATAAGAAGAAATAATTAGTGAGAAACAAATTTCTTTTATGTATGTTATAATTATAAAGGAATTTTATTTCATAAAACACCATGCTTAAATATTTTATTCATTAGCAACAATTAAATTTTCAATATATTCATCATAATGTTTCATATAAATCTTGTGATTGACCAAACATATCCCATATAGTGTCAAGATAGAAGTCTATCATGAACCCTTATCATGAACCGATTCTCATTTGATTCTGGCTTAAGGTAGTGCTTTTTAGTGTTACCCCCAGATACATTTGTTCCAGATCTACATACACTTTTTTGTATCTAGAGAAGGATTTATATTCTAAGAAACCAATTAATTAATAATTAAACAGAATAAAATTATGTTTTCCTATATTTATAACACTCTATATATTTCTAAATATATTTTTAAAATCTCAATTTACAAAAATAACTAAACCCCACTTTGATACAAACATTCCATCCAACCTTTTTATTGCATAACATTCCATTATACGAAACATACTGAGGATATTTTATAGTATAGTTTAATGGATAAAAGGTAAATAATACATGAAAAATAGAAAATTCATATAAATACACTTGAATACATTGTCATGGATTCATACTAATTACATTTAATGTATCTCATATCTTGGGGACAAACATCAAAGGAAAGGGGTGATCATGAGGCCCACTAAGGGAAAAAAATTACACGTGATCATGAGAAATATCAATAAGAACATGAATAATATAATTATTGAATTAACAAGGGAAAATATATAATATAATAATAAATAGAACATAAATTATATCATGGAAATGTGGGTACACTATTTAAATGAGACATTTATAAGTTTATTAACAAGGTTTGTTACCAGGGTGTCCTTAATAAAAATTAGCCTGGTATCATAAAACATGTAATCTATAGATATTAAATTATATACCCATTTTATTGGAGATCTATTTGGGTGAAACCTTTATATATATTAATTTTATGTGATCCACATAGATTATAATAAATAATTTACATAATAATAACCAAATAAAAAGTATAGGTTTCTTATAAACAATCTTGGCATATCGAAGAGCTTAAAGAAATGATCAATTCGTCCTTCTTAACCCATGAAAGGATGTGGGGGTTTTATATAAATAAATACCCAAATAAAAAATATAATTTTTAATATATTTAAAAAACCATAGAAAATAGATGAGGTTTAGGAATTAAAATAAAAATGAAAAGAGAATTTCTTCTGTAAAAGAGGAAATTTTGAGAAGAAAATTCAGTAGCATGATTTGTATAAAACATGGTGTTAGAAAACGGTAAATGATAGAAACAAAGGGTATACCATTAATAAAATAATATTATTAGGGAAATGGGATAATAATAATTGTAAAAATGAACCATGTTTTCAAATTATAATACATACCACATTAAAAGGGAACTTGAATCGAAAAGACAAGTGGAGATTTCCCTTACCTTGAAGAGTTACTCATAGATGCCGAGAAACAGAGCCACGGGGACATCAAGGCACATTTATGGGGATACAAGGGAAGTAAAACATCCTTAAAATATTTAATGATAGATTGTGAGTGAATTTAATTAGAGAAATTGGTGGGTATTTTTATCAAAAGTGGAGGATTTTTTTAATAGTTCCCAAATATAGGCCTTAGAAATCTAGGTTGTGGAAAATGAAAAACCATTGTCTTATACATGGGGTTTCCCATGGTTTTAGATATTTGGGTCACATTTTATGTTATTTTAACCCAAATTAATAGATCATAATTTTTCATTACTTATTTTTTAATGGGAAATTAATGTTTCTACAAAATAATGTTTTAAAAGATAGAATTTCCATTTAAGACTTTCAAAAGTAACAGTTATGTTTGATAATTAATTAAAATATATTAAAATAATTTACATTAAGAAAATAACCAATTTTAGGTCTTGTAATGTGGTTAATTAATTATTGAATCACTATGACATAATTATAATGTCACTAAACATACAAAAAACCTCAATATGTTTTTTACTATTTAGAGAAAAATGAGGTTTTTTAGAAAATTATCATAAATTCCACCTTACCTAATTTTGATGTGCTGATTTCAAAAATGATAGTTATATTATTATAATGATTCTATAAATATGATTATATTAAATTTTAAATATAAACATCACTATTTATTAAAAAAATTAGTGGGTTGTAATGCATAGTCAAATTTCTAACACTTAAAACATCCCTAGGACATATTAAAATAATTTTATCATTTATATTTTTAAAAAATATTTTAACATACTATTTAATTAAAATTAATATTATTTATAATAGCTTGGTTTATTATAGAAACATTATATCTTTTCTAAAAATTATAATTTGTGTTTGAAAAAAATAAACTTATTACATTCATTTCAACTCATCATATACTTTATTAAGAAAAACATTATTAAAATGGAATTGATAGAATACAAATTTTATTAATTAAAAGGAATTACACATTAATTAACTAATTATGAGACTCGTAAACCCTTATAAAACATGCATATAACCTAAGGTTAATTTTTGTGATGGTGACAGATTCATGGGGAGGATCAGCTAACATCGACCAAGTGGTAATTTCCACTAACCCGAACATATCCTCATAAGCGATTTCATTAAATGTTTACTTGTCAAAAATTATATTAGGCTTGGTCAGGGGAGAAACCTAGTGACTCTATATACCTTCCATGTTCTGATGAATAGACTTCATATGGCATGAATATACTAGTTGAGGAAACCTCTTCTCCTTTCTTCCATAGTTATACTTTTCCATTTATACTTATAAACACTATTTATAACAATAGAATTATTACCAAGTGTATAGTTTCTAAAGGTCATATTGACCAGAAGTCATATTTGACAAACGATCATATAAAGGTTGAATTCCAATGGTCACATTTCCCTTTATACTCACTTCATTATTAATTATATATGGTTTATTGTCTCTTATATTATATAACACATATTTCCTTATAAAACATATATATTTTAAAATTCCTCTGTCATTAATGTATTTTCTATGTCTAGGATGTTTTTGAGGGTTATAGAATAGTACCATGATTTCTATTCTAAATTTTTTTTAACAATATCCAAATTTAAATTAAATTAACTTGGGAACAAATTTTCAATTAGATACCTCTCCCATTTTAAGGTCCCAATATAGGATGGTCCCTTCGAAATTACAGATTTTATGGATTAAAATTGATGATCTTATATTGATATGTTTTATTTGACCTATTGTGTCACCATGTGGAACTCCATTCCTATTCGTGATAGAGGATAATGAGAGTGTCAAACTATTTATCAATTATCATTATCTGAATTGTTTGATAAAATGGAACCTTTACCCCCTTATATATTATTTATTTGTTTAATCATATGAATAGATCTAAATGGTTCTCAAAGATTTATTTTTAGTTAGGATATCATCATATACTTATGAAATATAGTAATATTTTGAATACATCCTTTAGTTTATTGATATGGGAACTATGAGTCCATGGTAAATTCTGTAGGTTTCAGAAACACACAAGCCATGATTATTAAATTAAAGAGATCTGTGTTTTGGGTGTTCCTTGACTTTCTTTTGTTTTTGATCATTTACGAAATCCTTAAAAATTATAATTATGAAGAAGATAATGTATAGGATCTATATGTTATCTTCACTAGTATAAATACTGAATTCACCATTGAAGTTATAACATCAGTTTTTTATAAATTGTGTTAAAAGTTGTGTGGAAAACTTTTAATGATAGTTTTGGTGGAAACTGAAATTAAAAGATATTTTTTTTTGTAAATTTAATGTCAAATTTATATAAAACCAATAGTAATGATTTGATATAAGAACATTTAATGTAAGTTACCTTGAAAACTGAACATAAATAAAAAACAAATTGATGTCCATTTTATAATTAAAAAGACAATGATTCTTATTTAATAACTATTTCAACATCATTTTTTATAAAAATTGATTTTAAAACACATTAAAAATAATAACAACCATAAATCCATATTTTTTTTTCAAAATCACTTTTCTCTTAACCTATGACAACATTGATGAACACTTGATGATATTAGACCTTGATTTTATTCGATTTTGATCGATTTTATTCATACTTTTATGATCATTTATGTAACATCCCAGGTAAATAAATAATATTAAATTATAATGTTTATCAATATTTTTGAATAAAATGTTAATATTACTTTAAAGGGAATGCTATGCTCGATGGCGTACCCAATACGCGGCAACGAGTTCCTTTGAAATCTTACGTTGCACTCTAATAATAAAATAATATTATTTTAAATGGTAGTTAACGCCTAGCCATTGCAATGGAAGGAAAGAATGGAACTAACTACAAAATGATTATATATGTTTGTCAAATATTTTTACTTTTGTCCAATAAATGTTAGAGGCATAAAATGCAAATGAATCCAATTTTAAGCATAAATCTTCTAATATTCTTTAAAAGGTCGATTAACTGCCTTTTGATGGAGAACCCTTTTTAAATATACTTTAGACAATTTTATATATTGTATTTGACAAAATAAAATCCTTCTTTAGAATCTGGACATCAAAATTTACTTTGTGTATTTTTTTTATTTTTCCGATAAAGATCATTTTTAGTGAAAATGTTGAATTTTAATTCAAAACCTCTTTTTAATCGGATTTATTTATATGGATATATTATATTTTTAATTGATATTAAATTTTATTTAGAATATATTTTTACTATTTAATCCAATGGTGGCCATTGGAATTAATTTCACTTTGAAATTGGACTTAAACTAGTGTTAATCTTTTAATAGATATTGTTTCTTAAAAACACGCTATTTGTTTTGACTGCGGGAATTAATTATTAAATTAATTAATGCAAATTATATGTTTTTAATTTTGTAAAATAGATATAATTTTTGAATTCGAAGTATCAAATATAGCTTAGGGTGATTTTTCGGTATTTTTCTGAAAAACATCAATTTTTGATGAATAGTGAAACCACTAAGTGGTAGTTAAAGAAACTGATTTTTCGTTTAAATGAAACTTTACCACTTCTGTGATTTTATTTTCAAAAATCTGACATACATTGTTGTCATTAGGAAGTAAAATGTGGTTCAATGAGATTAAAATAATTTTTGGTGAATAGTAACTTTTAAGTTTTATTAATCGCGATTAAAGGTAATTAGTGTGATTTAAGGTAAAAATGATATTATAATAAAATGAAAATATCCTGACACTTGTCCTAACCCTATTTGATGAGTCATAGACGACCAAGAAAACCCATGGGTCGATTTTTGGGACCCCATGGAGCCACTCGGGTAAGATAATGACATTAATGCCTTTTATTTAAAGTAAAAGTAAAAATGACACAAACATGTACTGTTTTACTAAAACAATTTTTACATGGGGTTATACAAGTCATATTTTTGACAATAAATAGTCATTGGAAATCTAAAAATATTTCCTATATCATAGTAGTTTTTTTATAATTTTTAGACATTAAATAAATTAAATTATTTATGACATCATGATGATGCAGCGATTACCTCATTATTTAACGATTTAAATAAAATGAAAAGATAATGTAAAATCTAAGACCTACACATGTAATAAAACTATTGGATGGATGGATTTCGTACTATTATCAACTTATCCTTGAAATACATCAATGTGGGACCTTTAAAATCCGAAACACATTTGAAAATAAAGTAACATTTTATACCTTTCCAAGAGTGCCCCTCCTCTCCTCTTATAAAAGGCCCCCACCTATACCTCCTTACCCACACCTCTAAAGACTTTTTATCGGCCAATATCTGATCATTTTGTCTCTCCACATCCCTATCCTCATCCTAGAAGCCTCACCATTGGCATAATTCTCTTCACGAAATCCTTTTGGTTCAAACCAAGAGGAGTTACCCGATTTTAATGTAATGTCTTCAGTTGTGTTCTTTTGTTCTATTTTGCTTCTCCAACCCCCTAAAATCTTTTTATTCATTTATTTTGTAACAAATCCAGTATATTAAATATACTAGGATGTTTTTATAAGAATTATTTGAGATACAATTACACACACCTACATCTAATGGTTAAAGAACATACTGTTTCTAGGGATGGAGAATTTCTGCCTCACGAAACGATGATAGTTCAATATTCTTTTAACACCTTAAAAGGTGGCCATTAATATGTCACTATATTTATATATGATATATAATATGTTTATGTTTTCCTTAAGATTCTGTATTTTTCATTTGTGGCATACTTTTATGGTTTCCATTATGGGTAAATGCGATATCTTCATTTTAGGAAGTGCGGACTACCGCCCCCTCAAAGTGATTTGATTCGTTAATACCATATGTTGTACATATAAAGGATATATTTAATGATATTATATATGATACCATACTTGAATTATAATACTATTATGTATAATTATGTTTTAATTCCATTAAATATGAAATAGAAATAGAAGTAGCGTTCATGCGTATGTACGACTTACCGTCTCCATGAATAGTGCATTTCATTTCTTACCTCTAAATGTTATGTAATATTATAAATTCATGTATATAATGGATACATATGATATATATGATATCTACATAATGAATATAATTCTGGATATAATGGATATTTTACCCCATGAACAAACTTGTAATTATAAAGAGTTTATTTTTGACTCAAGTAGCAATGATCGACAAAATGACCATTATTAACTTAAATAATTACATAGTGTTCATAACATGGTAATAAGTGATATAAAAGGAATAATGAACTTGAAAAATGTTCTTAAGCAAGTAGAAATTAACTCAAGTTTATTATTCAGTAGGTTAAAGAATGATCGAGTCAAGTCGGACCCGAGGTAAGGGATCCTACCCCTCTCTTTATTTTTAAGTATACTCTTTTATGTAATTCCTTTTAAGCTCATCTTTCTAAGGATTGGGATGTTATTTTGTATTACTATTACTGTAATTTTTTATGTTCATATGATGAGACACCCTATTTTCTCTCATCAATCCATTTTGGAAGTTTTGAGTGGCGCCGTTAGGCTGCCGAATTTTCGTAAGAGATCCTACCTCTCTCTTTCTTTTTAAGTACTCTCCTTTATGTCACTTCTTTTAAGATCCTATTTGTTATCTTGGGGGATGTTATTTTATATTCCTATTGCTGTACATTTTATTTTAATATGTTCAGATAAACTATTTGATCTCATCAATCCATTTTTGGAAGTTTTATGTGGCGCTGTTAGGCTGCCGAGTTTTCATAAGGGATTTTCATCTCACTTTTATTCCCGTGAGATTTATGCTACATTTTACACCATTTCCTTTTAGTGGTATATGTACTGCCCATTATTATACTCTTTGTGTAATATAATTTCGTTTATGATTATTTACATCAATGTTGTTGTAACGCCCCGACCCCAGCTACCCAGAGTCGGTGCATTACTTCGTAACATTGGCATGATCATGAGAAAGATCAAGTCTCGAAAGACCGAATAGTTTAGTAGCCTTGGAATAACTAGATACATCCATAAATTTTTACATTACATCATAAAAAAAATATATTGTCTTCATATCCCCTCATACTATCCCTGCAGGTCATTCATAAATTACTTCTTCATAATCCTGGAAAAAAAATAAAACATTGAAAGGGGTCAGCTTGGATGCTCAGTAAGGATAACATTATAGCAGAAGCTTTCATAAATAATCATAAACACTTAAGGCAATTTATAACTAAAACAAAAGCCTTTGAAACTTGAACTTCAGCATAAAATGGCAAAGGTAAAATGAAATAATTCCATTTACTTACTCACATGGATATTCTACTAGTCTAATGATCACATGCAATATCAATAACCACTTTCATAATGATGGAATGCATAATGCCAGACTATCATAACCACATAGCCAAGGCCTCGTGCCAAGACTACAAATAAGATTTTGCCAAGGCCTTGTGCCAAGACACTAGTTTGTCTCATGAGACCTACCGATGCATCGAGGAGCTATAGCGGGCTCCACCCGTCACTTATTAAGTCCAATGCATTCCTCATATGAATAGGTTTAAGCATAAAATAAACATTCGTATTAAAACTAGCATACGAAATGTCAATACTTTAACCACAAACCATGAATGGTATAAAAATGGAACATCCACAGTCAAATATAACTCATTTGATACAATATGGAAGATTTTATTGTATCACATTAACCTCAATCATGAATAATGAAGGATGTTGACATAGATGAAAATAATCATCAAAACTATTTGGGAGAAATATCCCCCTTTTCTTGAAAACATTTAAAAGTCACACTATTTGTCAAGAAGCCATTTAAAAATAGATTTTTGAATCAAAGTGTCCCATACCACTTTGAAACTTTTAAAAGGAGTTTTAATTTTAAAACTTTAATTTCCATATAAATAAATCCTTAAAACCATTTTTAAAACATGGACATTAATGAGCAAGATATAGAAGAATAAGTCTTTACAACATTTTAAAATGGTATTTTGGTTAGAGGTTCTAACCAAAAGAGAGACACTTGAATACAAATAATTGAGGTAATAAAAACTTTGTAATATCATGATAATAAAGGGATTCATGATATACTATGTCAAGTACATTATATACACCGCATAAAAGTGATTTGGAGTATATCAACAAAGAAGTCTCAGTTCAATGTAAATTGAGATGAAATCTCTCATAAAGGCCGTATCCTTAGGTTAAGGATAAATCAACGACATAATTATGTGTGAAAAATATAAATACACTAAATATGATTGAATATTCAGTGTAAAACAATCAAAGGATATTCACACATATTCTTGTAGAAACAACACCAACGAATTGGATATTTAACTCAACAAATGGAGATTGAGTTAAAATTACTCTTATCAAGTTCATACCGATCACTTGAGAATTTATCAATGGAGTGATTATGTGTATCAAAAGTATATCCACAGAAAGGGGAGTGTAAATTAAGGCATAATCAAATGAATAGCGATTCCACACATAATCTTGGAGTAATATAATCAATGAAATATGTGTAAAGCCAAATGAGTGGAAATTGAAATCTCAAATTCCCTTATCGATTAGGTAACTTACGAAACATACACCCATGAAAGAAGTATCATAACATGATGATGTAAATACCCATAAATTAAATTATATTACACAATGAATACAATCATGGGCAGTACACCACATGCAATAATTAAGTGGTGAACAATGGAAATCTCACGGAATTGAAAGTGAGATAAGAAAATCCCTTACCACGTTAATCAACTGAGTCGCATGGACAAAAGTTAATAACCACCAAATTATTTACAGAATAACATGAATATAAAGTGAATCATGATAATATATATCAAATGGAAGTACACAATACACCACTTTCAATAATTTAGTAGCGAACAATGGAAATCTCACGGAATTGAAAGTGAGATAAGAGAATCCCTTACTTTGTACTTTTTCCTTGGTCGATGGTAGGTTTACCTCATGTATAATGGTGAAATAATTGTTATTGAATAATACAAGAATCAGTTACTTTAATATGATATCATATATGATCTTTTAACATTGATTTGTTAATAATATCTTAGAATTATCGTCATTTCAGGTGTTAACGGGTTCATTTTACTTTATATTCTTTGTTATGTGAGCCATATTCGTTATTAATGGGATGTATATTATTCATATCCAGAATGGTATCAAGTCCTTAAACATCATTTTTAAATCATCAAATGATAATTTTACTTGAATGGATACGATGGAGAATGAATCTCATCGCGTTCGTGGAGACGGTAGTCCGTACGTACGCACGAATGCTACTTCCATTTAATTTTTATTTTAAAAGAATCGAATCCAAATGATACATAGGTATATTACTATTATAATATAATATTTTATATATGTTACTTAAGTTCATTAACACCATCCTTTATACGTTCCATGTGTGGTATGAACGAGTCATATCATTTTAAGGGGGCGGTTGTCCGCACTTCCTCAAATGAAATTATCGTATGTATATACAACATGAAACGAATAATTGTATGAAATAAAATGGAATTACAGAAGCTTATATATAAAATATATATCATTAATATCATATTTAATTACAGTGCCATCCTAATGGCCACCATGAGAGGCGGTAAGATGTATTTGAACATTCATCGTTTCGTGAGGCGTTAGTTTTCCATCCACAGAAACATTATGTTCATCATCCATTAGATGGAGTTGTGTGAATGTGTAGTTTGAATCCTTCTTATAACAACATCCTAGTATATTGTGGATACTGGTGTTGTTACAAAAGAAAGGAAATAAAAAGAGTTTGGGGGTTGGAGAAGCAAAATAATTGAAAATAATTTAAGAGAAAATGTTACCTTTAATTTAGGTAACTCACTTTGGTGGGAACCAAAGGACTTCTTGAAATGCTTTCTGCCTAAGGGGAAGCTTCAAGGAGGAGGAGAGGGATGTGGGGAGCTTAGTTGGGCAGAGTTTTGATGAGCCAAGTGGCTTGAGAGGTGTGAGGAATGAGTAGAAGTGGTCTCCTTTTATAAGGGAGAGGAGGGGCTCTTTAGGAAAGAGTGAAATTATTACTTTATAATATAATTATATTCGGTTTATAATGGTCCAAAAATCATTGAGGTCGAAGATAAGATGACTCATATTCTAAATAACATCAACCAATAAGAATTGTACAGGTTTTAGATAATATTTTAATCATTATAATCGTATTTATTTAAATGATTTATTAATGAGGTAAACATTGCATCATTATTGTGTCATTAATAATTTAAATTATTTGATGTCTAAAAATTATAAATAAACTATCATTATGTAGGAAATCTTTTTAGATTTCTAATGAATATTTATAATCGAAAATCCAACATGTATAACCCTATGTAAAAATTGTTCTTTTAAAAGATGTAAGCTTATGCCATTTTTGTATTCATTTTAACTTAATTAAAATAAAGTGTCATTATCACTTACAAGTGGATCAATGGGGTCCCAAAATTGACCCAAAGATGCCCATGGTCGACCATGTATCAACCAATAGGGTTAAGACACGTTTTAGGGTAATTTAGTATTATTATAATATTATTTTTTAACCCTTATTTACCGGATTTACCCTTAACCATGGTAAATAAAATATTTACCGCAGTAATTATTCAAAATGTCTAAAAATAAAAGTTACCTATTTAAACAATTTGAACATTCTGATTCTAAATATGGAATCCATTTTTATAAATTCAAAACACAGAAGTGGCAGAAATTAATTTAAAATTAATTCCTGCTGTCAAAACAAAAAACGTGTTTTTAAGAGATAATAACTATCAAAAGATTGACATTTGTTTATGTTCGGTTTAATTGTAAAATTATGTCCAATGACCAAAATTATATTAAATGGTAAAAATATATTCTAAATATACTTTAAAACCACTCAAATTCATAATTTATCACTATTAATTATTTTGATTAAAAAAGTTGTTTTTAATTAAAATTTAGTAATTTTTACTATTCATCAAAATATGAAAGTTATCCGAAAAGTACCAAAATTTCACCTTAGGCTAAATTTGATATTCCGAATCCAAAAATGAAGTCCATTTTGAAATATAAAATATATATAATTTCAAAAAATTAAGTATTACTATTCATAACGGCTAGTTTGATCGGTTGTGGTGTGTGTTAAAACTCGAAGTTGCGTACAACACATGCTACTGTTTTATTCAAAGGAAAGCGTACCGTGGAAGCTTGGGATGTTTCATTTTAAATTTTTGATGTCCCCATTTAGTCAAAAAGTTTAAAATATTGTATTTAAAAAGGTTTCACTATTAGAAGTTGATAAAAGTGAAATACTGAAAATGAATCTGTTCTTGCAATATGACTAAGAAACTCATAATAGGGATTCTAAAATTATAAGGATTATACAAAGTTCAAAATGTAGTTAATACTATTCATGACCTCTTTTAATGGTGTGATTGAACTCGGTGTTGCGTGTAGTGCAAGTTATTGAATTATTTTTAAGAAATAACACACTCTGAAATCCTGGGGTGTTACATTCTCCCCTCCTTCAATAAATTGCGTCCTCGCAATTTGAAATTGTTCTTCGAAAATAAAAGGTTGAAAGTAGAAAATATATTTGTGGGAAAACCCACATCGCAAATTGGGTTACTAAAATTTAGTCTTAATATGAGGAAAAGATAAATGAAAGGGTCACCACCAAATTATGATCTCGATTAGGAGAACATTGGTGGCAATTAGAGACATATAATTGGAAGAAAAACGTAAATATTTATAGGTAGTGATTGAGGTCATCAATCACAAACAAGTATAAAATTGAGGTCCTTAAACTCATCAATCTATGATGATTTGAAGTACCATCGGTTCAACAAAATATAGGGTATTGGGACAACACATTTTTGACATTTCAAAATATCTTAGTTGAAATCCCACATCGAAAAATGAATTAATGAGGCCTCTATTTAAAATAAAGAGTGGAAAGTATGAAGATTACCGAAAATAACACATACTAGGGTTCCATGTAGGAAAATATGGATATGGAAGAGAAATCTAACCATCAATTATCTGATGGAGAGTGGTAGAGAACATGGCTATGAAAAGGCCAACAATCCCAAAGCCATAAATTAGTGATGATTTAAGGTACCATCTAGGAAAACATTTTTGTTCTAAGTTGCTTTTCTTAATATTGAGGAATTTATTTATGAGATTGGCTAAGATCATAAGGAGATATACTTACTTTATAATGAGAGTTTTATCCATTAATAAATTTCTACCACAAACTCATCTTTCACTCTAAAAGATAATAGAATGTAAAAAAAAATTCTATTTACACTATTCGTATAGGGTTCCAAAATAAACGAATTTATAATTCATCTACAAGATCTTTTAATAAAAACTACATTATTTAATCCAGGACATCTCTTGGGCCAGTGGTAGGTGATACACCCTTGTCGCCCTTCGGTTGCGGGTTCAAGTCTCGCGGCCTTGCCGGACGCAACAGGTTGCTGCCCGACCTCCGGGTTGTCCTTTTATGGCAATCCAAAATAATCCAAATAAGAACTATCCAAAATAATTCTATCCAAACTCACAGTCCAACATTTATAAGGAAGGTAAACATAATATAGATCCTTTTTACCCCGTAATAGCATATAAATACCTTCATCATGTATTACCATATTCCTTATTGATTACATTCATGATCCCTTATTCCATATAGAATGCTGGATATACTTCATTAATCCAAAAATGTTTTAAACCCCAACAATGATGGAATATACAAATCATTAATCAGTTCCAGGGTAGTCAAGAATATCCAATATAATTTATCCAAAATAATCACATATTATTCCAAAATCACTACCTCAGTATCAGAACTATATTCTCTCAACCATATATTTTCCAAAAATTTATCCTGCTATTGAGTCACTTTTCTTTGTTCCACACAATCTCAAGTCCTTAATGAAATAGTACTGCAGTACAATCCTTATATACTCCATAATTATTATAACAAGTACATTGTTGATACAACACTCAATTGGCATAATCAACATAAGAACTCTAATCATTCCTCTTCATCTGTGGTAGTATCATAACTTGATTATTATCCAATAGCATCATTTGTGTCATAGACTGATGACTGGGACATAGGTTCGCGTAGTGTCCAAACTCCTTGAAAATGAAGCATTGTACATTTGAAACCATTTTCTTACCCTTGCAGTCACGTACTTTGTGCCCTTTTCCTCCACACTTATAACAAACTCTCATTCCTTTCAGGCAAGTTCCAGGGTGTTTCTTTCCACAGTTACCACATATGGGAAAATTCTTCTTTTCCCTCTTCCCTTTATCCATATTTCTCTCTTCCATCCTTTTCTTCTCTTGCTTCCCTTCAAAGCCATAGGACTCAGTAAACTCTTTACTTATCTTATCAATACATGATATTATTTCTTCATATGATGATAATACATGGGAGACTATTTCTCTTATAAATTCTAGCTTAAGACCATGAAAGATATGATCCTTCCTTATCTTTGGATCATGTGCATTTCTGGAGTTCCTATTCCTTCTACTGGGCGCCATTTCTAAACAATGGCATAAACTAGATCAGTTTATGAATCAAAATACATAATCCCATACTTATAAAACACCTAACATAAATTGAACTATTTATGGATATAATCCATAATCATAAGAATGTTTTCTTTGAGGATGTATATACTCATAATCCCTTCAAAATGATTTGTAAAGAAAATGAGAGTTATCCTAAGCATATCCCCCGGGAGTGTCGTAACCAAGAGTGCAGCAAGGCCCGTTGTCGTGCACCAGTTCCCGTTCGAGTCTAGCTCAAAGTGGTGTTTTCGGGTTTTACCCCTAGGTACATCTATGCCAGAGCCACCTCTACCTGCTCGTATCCAGACAGGGATGTATTGCTCGGAAAACTCACAAAATCTCTACAATACCAAAATTCTAGGAAGTTCTTCTATACTAATCCTCAAAGTTCATCTTAGGTCTACGTGCTCTAATCAGAGTTTATCTAAATCTAGTTTCCAAGGTTTGTACTAAACTTCCTCTGATACCAACTGTAACGCCCCGTCCCCAGCTACCCAGAGTTGGTGCATTACTTCGTAACATTGGCATGATCATGAGAAAGATCAAGTCTCGAAAGACCGAATAGTTTAGTAGCCTTGGAATAACTAGATACATCCATAAATTTTTACATTACATCATAAAAAAAAACATCTTGTCTTCATATCCCCTCATACTATCCCTGCAGGTCATTCATAAATTACTTCTTCATAATCCTGGAAAAAAAATAAAACATTGAAAGGGGTGAGCTCGGATGCTCAGTAAGGATAACATTATAGCAGAATCTTTCATAAATAAGCATAAACACTTAAGGCAATTTATAACTAAAACAAAAGCCTTTGAAACTTGAACTTCAGCATAAAATGGCAAAGGTAAAATGAAATAATGCCATTTACTTACTCACATGGATATTCTACTAGTCGAATGATCACATGAAATATCAATAACCACTTTCATAATGATGGAATGCATAATGCCAGACTATCATAACCACATAGCCAAGGCCTCGTGCCAAGACTACAAATAAGATTTTGCCAAGGCCTTGTGCCAAGACACTAGTTTGTCTCATGAGACCTACCGATGCATCGAGGAGCTATAGCGGGCTCCACCCGTCACTTATTAAGTCCAATGCATTCCTCATATGAATAGGTTTAAGCATAAAATAAACATTCGTATTAAAACTAGCATACGAAATGTCAATACTTTAACCACAAACCATGAATGGTATAAAAATGGAACATCCACAGTCAAATATAACTCATTTGATACAATATGGAAGATTGTATTGTATCACATTAACCTCAATCATGAATAATGAAGGATGTTGACATAGATGAAAATAATCATCAAAACTATTTGAGAGAAATATCCCCCTTTTCTTGAAAACATTTAAAAGTCACACTATTTGTCAAGAAGCCATTTAAAAATAGATTTTTGAATCAAAGTGTCCCATACCACTTTGAAACTTTTAAAAGGAGTTTTAATTTTAAAACTTTAATGTCCATATAAATAAATCCTTAAAACCATTTTTAAAACATGGACATTAATGAGCAAGATATAGAAGAATAAGTCTTTAAAACATTTTAAAATGGTATTTTGGTTAGAGGTTCTAACCAAAAGAGAGACACTTGAATACAAATAATTGAGGTAATAAAAACTTTGTAATATCATGAGAATAAAGGGATTCATGATATACTATGTCAAGTACATTATATACACCGCATAAAAGTGATTTGGTGTATATCAACAAAGAAGTCTCAGTTCAATGTAAATTGAGATGAAATCTCTCATAAAGGCCGTATCCTTAGGTTAAGGATAAATCAACGACATAATTATGTGTGAAAAATATAAATACACTAAATATGATTGAATATTCAGTGTAAAACAATCAAAGGATATTCACACATATTCTTGTAGAAACAACACCAACGAATTGGATATTTAACTCAACAAATGGAGATTGAGTTAAAATTACTCCTATCAAGTTCATACCGATCACTTGAGAATTTATCAATGGAGTGATTATGTGTATCAAAAGTATATCCACAGAAAGGGGAGTGGAAATTAAGGCATAATCAAATGAATAGCGATTCCACACATAATCTTGGAGTAATATAATCAATGAAATATGTGTAAAGCCAAATGAGTGGAAATTAAAATCTCAAATTCCCTTATCGATTAGGTAACTTACGAAACATACACCCATGAAAGAAGTATCATAACATGATGATGTAAATACCCATAAATTAAATTATATTACACAATGAATACAATCATGGGCAGTACACCACATGCAATAATTAAGTGGTGAACAATGGAAATCTCACGGAATTGAAAGTGAGATAAGAAAATCCCTTACCACATTAATCAACTGAGTCGCATGGACAAAAGTTAATAACCACCAAATGATTTACAGAATAACATGAATATAAAGTGAATCATGATAATATATATCAAATGGAAGTACACAATGCACCACTTTCAATAATTTAGTAGCGAACAATGGAAATCTCACGGAATTGAAAGTGAGATAAGAGAATCCCTTACTTTGTACTTTTTCCTTGGTCGATGGTAGGTTTACCTCCTGTATAATGGTGAAATAATTGTTATTGAATAATACAAGAATCAGTTACTTTAATATGATATCATATATGATCTTTTAACATTGATTTGTTAATAATATCTTAGAATTATCGTCATTTCAGGTGTTAACGGGTTCATTTTACTTTATATTCTTTGTTATGTGAGCCGTATTCGTTATTAATGGGATGTATATTATTCATATCCAGAATGGTATCAAGTCCTTAAACATCATTTTTAAATCATCAAATGATAATTATACTTGAATGGATACGATGGAGAATGAATCTCATCGCGTTCGTGGAGACGGTAGTCTGTACGTACGCACGAATGCTACTTCCATTTAATTTTTATTTTAAAAGAATAGAATCCAAATGATACATAGGTATATTAATATTCCAATATAATATTTTATATATGTTACTTAAGTTCATTAACACCATCCTTTATACGTTCCATGTGTGGTATGAACGAGTCATATCATTTTAAGGGGGCGGTTGTCCGCACTTCCTCAAATGAAATTATCGTATGTATATACAACATGAAACGAATAATTGTATGAAATAAAATGGAATTACAGAAGCTTATATATAAAATATATATCATTAATATCATATTTAATTACAGTTCCATCCTAATGGCCACCATGAGAGGCGGTAAGATGTATTTGAACAATCATCGTTTCGTGAGGCGTTAGTTTTCCATCCACAGAAACATTATGTTCATCATCCATTAGATGGAGTTGTGTGAATGTGTAGTTTTAATCCTTCTTATAACAACATTCTAGTATATTGTGGATACTGGTGTTGTTACAAAAGAAAGGAAATAAAAAGAGTTTGGGGGTTGGAGAAGCAAAATAATTGAAAATAATTTAAGAGAAAATGTTACCTTTAATTTAAGTAACTCACTTTGGTTGGAACCAAAGGACTTCTTGAAATGCTTTCTGCCTAAGGGGAAGCTTCAAGGAGGAGGAGAGGGATGTGGGGAGCTTAGTTGGGCAGAGTTTGGACGAGCCAAGTGGCTTGAGAGGTGTGAGGAATGAGTATAAGTGGTCTCCTTTTATAAGGGAGAGGAGGGGATCTTTAGGAAAGAGTGAAAGTATTACTTTATAATATAATTATATTCGGTTTATAATGGTCCAAAAATCATTTAGGTCGAAGATAAGATGACTCATATTCTAAATAACATCAACCAATAAGAATTGGACAGGTTTTAGATAATATTTTAATCATTATAATCTTATTTATTTAAATGATTTATTAATGAGGTAAACATTGCATCATTATTGTGTCATTAATAATTTAAATTATTTGATGTCTAAAAATTATAAATAAAATATCATTATGTAGGAAATCTTTTTATCTTTCTAATGAATATTTATAATCGAAAATCAAACATGTATAACCCTATGTAAAAATTGTTCTTTTAAAAGATGTAAGCTTATGCCATTTTTGTATTCATTTTAACTTAATTAAAATAAAGTGTCATTATCACTTACAAGTGGATCAATGGGGTCCCAAAATTGACCCAAAGATTCCCATTGTCGACCATGTATCAACCAATAGGTTTAAGACACGTTTTAGGGTAATTTAGTATTATTATAATATTATTTTTTAACCCTTATTTACCGGATTTACCCTTAACCATGGTAAATAAAATATTTACCGCAGTAATTATTCAAAATGTCTAAAAGTAAAAGTTACCTATTTACACAATTTGAACATCCTGATTCCAAATATGGAATCCATTTTTCTAAATTCAAAACACAGAAGTGGCAGAAATTAATTTAAAATTAATTCCCGCTGTCAAAACAAAAAGCGTGTTTTTAAGAGATAATAACTATCAAAAGATTGACATTTGTTTATGTTCGGTTTAATTGTAAAATTATGTCCAATGACCAAAATTATATTAAATGGTAAAAATATATTCTAAATATACTTTAAAACCACTCAAATTCATAATTTATCACTATTAATTATTTTGATTAAAAAAGTTGTTTTTAATTAAAATTTAGTAATTTTTACTATTCATCAAAATATGAAAGTTATCCGAAAAGTACCAAAATTTCACCTTAGGCTAAATTTGATATTCCGAATCCAAAAATGAAGTCCATTTTGAAATATAAAATATATATAATTTCAAAAAATTAAGTATTACTATTCATAACGGCTAGTTTGATCGGTTGTGGTGTGTGTTAAAACTCGAAGTTGCGTACAACACACGCTACTGTTTTATTCAAAGGAAAGCGTACCGTGGAAGCTTGGGATGTTTCATTTTAAATTTTTGATGTCCCCATTTAGTCAAAAAGTTTAAAATATTGTATTTAAAAAGTTTTCACTATTAGAAGTTGATAAAAGTGAAATACTGAAAATGAATCTGTTCTTGCAATATGACTAAGAAACTCATAATAGGGATTCTAAAATTATAAGGATTATATAAAGTTCAAAATGTAGTTAATACTATTCATGACCTCTTTTAATGGTGTGATTGAACTCGGTGTTGCGTGTAGTGCAAGTTATTGAATTATTTTTAAGAAATAACACACTCTGAAATCCTGGGGTGTTACAGTTGTATTGTCCTTCTTTCATGGGGTGTATGTTTCGAAAGATACCCAAGTCGGTAAGGGAACCTTTCACCCTCATCTTTTTAAAAGACTTCTTTTGTTGGGTCTTTTAATTTACATATTGTAATGTTGGGATATGTTCTTCTATATACTTATTGATTTAAATTTTATGTCAAAGTGATGATATACCCTTTTAATCTCTTATCAACTCATTTTATGAAGTTGGAAGTGACGCCGTTAGGCTGTCGAATTTTTACCAAGGGTACTTTTTAACCCAATTTCGATTTCTTTGGGTTCAACATGTAATTTTTGAATATGTCATCCTTTGAATATTTGTGAATGACCTTTTATTGTTTTACACTTAATATACACTTATATTGGGTGTATTTATATTTTTCACACATATTTATGAGATTGATTTATCCTTAATTTAAAGGTACCTTCTTTATAATGGATTTCATATCATTTTACATTTATATTCAGACTTCATTGTTGTTATGCACCAGTTCACTCTTATATGGTGTATATACTGTCCTTTGGAATATTATATCATGAATAACTTTATTCTCATGATATTATAATGTTCTGATTAAATGTTATTCCTAAATTATTATATTCAAGTGTCTCTCATTTTGTTAAAAACCCTTTAACTAAAATATCGTTTTAAATGTTTTAATGATTTATTCTTATAAATATTTCTCATTAATATCCATGTTTTCAGAATGGTTTTAAGGATTTATTTATATATATATTAATGGTTTAAAATGTTAAAATCTTCAAAGTGGTATGGTACACTTTGATTCCAAAAAATCTTTTTATTAAATGTTTTAAATGGTTTTGAAAATGGTTTTCAGAATGGATTCATTCTTTCAATATCTTAAAATGTTATATTGTTATTACGATGTGGGAATGTTATCTTTCATTTATTCTTAAGTTATTTGCTATGATTATGTTATGGTTCTTGGACATTGTTTATGAAGACGGATGGTTCCGTGATAAACTAAGGGCAGGTGAGCCCGATATAGCTCTCCAATGCATTGGGTAACGCGAAGGAGTTAAACGTTAAGGTTTCTCTGAAGAGATTTAAGGAATATATTGTGATGGGTATTCCAAACGTAACCATGAGGGTTACTCCCTATGTATGAATGTTATGAATTCCTCAAGTTACCTTTATGACTTATGATTTCTATGATTTATTTGATGTGGTATGTTAAAGTGATTATGTTTTATGAGTAAAGTATGATTTCATACATGGAATAATGTTTTAATTTCATACTTTTACATCCTTTATTGAGTTTTTTATGCTCATACCATGTTTTTAAAATGTTTTTCACAGGTCAAAGGAAAGGTACATGATGTGATGATAGGGTCAAGGAAGTGTCATGAAGGAATCCATGTTTTGTTTTAAACATGTTTCTGTCGATGCGAAAAAATGAATACTATCTTTTATGTGACCACTTTGTTTAAATGTGGAATGTAATGCATGAAGTATGATATAATTCTATAAAACTCTAAACCTAAAAAGATCCTCTATGTGAATTATTCATTTAATTCAATAATAAGTAATGTTTAAGGCCGAGTCCTTATAGTTGGTATCAAAGGTCGATTTAGATAACTTTAGAGGTTAGAGTGTTGTTTAAGAAAAAGTTACAAGTTGTGTATAAACACAATGGTTAGTATATTAGATGGATTCATTGTTTTTGTAAAGTTATAATGAGTTTGAGATAACTTGGATAAGTATATCTTGGTGTTTATCTTCCTCTTTATTATATGATGATTTTACTGATATACTCACACTGACATTTCTGGTTTTAGTAAATGGATGGATCTAGCAGGCACCAAAGTGACAAAGGGTTTGAAGGAAACTGTGGTGGTTCTCTGATTAAGAGACTAGATGAAATGGGGCATTCAATGAGAAATCTCTTGGTTATTCTAAACCAACTATCATGAGTCATGATCAACCACTTGAACCTTGGTGAGTTTTCTAATGCATTATGTACGAGAGAACCAACTCGACATGGAAGTTTATGTAATAATTATAAAGGTAACCATTAGGGTTTATATGATCCTTACTTTTGAGGTAATTATGGGTTACTATATGTTATGATGGAAGATGAAAGGAATGAGGTAAAATTGAGGTTAAAATATTTTATGGTTATTTTTGAAGATTTTATCTATTTTTGGGGGGATGTTTTAAGAATTATATAGTTTTGGAAAAAAGACAACGCGCAGACCGTGTGAAAACCCGTCGCATCAGACGAAGCTGTGGGAATCGAACCCACAACCAAAGTGCGACTGGTGTTTATCGCCTACCACTAGACTACGTGAAGTCCCTGGTTAGTTTGACACAATTATTTTTAGTTAGATGATTTTATGAATCAAGAGTAAGTTGATTTTGGGTTATCTATGGAAATTATTAACCTATCATGGAGGATATGTGATTAGGTTAATTACTTTTCAGTATGATACTTTAAGAGCAACTGATGTTATTTAGAGATAAATGTTAATTTGTACCTTGGGAGACTATGTGATTAAATCCTTCAAATATTTGGGTTTCAATCTTAGTTGGTTTTACTTTGAAGAATTTTATGGACAAATTGTTTATCGAATGGTATTTTTTGAACTTTGGGTTTTGTTTGACAAATTTTGGAGATTAGGAGTAGTTTTTCTTTTTTGTAAAAAAAAATATCCTTTTTGGGTTTTATCTAATCTCGTACTAAACTTTTTGGTTTGGTTTTTGTTGATTATAGTACTCTTAATGTGAACAAGTCTTCCTAAATACTCGTATTTGGGAGAAAATATGAGTTTGTTTAAGGAATCTAGTAAAAGTTGAAAGTCTAAGTGACAAGTAATTTTGTTTCATTATGATTTAGTTAAGCTCAAAAATAAATTCCTCAATTAAGATTAACTTAAAACAAAAATGTTGTCTGTTAACTTTTCCTACTGGGGAATCGAATACCGTTTAACCCATCACAAACTCGTTATTTTCTTGTGGTTAACTTTCTTCTAGACATGTTTAATATCACTCTCCATTAGAAAATGACCCTTTGTTTTTTCCTCCATATCCATATTTTCATACTTGGGATCCTAGTACGGGTTAACTCGGGTGACCTTTGTACTTCTCTCCCATTCTTTTTAAGTTATAGTTTTACTGACTCTTGTTCCTATGTGGGACATTCAATGGAGTTTCCAAGCCCAATTTTGAAATTGTGAGGACGCAATTCCCAAAAGGGGGGAATAATGTAACATCCCAGGTAAATAAATAATATTACATTCTAATTTTTATCAATATTTGTGAATAAAATGTTAACATTACTTTAAAGGGAACGCTATGCTCGATGGCGTACCCAATACGCGACAACGAGTTCCTTTGAAATCTTACATTGCACTCTAATAATAAAATAATATTATTTTAAATGGTAGTTAACCCTAGCCATTGTAATGGTGGGAAATAACGAAACTAACTAAAAAATTATTATATATGTTTGTCAAATATTTTTACTTATATCCAATAAATGTTAGAGGCGTAAAATGCAAATGAATCCAATTTTAAGTATAAATCTTCTAATATTCTTTAAAAGGTCGATTAACCACCTTTTGATGGAGAACCCTTTTTAAATATACTTTTGACAATTTTATATATTGTATTTTACAAAATAAAATCCTTCTTTAGAATCTGGACATCAAAATTTACTTTGTGTAAATTTTTGTTATTTTTCCGATAAAGATCATTTTTAGTGAAAATGTTGCATTTTAATTCAAAACCTCCTTTTAATCTGATTTATTTATATGGATAGTTTATATTTATAATTGAGATTAAAGTGTATTTAGAATATATTTTTACCATTTAATCCAATGGTGGTCATTGGAATTAATTTCACTTTGAAATTGGACTTAAACTTGTGTTAATCTTTTAATAGAAATTGTTTCTTAAAAACACGCTATTTGTTTTGACAGCGGGAATTAATTATTAAATTAATTAATGAAACTTATATGTTTTTTATTTTGTAAAATAGGCATCATTTTTGAATTCGGAGTATCAAATATAGCTTAGGGTGAATTTTTGGTATTTTTCTGAAAAACATCAATTTTTGATGAATAGTGAAACCACTAAGTGGTAGTTAAAGAAACTGATTTTTCGTTTAAATGAAACGTTACCACTTCTGTGATTTGATTTTCAAAAATCCAACATACATGGTTTTAATTATGAAGTAAAATGTGGTTCAATGAGATTAAAATAATTTTTGGTGAATAGTAACTTTTAAGTTTTATTAATCGCGATTAAAGGTAATTAATGCGATTTAAGGTAAAAATGATATTATAATAAAATGAAAATATCTTGAAACTTGTCCTAACCCTATTGGATGAGTCATGGACGACCTAGAAAACCCATGGGTCTATTTTTGGGACCCCATGAAGCCACTTGGGGTAAGATAATGACATTAATGTCTTTTATTTAAAGTAAAAGTAAAAATGACACAAACATGTATTGTTTTACTAAAACAATTTTTACATGGGGTTATACAAGTCATATTTTTGACTATAAATAGTCATTAGAAATATAAAAATATTTCCTACATCATAGTATTTTTTTTATAATTTTTAGAAATTAAATAAATTAAATTATTTATGACATCATGATGATGCAACGATTACCTCATTATTTAACGATTTAAATAAAATGAAGAGATAATGTAAAATCTAAGACCTAAACATGTCAGAAACCGATTTGATGGGTGGAATTTGAACTCTTATCACCTTAGACTCTAAATACATCAATGTGGGACCTTTAAAATCCGAAACACATTTGAAAATAAAGTAACATTTTATACCTTTCCAAGAGTGCCCCTCCTCTCCTCTTATAAAAGGCCCCACCTCTACCTCCTTACCCACACCTCTAAATCCTTTGGCTCGGACAATATCTGATCATTTTGTCTCTACACATCCCTATCCTCATCCTAGAAGCCTCAAAATTGGAATAATTCTCTTCATGAAACCCTTTTGGTTCAAACCAAGAGGAGTTACCCGATTTTAAGTTAATGTCTTCAGTTGTGTTCTTTTGTTTTATTTTGCTTCTCCAACCCCCTAAACTCTTTTTATTCATTTATTTTGTAACAAATCCACTATATTAAATATAATAGGATGTTTTTATAAGAATTATTCGATCTATACTTACACACACCTACATATAATGGTTAAAGAACATACTGTTTCTGTGGATGGTGAATTTCTGCCTCACGAAACGATGATTGTTCAATATTCTTTTAACACCTTCAAAGGTGGCCATTAAGATGTCACTATGTATATATATGATATATAATATGTTTATGTTTTCCTTAATATTCTGTATTTTTCATTTGTGGAATACCTTTATGGTTTCCATTATGGGTAAACGCAATATCTTCATTTTAGGAAGTGCAGACTACCGCCCCCTCAAAGTGATTTGATTCATTAATACCATATGAGGTACATATAAAGGATAGATTTAATGATATTATATATTATACCATACTGGAATTATAATAATATTATGTATCATTATGTTTTAATTCCATTAAATATGAAATAGAAATGGAAGTAGCGTTCATGTGTACGTACAACTTACCGTCTCCATGAACGGTGCATTTCATTTCTTACCTCTAAATTTTATGTAATATTATAAATTCATGTATATAATGGATATATATGATATATATGATATCTAAATAATGAATATAATTCTGGATATAATAGATATTTTACCCCATGAACAAACTTGTAATTATAAAGAGTTTATTTTTGACTCAAGTAGCAATGATCGACAAAACGAACATTATTAACTTAAATAATTACATAGTGTTCATAACATGGTAATAATTGATATAAAAGGAATAATGAACTTTAAAAAGGTTCTTAAGAAAGTATAAATTAACTCAAGTTTATTATTCAGGAGGTTAAAGAATGATCGAGTCAAGTCGGACGTGAGGTAAGGGATCCTACCCCTATCTTTCTTTTTAAGTATACTCTTTTATGTCATTCCTTTTAATCTCATATTTATAATGATTGGGATGTTCTTTTATATTAATATTACTGTAATTTTTTATGTTCATATGATGAGACACCCTATTTTCTCTCATCAATCTATTTTGGAAGTTTTGAGTGGCGCCGTTAGGCTGCCGAATTTTCGTAAGAGATCCAACCTCTCTCTTTCTTTTTAAGTACTCTCCTTTATGTCACTTCTTTTAAGATCCTATTTGTTATGTTGGGGGATGTTATTTTATATTCCTATTGATTTAAATTTTATTTTAATATGATGAGAGACCCTATTTGATCTCATCAATCCATTTTTTGGAAGTTTTATGTGGCGCCGTTAGTCTGCCGAGTTTTCGTAAGGGATTTTTCATCTCACTTTTATTCCCGTGAGATTTATGCTACATTTTCCACCATTTCGTTTTAGTGGTATATTTACTGAAAATTATTCTACTCTTTGTGTAATATAATTTCATTTATGAGTATTTACATCAATGTTGTATTGTCTTTCTTTCCTGGGGTGTATGTTTCGAAAGATACCCAAGTCGGTAAGGGAACCTTTCACCCTCCTCTTTTTAAAAGACTTCTTTTGTTGGGTCTTTTAATTTACATATTGTAATGTTGGGATATGTTATTATATATAATTATTGATTTAAATTTTATTTAAAAGTGATGATATACACTTTTAATCTCTCATCAACTCATTTTCTGAAGTTGGAAGTGACGCCGTTAGGCTGTCAAATTTTTACCAAGGGAACTTCTTAACCCAATTTCGATTTCTTTGGGTTCAACATGTAGTTATTGAATATGTCATCCTTTGAATATGTGTGAATGAACTTTTATTGTTTTACACTTAATATCCACTTATATTGGGTGTATTTATATTTGTCACACATAATTATGAGATTTATTTATCCTTAATTTAAGGATACCTTCTTTATAATGGATTTCATCTCATTTTATTTTTATACTGAGACTTCATTGTTGTTATGCACCAGTTCACTCTTATATGGTGTATATAATGTCATTTGGAATATTATATCATGAATACTTTTATTTTCATGATATTATAAATTATTGATTAAATGTTATCCCTCAATTATTATATTCAAGTGTCTCTCATTTTGTTAAAAACAATTTAACTAAAATATCGTTTTAAATGTTTTAATGATTTATTCTTATAAATATTTCTCATTAATATCCATGTTTTAAAAATGGTTTTAAGGATTTATTTATATGGATATTAATGGTTTAAAATGTTAAAATCTTCAAAGTGGTATGGGAAACTTTGATTCCAAAAAATCTCTTTGTTAAATGTTTTAATTGGTTTTGAAAATGGTTTTTAGAATGGATTCATTATTTCAATATCTTAAAATGTTATATTGTTATTACGATGTGGGAATGTTATCTTTCATTTATTCTTAAGTTATATGCTATGATTATGTTATGGTTCTTGGGAATTGTTTATGAAGAAAGGTGGTTCCATGATAAACTAAGGGAAGGTGAGCCCGATATAGCTCTCCAATGCATTGGGTAACGCAAAGGAGTTAAACGTTAGGGTTTCTCCGAAGAGATTTAGGGAATATACTGTGATGGGTATTCCAAACGTAACCAAGAGGGTTAATCCCTACGTAATAATGTTATGAATGCCTCAAGTTACCTTTATGTCTTATGATTTCTATGATTTATTTGATGATTTATGTTAAAGTGATTATGTTTTATGAGTAAAGTATGATTTCATACATGGACTAATGTTTTCATTTCGTACTTTTACATCCCTTATTGATCTTTTTATGCTCATACCAAGTTTTTGAAATTTTTTTCACAGGTCAAGGGAAAATTACATGATGTGATGATAGGGTCAAGGAAGTGTCATGAAGGAATCCATGTTTTGTTTTAAATATGTTTCCGTTGATGGGAAAAAATGAATACTATATTTTATGTAACCACTTTGTTTAAATGTGGAATGTAATGCATGATTCATGATCTAATTCTCTAAAACTCTAAACCTGAAAAGATCCTCTATGTTAATTATTCATTTAATTTAATAATAAGTAATTTTTAAGGCCGAGTCCTTATAATTTATCCTTAATCTCTTATCCTTTTTCATTATTTCAAAATCTATGAAAATATTTTTTCCTTGAAAACCCTATTATAATGGACCATAGAAGTGACAACCACTAAATGATCTTTGATGATTATTTTAGTGGATTTTGATTATCTTTTCATGTTCATTGATCCTCAATATTTCATCTTTCATCCTTGTTTCATGACCCCTAATTGTTTTTTCATATTCCCTATTGAGGTTGACTGGACATAGTGGTTGAGAGTTTTTTCTTCTTCCTTTTTTCAATTATTTTCATCAAATTTGTAGTGTTCACCCTATCAAAAACTTTGAGTAAGTACATATATATTAAAGAATAATTTTTCATTATAGAACTCCAAATTCTATAAGTTTTTTTAATAATTATGTTATATTATTTATCTATTAGTTATAAATTTTATTTTTCTATTCCATTGTTAATACGAACTTTATTATTAATTATAATTTTTTGGTTTATTTTTTTATTAATTTTATAAATTTTTTATTTGATAGAATTATCAAATGTATTTCCAAAAATGATATATATATATATATATATATTATTTTTAACTAGTAAAAATGATATTTTTTTCTTTTTTAATTATAAAAAAATATATTTTTTATTAGAATGAAGAAAATCATGCGGATTTGATACCATTTATGTTTTAATATAATTATTAAAATTTAATAAATGTTCATGAATTAATATATCACAATTTTATCTTTCCTAATAATCAGAATCAATATTGGATGACAATGATAACCACTCTTATTTTTAATCTTCATAAAAATATGTTATGTTTTTTATTTATTGGAATCACCTTAAACATTTTTTTATGTAAAAAATATGTAATCACACAATTCATGGAAAATAAATCAAATTTTTAGAAGTGACATACTTGTTTTAATCACATCAATAAATTAGTGAAAACTATACTACCATTGGTAATGGTTTTCCTAATTATTATTATTATAAATATAATATAGAAAACTTTTTGGTTTAAATTATTAGAAGTGTCATTTTTTAAATGATTTCGTATTATATTATGTTAAAAATGATTTCTTAATTGATTTCACAAACATGTTACCATATTTTGTTTGGGAATTTCTATCATTGAGTTATTCCAATTTGACTCTTATTGTAGTTAATTATTCATTTGACAAATATTTTTTAACTTTTAAAATATACCTTTTTGTTGATAATAAAATTATGAATTTATGTTTAATGTTATTTATTGTAGGTTGACTAAATAGAATTATTGATGTATATATTTAAGGATCAATAAATAATATAATTGGTGTTGTGTGATGGTTGATTAAAAATAATCTATCTAAAATTGAAAAAACTATCCTTATTTTTTTACGAAGAACATAAAACATACTTTATAATTTATTATTTAAATAAAATAAATAACTACAATAATTTATTTTTGACTTAATTCCTAATAATCCTTGACATTTTCTATATAATAAACAATAATTTCGATTATATTTTTTATGTATAGAATTTATATATATATATATTAAATATTTTTATGTTTTAATATACTCAACTTTTAAATTTTGATCTTAGGTTTTTAATGGGTCAAAATTGGATTAATTTATAAAGAGACACTAATAAATATAGAAAAAGAGTAGATGATTTATTATAATTTTCTAAAAGAAATATTCAAAAAATAGTTTTGATTTTCTATCCTTGTTTTAAGTGTTTGAATATGAGAAGGATAAATTCAATATAATTAAAGTATGATATCATTTTCCATATTTTTTTACATAATTATTCAATTTGACCATGAATTGTGAAAGAACATAAATATCATCCTCAAATTTTAATGAAAATATTAATAATTAGTCATATGATTTTATTTAAGAATTCATTCATGATATAGGTGTTGAAACCATCAAAAAATGAAATTGGTAAATGATTTCATAGAGATTCTAAGAAGAATTATTTTTAGTTTTCACTAAATATATAGTGTTATTAGAAATTCTGTGATTAGTTAACATCAAAAAAATAAATGGTTAGAGTGATAAAAGTTTCTAGAAGTTGGTTGAACATTTAAAATTCTTTCTTCTATAAGGAAACAATATTCTAGGTTCCAATTATGATATACAATAATTTTTTTTTCAAATGGGATTGGGGTATCAAAAGATACCTGATTTTATAAATGATTGTGTATTATATAGGAATGGATATCAATATTTATAAAAATTTCCTAAATGTTGTACATATTTTTAAAAGAGGGAGGAAAATTGAAATATGATTTATTATTAGGTAATAACATCAAATTTCCTATTAAATAATTTTGGTACCTTGTATTAATTCATTAAAATAACCCAAAAGTATTGGATCTAGAAAAATCCAGTCTTAAGAAAATATTAAAAGGAATAAAATGCAGAGTCAAGCATTACAACGAGTTTTTAAAAAGGAATGTGTGAGTTTCACCACTCATATCCACATCCACCATTGTGACATAGTAATCAGGCATCCTAAAGGACCATATCATGTTTATCTCTATGTCCTCTTTCTTTGATAGAGTATCCGCTGCTTTATTTGCTTCTCTATATAAATGTTAGATAACTAGGGTAAGATGAATGTCACTATTAATGAAATCAATACAATAAGGTATAATTTTGCAAGGCATGTTTATTATTCTTGTATATAAGTAATTTAAAGCACTTTCAGAATCATATTATATCCATAAGGGGTTATATTTATGTTTGACAACATACCATATTAAATGGAAAATAACCCATAATTATTATTTGTGGACTCTCAAAATCTAGTTTATTAATAAAATAATCCTTTGATGAAGACACAATGCATTCAAAATTCACCACAACACCCTGAGGGTCCTAGCATGCTGGTGGAAGCACCATCAACATTGATTATGAGCCTTGGATTGATGGGAGGGATCCATTATATATACTTGAGCATTCTTAGTTTATTTATCTTTCCTGTCACACCCAATAACCTGATAATGGTTAAATGATTAAAGAAATTATTCATACTCACTATTTTCACAATTAAAAAAGTGTAAGCCCATTAATTCAGCACAATCATGCCCACATAAGAATATGGTTTCTATTCATCAAATAACATGTAATTCCATGCATTCCATATTGCTAAAAAAACTAATGTATCTACAACAAACATGACATTATTGACCTATTCAATACAACCAATGTTGTTAATTTCCTCCACGAATTCATCTGTATTCATATTTGATTAAATATTCAGTCTGAACAAATATCCCACATAATCCCACTAACTCTAGGAAAAATCACATGATAATAATATATGTTGAATTTTTTTACCTTCAAACATAGGTGATAGGCCAAGAAAATATATTTTCCAACATTATTGATTTATTCATGACTTGGGAGATAGTTTTTTCATACTCTATATAATCAAGAATCTATAATGTTTATTAAAAGGTTCCTTGAAATTCTTCATCCATGCTAGTGGTCTATTGAATCCATGACATTCTAGTTTCCAAAATTCTTTGATGCTGAACTTTTCAATCCTATTGTACTTCCATAAAAGTGTGTCAAAACCCATAAAAGTTCAGTTCTGAATAGACATTCACTTTTGTATAAGAATCATACTAGCTAAATTATTTTTTCATTTCACTAAATCAGCGATGGACCAGTGAAATAATGTAGGTGGAACTCTCACTATGTTTTGCAGTGGGCTAACCAGCCAACAAGTGGGATCATATTTGAGGGTAGAGTTCCTAATCACCTACCACTACATATCCTGAATGATTCTATTGAATGAATTCTTGACATCTTTCTGAATAGAGGATAAATTATAGTGTTTGAATCTATTCATAAATCTCCCTTTTAAGCCTATTGGATAAAAAATCATAGGTTGAATCATTAATGATCAAATTCCTTGTTAATTTATCAATTATTCCATCATTAAAAATCCTAAGGACTTTGATTCCAAGCCCAATAATGTTAATGGGTTTGGTACACTCCTTCCAAAAAATAATTATTAACTTATTTTCATAAAGTATTCTAGCCCATATGAAATTATTGACCATACCTTGAAGGTTATTAAAGATCCCTCTAGTCCATATATAAGATGAGAATGAATATACAATTTTTTTATGTGATCACATATTTTATCAGACACACCCTTACAGAAAGAGAAATTGTTTTTTCCTTTCTCTTTATCCATTTAATTCATAATGCTAGAGCATATGATCTCTAAATACTGTCTCTTCACCTTTCCCTAAAATAGTAGAACACCATGGTAGTTGAATGTAGGAGATCACTTTTTAACTCCAAGAATTTTAGTTATCTAATTTTTCATCCCAAAAAATATTCCATCACCAATAGTAATGTAGAATTTTCCCAACTTATGACTTTTCAAGCAAACTATTCATAATATACAAAGAGAGATTTAATTATGGAGATGGTATTTCTTAAATATTGTTAAATTAGAATAATTTCAGCAGAATAAAAATGTTTTGAAGTTTCATATTTATCCCTTAAGGATTTTATTTTCTTATAAAAACCACTTTGAGAAAGAACATTGATACATATTATCAATTTGTCTTCAACAATGGAAAACAGAATTAAAAAATACATATCTTTTTCTCATGCCTCTTATGCATTGAAAAAATCCACTATGGGTTTCATTAATGAGTTTTTATAGCTTTAAAAAAATAATAATGGTGTGAATAAGCTTGATAAATTCATTTTAGAATCCTTATCTTCTGAGTACATCAAAAATAAATATCCATTTCAATGTTTCAAATTCTTTTGAGATGTAAATATAGAGATAAAAATGTCCATAAATTGTTTTTTTCTTCATTATATTTACACATTAAGAGGGTATAAATAAAAAATTATGAATTTTAATCTTATTTACAATGAAAAATTGATTCAAAGTGATGTGGTTCTTAATATATTGTCATATTATATTTATAATAATATTGTTATTGATCTTGGGAATCACGTTCCCAAGGGAAATTTTCCTAAATTCTTTAATATTAACTACATTATCCTTCTTGGGTAATAAAAAAATTAATATTTATTTAATCCCAAATGGCATTGAGTAATGTTAAAAAATTACTTGATTGAAAGAGTTTTATCATATTGCAAAATGTATTAGTAAAATATAATTTTTTTAGTAAAGCCATCTGGACCAGGGGAAATTTCTATATTAAGAGAGAAGAGAGCTGCTATTGATTTATTATTTGGGTGGTACCATAAAAAGAGTTTTTTTTTCATGTTAATTAATGTATGTAAAAATGTTTTCAACTATTTTTTATGTATTGTCTATCCCATTATCATAATAAAGTCCCTTGAAGTGGTCTACAACTGCATGTGTTATATCATATCTAGTAGCGTGAAGGTAACCATTTATGTTGATGGAATTATGTCCAACTCTTAATCTCTTTTCACTATGTATTTAATGAAATAAAATTTAATTACTATCTCTTTTAATAACCATTTGGAATCCAAATAATTTTTTTGAAGTATTTCTGTCATTAGTAAGAGAGCATCCAGTTTTTAGTGAGCTTTTATTTCTCATCTAGATGTGTTATTCATAAGTTCATTCCTGATTTGGATAAAAAAGGTAATCATAAGTAGATTTATTTTCCAGATCATGTTTAGAGAATCATTTATTTCTCAATTATCTCAGTAACTCTTTTTCATTCTTTAATTTCACATCCAACCAATGAAAATGGCTTCCAATAGGTTGAATCTTTGACACCTGCAACAAAATTTCCCTGCATGCAGAAGTTACAATCCATCCATTATAAAATTTTAATAGAATAGGGATTAACCTTCAAATTTATGTGAAAATATCAACAAGAATGGGATTGTGGTCTAAGTGATGTTTGGGGTGGGTGAAACCTTAAACCCTATTTGAAGCACTTTTATCATCCACCTAAAAAAACCATTTTTCAATCTTACTTCCTTGTCTCCCATTATAGGTGTATCTACTCCATGTGAATTCAGATCCTACAATTGGGACCTCAACATGATTTCATTGGACAATTCTATAATTAAACTTCAGAGAGAAAATCCAATTTAAATTATATCCAGTTTTATCTTCAGTCTAAAAGAAAGTATTATAGTATCCAAGAATAATCCATTTATGATCCATGTTTCCAAAAATTGCCTCAATTTCTTTCCATTTTTCTCTTCGCTAGATATATGAAGAAACATTATACACAAATAAGACCGATAGATCACATCATGATATGTTTTATGATATTGATACAATCTAATAATTTTTATAACATGCAATAATATTGATACTTTCAGGCCTTAGGACCCATAGATGATCCATCTCGGAGGTACGATTATTTTGATACAAACTTATATCCAAGTGAGTACAATTTAAATGTTTTCCAATTATCCAATAGTATCTCTAGTTCAGAAATATCGACAATCTTGGGTTTTTGGTCCATAATGAAGAGTCTATATGATTTCTCCATTAGTTATTTTACTAGCCCTTGATATTTCCAAAAAGATATCTTCATTATTTAAGGGCCACACCTCTTGTATGAGGCCCTCCTTGATGTGCCACATTCAGTTGGCCTTTCCCTTTTCATCCTTTTCTATATCCTACTTTTATGCTGCTACCCATTACCGAATTTCTCTTGAAACTAATTGATAGGTGTTTTTAATTAGAGTCTTCAACTAAATCATCCCTAGTTAACTCCATAGGTTGTGCATATTTAGCAACATTAGACCAAAAAACACTACATAAAGGGGTAAATTTACTCATTAACTTTACATGTTCATTGTATTTTTTCAGGGTTGTTTTCCTCTTGGGATCCTTAAAAATAGGAACCTAGGAGAATTATCCTTCCAAGTCACTACTACTAGGACACCATTCGGATTGTTCCCCTTCCTTTTCTACATTCCCTATATGATTTACAGATACATTCACAACAACATTCATATTAGGTGAATATTCACTAGAATGTTCCACTGCCTGTCCAGTGGGAACCTATGTACAACCTTAGTCTTCACCCATCTCATTATCATTGAAATGGGAGGTTTAAGAAGTGGTTCTATTAGTATGCATTGAGCATGCACATACAATTCTTTCTAGGAATTATCTTTAAGCTGTAAATGACTCCCTGTGATCCTTGGGTATGTTTATTATGATATTTTCATCATTTTGTATGCCATACTACTCATTATTTATAGGTTATTGTAAATTAACATACCCTATCACTTTATCAATGTACATGAGGATTACATCAGGGAAGATCTATGGGTTATGCGTTTTCCTTGGCTGCACATTCCCTGAAATGGAAATTTTCTAACCAGTAGGTATACAGTGTCCATGCCTTGATCATTAAGGGAGTTACAAATGAGAAAGACTTGATCCTGAGGCATTTTAATCACCACCTCATTATTTATATTTCCATATTTCACTATCTTGTGGTTTTCATCCCAATTCACCATGTTCTCATAATGTGAACTGGTGTGTCCAGTAGTACAAGGTTCACCCATAGGGATGTTTTTAACATCGTCATTGGAGGGGAATGCCAGTTCATACTAAGATTTATGAATTAAGATTACTTTTCCACCACTTTTCCTATTTACATAAACATTATGACCCTTTAGTTTGATGAAGCTACATTCAATTTATCTTTTTCAATTGGATGTTAAGTGGAAAAGAAACTTGAAATTCATGCAAAACTTCTACTTCGTTTCATATTAAATCTCATGATTTATATTTTTATCTCTAGTTATTAGAAACACCTCCTCCACTAAGGTGATAGACATATCAACCTCCAAAAATATCCTAGTGTAATTCCCAAACCCCATATTATTGGTTTTCTTCTCCAACCATATGGGATTTCCAATGGATGATGTAATGTTCCAATGAATCCTAAGATGCTTGTAAATCCAATTAAGTGAACATATGTGAATACATACCTAGGTAAATATGTTCTTGACACTTTCAGTATCAAAATTTATATACCACTCTTGAATTATCAGGAATCTAGGATTTAGGTGTATCAACCCCTTGCACTAGGCACTACTCTTGGATTCATCATATAAAAACACAACATGATAATATCCATATACCATAGCCATAATTTTCTAATCATCAAAGATCCATAATCCCATAATAATTCAGGTAATATCCTAGAACTTCCAGGTTTGTTATCTATTTTGGAAAAAAAATCGACCATTAATAGAATATTTTCATAAATTTACCCACTCTTCAACCACATCCTAATTAGCCAATACATTTTCTATTATCCTTTTCCTAGTAATCCTACCAGAAGGGGGTATATCAAAATCCACAAATACAGGGTACATAATAGATATAACTACCTCCATAAAGTTCTTACGGGGAGAATCAACAATATCATGGTTTTTCTCCACCAATCTAGGTTTTTCTGAGAGACGTAAGATCTATTTATGACCATTATGATCAGATTAGTTCAAATCAATTGGATATATTATAGGATTGTGCTTCTCATCAACATCAGATTCCTCTAATTAGGAATTTCTACCATTCTATTCTTGAACCCCTTTATCCAATATCCTAATTCATTATAATAATTCCTTATTATAATACCAATAATTCAACTATAATTTATTATCAGGAACCAGAATTAGAACTCTTATCAACAAAATTTGGTATCATCCAATAATTCCACATATTAATTTTCTATTTGAATATTCAATTTATGGAAAAGGATAAGATGGAATACAGATGATCCCATATCTGATGTTAACATCAATCACCCAACTAATTCAACACATTTGAAGATATTTGATAACCAATTTTTGGATTTTTGATTTGAAGTTAGAATTATAAGAATGGAAATATAGATAGGGGGAATGAACCCACATCAAAGCCTAATTATACAAAATAGTTCATGTAATTTTTTTGGTAGTTTATAACATGTTCCCACATATATATATAGAAAAAAATTATGTTACGATGACATTGTTTATTTATGGACCAAAACATCCATGAAATGATATTGATGTATATATTTAACCATTGATTAATGATTTGAAAATTTTATGGAAGACGTGTGTAACAGTTTCTAATATATATAAAAAAGAGTGTTTTATTTTATGTGCTATGATAATGTTCACTATTAATGAATTTCAGGCATAAGTAAATTTATCTAAATACATATTAAGGAAAAAAACAACATCCAATTTTTTAATAATAGACTCTATATTATCAAATGGAGAAAATAAGAAAGATGGTGGATGGGAAATTAATGATTTTTTGAAATTGATCATCCTTATTATAGATTAAAAGAATCATTTAATGGATTACATGAATATAGTCTTCCCTAACAACCATATTCTGCTGAAGAATATTATAACAAGGTGAAAAATATTGATTTCAAAATTGGAATGAAAGGATGTTATGGACATCCAAAAGATATCTAGAAGAAACAATAAAACTTTTTAAACTAATTTATGGGATACTTTTAGAGATAAAACATAACGTTAATATTATTCATGTTGAGAAAAACATATATTTCTATTTGATTTGAACACTGATAGAAATAAATGGAAAGGAAGAAGATATAATGAATGCTGGATTTCACAAGATATCAATAGGAATATGTTTCGAGTTATCTCCCAATAGGAATGGAAATATAAAATATTTACCAAAATTTTTTCACACGTTCAGAAAGAGTGAGAAGATGAATTTTTTTCATTGCCAACATGTTAATATATTACCTAGTGTATATTCTTCAAATGTAATAAATTTTCTGAAATTGAAAGATTCTAAATTAATTAATCTGAATTATCATAAGTATCATATATTGATAAAATAACAACTACTAGTTTCACTATTTGGTATACTACTTACACCATCTAGACAAACTATAATCATTATATGTAACTTTTTCAAATCCACTTTTTGTCTTTTGGATCCAAATTTGTTAGATGTGTTGGAGAATAATGCTACTCTTATACTTTTTCAACTACACATGTATTTTCATATTATGTTTTTTAATATAATGATTCCTATGGTAATTAATCTAGTGCATGAGATGAGAATATATTATATTGTTTGTTTAGGTTGTATGAATCACTTTAAAAGATATATTAAGATTTTGAATGTATATGTTAAAAACCCCTATCAACCATGTGCCTATATTATTTAAAAATATGTATCGGGGGAGGTAACTGAGTTCTATATTGATTATTTATAGGAAGTGGAAAATATTTATCTTTATATAACTCTACATATTAACATTTATAGTTAATTTATGGGGATTCAAGTCTTATAGTTAAAGTTCATTCAATGTGATGAAGTGAACCAGAAATATTTATTTATTTTAAACAAAAAAGATGAGGTTCAACCATATATATCATAACATATTGACGAATTAAAGGTATTAATTCCCAAAATAAATTAAAAGTGGTAGGTGATTAATCATAAAAGAAATTTTTTTGGGGTTAAAATTAAATTTGTCATAAATATATGTACATCTGAAACATTGAAATGGTTTAAAAGTGTAACATTTATTAATGTGATCAGGTGGACCAGTTTCTAAATTAATTGGTACAAATTTTACCCATAAAATTTGGATAAAAATATTACAATTCAAAACATCTAGTCAATGGTCGTTGCTAAAGAAATTCATTTTTCAAGTGAAAAAGATAAAAAACCAATTTCTACACCATTTAAAAATTTTGGAGTTCTTTATGATATATGTAAAATTTGTTATACTATATTTAGTGTTAAAATTCTTAATTGTTACTAGGTTGATTGTAATAGTGTTGGAAATATGATTATTATTTGTTTATAGTAGTATATTTGAAAATATTTACTTCCAATGAGGAACCAATTTTCATGGAGACAAAATAAATGTAAATAGTGTATGTCACTGATCTATAGAATGAACATTGGTACATAATTTTTCAATGGAAAAAAGTTCATTTAGGTAATGAGGATGATCATGATGTTATGGATATATATGTGTCTTATTCATTTATTAGGTGATTCCATATTATTAAAAATGAATATAATGAAAAAATAGTCCATGTTGTATGAAATGATCACATAGAAGGAATATGGAAAAAAATAAATTCATCACTAATTATTCACGAAAATATTTATATATTATTTATTTTTTGAAAATTTAATGGTCCATGTCCTCCTGATCTATCACTTTTTATGTTTTTTTTATTGGAAGTGTTCAAAGGAGGCTTATAAGGATTTTGGAGAAGTTCAATTGGTAAAGGATGGAAAATGGGTGGCTTTATATCGTGTAAATATATTACATGATGTGAAACTCTAATTCAGTTATTTTCTTTGAGATTTCATGAAATGGATATATTTTACATGGTGTGAAGAAGATTTTTACAACGTGTACTATTTTGGGTTTCGATAAATGAAATCAAATAAAGCGAGAATTCCTTTTTCAGCAGAAACCGAACCCCATGTATTACATAATGTGATAGGTTATTACACATCATGTAATACCCCTATCATATGTAGTTATAATAATTCATTTCTGTTGAACAATTATTCATTTGTACATGGGTTTCTTTTCCTCTCATTCTAGAGAACTTTAGTCAACTTGAGAAGTCCTTTAATCCCTACTCCTACCTCCTTGATCTATTAATCTCAGTAGTTGTTAGTTGGCGATCCATGAGCGATCCATGGTGATTTTTCTCCTCTTTCTCATTTTTTCCTCTTTTTCTTTACTTGGGATTCCCTTTCATGGTATGGGTTGGATTGATTTAGATGTCCAGGTAGAATTTTTATAATCTTTTGGTGAGGAATAGGTAGAAACATGTTTCTAGAGGTGCAGTTGTCAGTTGTTGGTATTCTTATTGTCCCTGTAGTGCACAGATGAGTTGAAATGCTTCTTCAAGGTAGAGTTTTACTTTATTTCTCTTTTATGATGCTTCATGTTGGAGGGATCTACTTTTCTTCCTTCATATTATAGTTGTTCCACACTAATCAAAGATAAGAACTAGGTAAAATGAATTTAAAGGGGCAGAGGGATCCGATGCGCATGTTTTTCTAGATTTTAAATCATTGTGATGTTTTGAACTATATGGGATAAATTCCCAACAACAAAACATGGAATTTTGTGGTCTATGGTTGCACACTAAACAATTTTCATGTTGGTTGATTCCTTATGAACACTTTTATATGAAAATTTGTTAATCACATACACTTGGCCAGTAAACAGATTCCCTAGGATTACCCAATTTCTGTGAAAACCCCTGAATTAATAAGTGGAATTAAATACGTGACACCTTTTTAAATATTTAATTGTGTTATTCTTTGATATGTGGAGTGTTTTGTTGTGTGGGATATTTGTGGTTGTGTGTGTTGGATATATGTAATGTGAAGTATCTATCTGGTGATGTGTGGATATGCTCTGGTTTGTGCTATGGTACATTTGTGAAGCACATGTGTGTGTTGTGGGATGATTTGGGTGGTGTGGTGGATGAAATTGTAGACAATACATCAAACTGACCATGTAATGGAATCTCAGGTTGAGAGATTGATTGATTTTGGAATGGATGAGAAGTGTTTCCTAGTGGGGATGTGATTGGGTTGTGTGTTGATGTGTTGATCTGTTTCTTGTTGTGTATTATATTCAGTAGTTCCTAGGATAGTAGTGGAATAAATGAATAAATAATTGGTTAATAACATTTGGAACTATCATTGGATGGTTTTCTAAATAGAATAAAAAAAGATTTTTTAACAAATAATGGTAATTTTTAATTAATTTGGATAGAAATTGAAAGGTTGTTGTGGCTTGATATGTGGTGTTGTGTACATACAGTTAGTAGTAGAGTTGGTAGTGTTTTGAGGTGGTTGTTTATTGAGAACCCATAGCTTGGTCTTGAGTGTTTGGTATCATATATGTATATAATTTTATTTTTACATTTTGATTTCTATACACACCCGATCCTTATTCAGCACTACATGCCGAACACCCCCATCGTCATGTGTGAGGGTGTCTTTCCCAAACATCTAGATGGGAGGATGGCTGGCTGGCCACCCGCTCTTCCTTGCTTCCTCTTAAAGCCGGTGATAGACTATGATTCTTCAAGAATGTGGTGGTTTGTGAGGCCTAGATGTTTGCAGGAGAGATGTGATATGTCTTGCGACCAAGGTGACATGACGAGGTGTTGTTATGGATCCCATGTGAGTGCGTATAGGTTTTTAAATGGTTCATTGAGAAGAGGTGGTGGGGGTATGAGGATGTTTTCTATTATTAAAGAGAAGCTAAACCAATGGTAAGTGGTGTGGGGTAACCAAATCGTCAATTTTCTTACAATATTACTTTACTTTACTAGCATAACTTTGTGAGTGTGACTTGGTGAGGATAAGATGGATAATATATCTTGTTAGGTACGGTTTGGTTCTAATATTTTCTCACAAGTAAATTTTTATGATTCCTTTGACATATTCATGAGAGACTTTGGTTTTCCTACTGAGTATATATGTATAGTCACCCTTTGTATATAAAACTACTTTCAATTTACCTACATGAATTCATAATTCATGTTGGACCTTACTACCTTGGATCTTAATAGGCGTGGATTCACTGATTTATCTTTCTTTTAGTACCTAATTTGTAGTTTAATTTCACTTGTAACAGTTTTATTTTAAACATTCATGTGGGGTGGATTTTGGTTTTTCTTATATATATATATATATCTTGGAGTTGTTTTGGGATTAACCATCTTATCTACCGATATTTTTTTTCCTAAAAAGGAAAATTCCTCCCATTTTTGTGATATTGTGTACCCTTGGATCTATTCACCACCTCAAGGCCTACTGGAGGTGGGACTCAGGGTTCATTATCTCCCTTTATTAATTGCTATTCTAGGAGGGGTATCTTTGAATGTAGGGGGTCGTGACAGAATGGTATTCGAGGTGATGTTTGAGATATAGGATGGAGTTTGGAGTTAGGAACAATGAAGATTACATTTATTGGAAGGGAAAAAATGTCAGATGATCGTGGTACATGAATATTCCAGGGAAGACCAGCTAGGACATGGGATTTGAGGGCCCCATGTAATTCAATGCAAGGACTCTGAGCCTACTAAATGACCAAGTGAGGTTACACTAGTTGTAGGGCAGAGACCGCGAAAGGTAGATGCATTATAATGACTTGTATTCTTGTTTGAATTGGGTATTAATGAAAAGAAATGACATAAAATGAGTTAAAATAAATCATAAATAAATTTCCATACTATTTGGGATTAGGAATTATTTGTTTACCTTTTAGCTATGGCACCCAGTCATCATCCGCATGTGCCTCAGGCAGTTGAGGCTCAGCAGGCTAATCTAGTTTATTAGTAGAGGGTTGATCTGATGGAGAAGGATAACCAGTGTAGAGAACATTACATGATTTCCAGTGGAAGTATTTGGGAATATATGAGGATAGTGTTTCAAATATGGACATTGAGAGCTAGATCGAGGAGATTGTGGCTAGGTTATGCTTGATCTGATCCCTAATGGAGTATTGGGTTTCTTTGGCAATTAGTCAGATGTAAGGAGTTGTGCATCAGTGGTCGATGATGTACCTGGGAGAGAGAAAGGATGCTAAAATTCTGTGGATTATTTTTGAGAAGGAGTTCTTAATGAAATTCCTTTAATTGACCATGAGGGCCAAGAAAAGGATGTAGTTAATCTCCCTCCAGTAGGGGAGTATGTCATTACAGTAGCTGGAGATCAAATTTAAGTATCTTCTCTATTTTCCTCTAGATGTCTTTTTGGATGAGGAGTCTCATGTGAGATGTATATAGAAGGAACTCTATCCTTCAATCCAAAGGGATGTTACTCCCTATACCTTTCCAACATATCTAGAGGTCTAGGAAAAGGCAGTGGAAACGGATTGGATGCACTCATGAGGAGGTTTACTATGAGAGGGGATCTTGAAAGGTTCTTCAAGAGGGAGGGTTAAGAGTGTCAGTTTTTAGGCACTACGACCATTGAGGTTTCGAACGGAAGGGAGTCGACCTTAGTAGATTCCTATTTTAACCTTATGGTCCTAGTTCCTATTCTTTTGAACATGGGACCAAAATAATTCTTTTATGGAGTTCAAAAATATCTCTAAAATCAGTGGTAAGTGGCTATTTGAGATCAGTATGGTGGAGGTGGACAGGTTCGACACCATCCTGAGTAGAAATTTATAGTTAGTATGTTTCAATAATAGGGAAAACATGCTCATGCTCTATCGAGGAGAGATAGATCACATAGGGGATGAACTAAGGATGTCCCTTAGGTACCTCGACCCAGGTATGGTCATGTAGTCATTCATCAATAGAGGGGAAGAGGAGATGGGCATGGTCAGTTTCAGACCACAGAGGCATCATTTATGGTAGGACGAGAGATCATTAGAGGTACGATCTGTTTGTTTAGTGCCCTTGATTATTCTTTTTTTGATTTAGGGGTTTCACACTCTTTTGTTCCACCCACTCTAGGACATGCTCTGGGGATAGATATAGAGAGGCTTCCCATTCCCCTGGTGTTGAGTATAGTAATTAGAGGCCAGACCAGCTTGTTCGATGTGTTCCAGTTATGAAGAATGATTATGGGACCACATAATTCATGTGGGGATATTTACTTACTATAGATTCAACCATATGATATTATTCTCAACATAAATGGATTTTATTCCATGCATGTAGTTATCGACTTCTTCCAGAGGAGAGTCATGTTTTTTGGTGTAGATGATCAGTGTGTAGTTTTCATTGGTGAGTGGATTTTTCAGGTGGCAGTCAACATATAGATTCCATTCTTTATTTATTGGATGATCTATCATTGGAATTAGTAGATAGTGGGACTTTGGAAGGTCATAGAATTGTAGGTGATTTTCTGGATGTTTTTCTTGAGGAGGTTGTGATGCTACCCCCTTGGCATGATTTTGAGTTTGGGATAGACCTGTAGCCTAGTGATTCTTTGATTAAATGGTTCCTTATTGGATAGAAACTTCTAAGTTATAGGAGTTGTGATTTCAAATATATGATCTGATGAACAAGGTCTTTATGTGGACTAGTGTGTTTTTCCAGGGTTCCCCAGTACGTTTTGCAAAGAAGGGGGATGGTGGTGTGAGGTTGTGTATAAAATATCAGAGGTTGAAGCTTACGAAAGTTAAGAACCGTTACCCTCTTCCAAGGATTGATGATATTTATGACTAGTTGAGAGGGGAATGATGGTTTTCTACGAATGATCTATAGTATGGATGCCACCAACTGAGGGTAAAGGAGGGAAATACCTTGAAGACTACTTTTAGGTGAAGGTATGTGATCATTGAGTTCATAGTCATGATGTTATGTGTTACAAACACACTAGTCTTGTTCATGGGGCTTGTGAACTCCATTTTTCATGAGTTCTTGGACTACTTCATCATTTTTTCATCGATGAAATCATAATCTAATCGAAGTAAGAGGAGGAACCAGCCAAACATCTCAAATCTATCTTATAGGTTCTTTGACACCACTATTTATATGGATATTTGTCCAAGTATAAGTTCTGAACAAGAGAGGTTCATTTCCATGGGCATGTTGTGTCTTAACAGGGGTGTGGAAATTAACCTATCAAAGACTGAAGCAGTTGTTTCTTGGAAAGTACACAATAATATGGAAGAAGTTCTCAGTTTCATTTTTCTCACAGGATATTATCGAAGGTTTTTACCCAATTTCTGTCGAGTTGTAGTTATGTTTATTGTTCTAACTGAAAGGACCAATATTTTTTGCAGAGTGATATGTTATAGGATGTGTTAAGTTACCTTAAGGATACATTTATTAGTGCTACAATGCTCTAGTTTCAAGAGGAAGGGATGATATTTGAGGTGTTTTTTTCGTTCTTCCCTCCTAGTATTGGGATTCCCCTTGATGTAGTAATGAGAAATGATCTCTTATGGGTGTAGGATGTTACGTACCAATGAGTGTAACTATGCCACCCCTGATCTAGATAAATCACCGGTCATGTCTGTGATAAATTTGTAGTGGTATTACCTCTTTGGGGAGTACCTTTTTATCTTCACATATCATAAGAGTTTTAGGTATGTCTTTTCCTAGGAAAATCTAAACTTGTGAAAATGGAGGTGGATGGTGTTTCTTCTGGACTATGATTTAAATATCAGATACACCTCATGAATAGGTAATGTTATAGTCGATGTATTGAGCATGAAGTCATGGAAAGAGTTTTTTTGGGATTCTGTCGATGCTTAGAAGTTGATGGAGGAGTTGGAATCCTTGAAATTAGATGAAAGTGTTGAAGTTGATAGAGGCTATTTGTTTAAGATTACAATGCATTCTTCTCTGATGGAGTAGGTGGAGGAGTCTTAGTGGGGATACTTGGAGGTGGAGGTGTTGTGCGATCATGTTGGCTATGGTTATTCTCCAAAATAATGGTCATAATTTGGTTTTGTTTTAGGGGAAGTATTTTTTCTGATGGAAATGTGTAAGGGAGTCCTCCATAAGTTTGATAGGACACCCTTGGTGGTAAATCTAGGAATTTATAAGATATAAAATGGTGTGAGGACACAATTTTATTTTCCCCAGATGAAGTGAGAAGTAGCAGAGTTTGTGGAATTGTGCTTAGTTTTAAAGTAGGATAAGGCAGAGTATCATGTTTCTGGTGGTTTGTTGCAGCCCTTGGATGTCCTCGAGTGGACGTAGGATGAAATATCAATGTATTTTTCCATAGGTTTACCCATTTCATAGGGAGTCTACAATAATATATGGGTTGTAGTGGATTGGATGAAAAAATAAGCCCACTTTTTAGTGATTAGGGATCCGGGCACAGTGGATTATTTGGATAAGAAGAATGTGGATGAGGTGGTGCGGTTTCATGGAGCTGCAAGAACCATTATTTCCAATTGAGACAAATGTTTTACCTTGAAAGTCAAGAGGGGATTACAGTATGAAACATAATTACACCTCAACACTGCCTTCTACCCTAAGACAGATTGGAAGACAAAATGGATTATCCATACATTGGATGATATGATGTGAACATCTGTCTTTCACTATGGCGTATCTTGGGTGAGACAGTTACCCTTGGTAGAGTTTTATTATAACAACATCTATCACACTTATATTGGCATGTATCCTTTTTAATATTTTTATGGAAGACCGTGTCATCCACCCTTATGATGGATAGAGGTTCAAGAGCTAATTATTCTTGGTCTTGAGGTAGTGAAGAGAACGATAGAGATGGTTTAGCTTGTTTGTGAGAGGTTGAAAATAGTGCAGGACCAGAAAAAGTAGTATGCCGATCATAGAAGGAGGACCATTGAGTTCAAGGTTAAAGACCACGTTTTCATGAAGACTTCCCCTCGAAGTGGGAAGAGGAGGTTTGGTAGAGGGTGTAAAATTTCTCCCAGGTTTGTTAGACATTTTTAACTGTTGGGGTAAATTGGTGAGGTGGTATACTAATTGGTGTTGCCACCAAAGTTGGAAAGGATTGATGAAATCTTCCACATATCTCAATTTTATTGGTATAATCATGATGAATCACATTTCCTTGACTAGGGAGAGTTGGATATCAAGGAAGACGTGGCATATGTTCAGGGTCTGGTAGAGATCTAGTATCATCGAGAGAAGGTGTTGAGTGGGTGGGATATTACTTTAGTTTATGTGTTTTGGAGGCATGGTGTCTTGGAGGAGAGTACTTGGAAGCAGGAAAAACAGATGTGTTCCTAGTACACTGAGTTGTTTTGAGTTTTGGTCTATTCTATTTTATTTTGAATTGTAATGTTTAAACCCTATTTGGTATGAGATGAGGTATTTTCCCATAGTAGTGTTATGTGTGGTGCATTGTGTGATAAATTCCTAACATGTGAAAAGGGGGAGACCAGAATCCTAATTTAGACACAATAACTTCAATACAATTAAACACTTGTGGCTGAGTCAATTCCATCTAGAGTGGATAGTATATTAACATGGAGTAAAAAATTCAATGTTTCATTTGTTCAGATAGTTTGGTTGTTTTCATTGTGTGGTGTGCCTTATTGTCATTGGGTTACAGCTGTTGGAGGAGGTGTTCTTGAATGTGGTGGATTCCACTCTAGGTTTCGATAAATATAGGGTGGTTTATCATTTAACAATAATGTGTTTGTTTGTTAGTGGCTTTTTAGGCATAGAAAGATCCTTGAGAGGTATCTCCCAGGGTGGTTGTTCGGACCCCTCTTTTTTCTGGTATTGGTTTTGGAATCACGAGGGTGAGAATTGTTGGAGATGCATCTATTGTTACACTATGTGTCCTCCTTGTCAATTATGTTCTGATTTTTGGTGGTTGGATGTGATTGGAGGAGGATTTGATGTATTTTGGAGAGGTTTACTACTAAAGGCTAGAAAAAGGGGGATTTCACCCTGTGTAACTATATTACACGACATGAAACAGTTCTTCATATCTTATCTTCGAGATTTCATGATGTATCTATATTTTTTGTAGTGTGAATAAGAGTTTCATGGAATGCAATATTTTAGGGTATGAAAAATAAAATAAAATTGAGAGGCAGTGTCTTTTTTGGTTGAAACCAAACCCCAGGTATTACACAACATGACAAGGTATTACACCTCCTGTAATACCCTGATCATGTGGCATTTTAATAATTCTGTTTGGTTGAAACAATATTTATTGATTTGTGGTTTTTTTCCTCTCATTCCAAAAAAACCCTAATCGCCCTGATGAGTCCTTCGAGCCCCACTCCTCCCTCTTTGACTTATTAATCCTGGAGATTTTTCCCTCTCTCTCATCTGTTTACTCTTGTTATTTCTTTGGAATTAACTACTATGGTATGAGTTGTCTTGAGTTGGATTTTTGAGAGGCATTTTTGTAATATTCTGGTGTGGAATAGGTTGATCCACATTTCTAGTGATTCAATTTTCACTTGCAACATTCTTATTTTCCCTACGATGCACAGACGAGCTGAAAAGATTCTTCGAGGTAGGATTTTCCTACATTTATCTTTTATTATACATCTTGTGGGAGGGATATACTTTTATTTCCCTATGGATTATAGGTGTTTCAAACTAAGAAAAGATATGAACCATGAAAAATGAATTGAAATGGATAGAGGGATCCCATACACATTTTTTTATGGTTATGATGTCATTGTGAAGTTATGAACAATATAGGATAAATGAACCACTAAATATCATAGAAGTTAGAGGAACTTGCTTTATCACTAAATAATATTCATGATGGTTTATTTCTATTGAACAATTTTATATGGGAATTTTTAAATCACTTATAATTGGGTAATAAATGGATGCCCCAGGATCACCGAGATTCTGGGAAAACAACTGAATTAACAAGTGTAATAACATAAGGGGTGCCTCATTAAATCCAAAATTGGGTTATGATTTGGTTTTTCAGGAGATGTGTTATGTGTTATATATGTGGTTATGTGTGTGTAGTTGATGGAATATGAAGTGTATATGTTGGGATTTGTGGATACGCTCTGGTTTTGTTGTAGTATATTAGTGAAGCACAGGTCTGTGCTATGGATTGGTTTGGGAAGTGTGGTGGATGGACTTATAGATGATACATCAACATGAAAATGTAATAAAATCTCATGTTCATATATTTATTTATTGTAGAATGGATGATATGTTTTTCTCAACGAGGTTGCGATTGGGTTTTGTGGTGATGTGTTGTCATGTTTCTTGTTGTGTTATGTGTTTGGTACTTTCTTGGATCATAGTGGAATAAATAAAAAATTATTTGGTTAATAATTTTTGGAAATATATTGGGTTTGATTTGTTAACAAATGAATAAATGTGTTGTGAATAAATAATGGTAATGGCTAATTAATTTTGATGGAAATTTAAAGTAATTTGTGGCTTAATATGTGGTGTTATGCATTTAGAGGTAGTAGTATGGTTGGAAGTGTTATAAGGTGATTGTTTGTTGAGAAACCATAGGTTGGGTTTGAGTGTTTGGTATCATATATTTATATACATGTTTTTTTCCATTGTGATTTATATATGTAACCCACCCTAGTTGAGAACTACGTGATGAAAAACTCCATCATCACGGGGGAGGGTGTATTTTCAAAACATCTCGGTGGGAGGATGGATGATTGACCACTCGCTCTTCCCTACTCCCTCTTCTAGGTGATCATAGCCCAAGATTCTTTTGGAAGGTTGTTATTTGTGAGGCCCATGTGTGCTTGGGAGAGTTATGATTTCCCATGTGTCTTATGGATGAGATAGGTTGTGTTTTCCTAGTTGTATTCGAGATGAGATGAGTTGTAATTTCCCATGTGTCTTCAGGATGGGATGTGATATGGTAGGTGTCTGAGGTGTCTATGGGGGGGATGCGACGTGGCTTGTGGCCTAGGTGAATGAACGAGGTATAGTTGAGGGGACTTGGTGTCTGCGGGTGGAATGTGATGTGTCTTGTGGCCTAGGTGACGAGAAAAGGTGTGGTTGTGGGGCTCAGGTGTATACGAGTGGGCTGTGAGGTGGTATTTCGGAAGAGGTGGGAGTATGATAAGTTTTTCTGTTATGAAGAAGCGGAAAAACTAGTGGGAAGTGGTGTGGGGTACCCAAATAATTGATGTTTTTACTATATTACATTACCTAACTTTCATTACCTAGTGAGTATGCCTTGGCGAGGATGTGATTCCTTGTATACCTTGTTAGGTACTGTTTGGTTTTATTGTTTTCTTATGGGGGAATTTCTATGCTTCATTTAATGTGTTCACAAGAGACTTTGGTTTTATTGCTAATTATATCTTTATACTCAACCTGCATATATAATTTTTTTTTTCAGTTACCAAGATTTCTTCATGGACTGTGCTGGACCTTACTAGCTTGGATCTTGATAGTTGTTGAGTTGTCACTTTATCTTTATTTCGGTACTTAGCTTGGTGTTTTATTGCACTTGTAATAGTTTTATTTTAAACATGCATGTGGAATGGATTTTTGTTTTCTTATATATATATATATCATGGGGTTGTTTCTAGATGAACTATCTTATCATTGGATATTTTTTTTCCTAAAATAATAAATTCCTCCCATTTTTGTGAGATTTTATACCCTTGGTGCTAGTAGCCACCACAGGGTCTACTGGTGGCAGGACATGGGGGTCATTATCTCCATTTTTTCATCTCTTTCCTATGAGTGGTATATTTTTTGGGAGGGGTTCATGAAAAAAATTTACATGTTGAAAAAAAATATTTTTTATAAATTAATAAATGTTTAATTATATATATATATTGATTATTTATGTGATTTTTGTGTAAAATTGTATATTCAATAGTTATGGTTAAAATAAATTATTGGAAAACCTAATGTACATCATTATGTTTTGGTTAAGTTTATACATATGCAAAAAATATTATATAACATTGATATTTAAATTTATAAATGTATATTTAATTTTTTGAATTAATATTTATATTTATTAGTTTATGATGAATATATTTTTTGTTATGAAACATGAAAATAGTTTTTTGAAAATTACACAAGTGTGACACAATTTTTTTACATATATATTTTTATAATCATTGTTTATAACTATTCACATTTCTAATAATATAAATTCAGATTTAATTTCATTATATATTTCTATTTCAGAAATAGACTTAGAGGAAGAATAAAATTTACCGAGTTATATGTATTATTTAATATTATTAAATATTCAGTAATATAGTTATTTAATGAAATAAAATTTATAATTTATAAAAAATAATTGCACCACTATTGATGAGCCTCCAATGTATGAGACTTATCCTTTTTCAATGGAGAAATTTATTTTCGATGTTGATAAATGTGAGGTTACACAGTTACCAAAACTGTCACTTTCCCATGGTGAATAGAGATCACATATAAATTTTGATAATAATAATAACCGAACTGACCCAAATTCAATTTAATTTACCAGTTATATCATAATTCATAGCCATTTAAGGATTATCCTTTCATATCTTGATTGGAATTATGTCGACACGATAGAGAAAGAGAAGCTATGGGGTCTATGATGGTAAAATATCTCAAATGAATTTTTATCTCATTTTTTGAATATTATATGTTTTAAATGAATAATTTATAATTTATTCAATTACATATGAAATTAAATATTGATGAAATGATGGGAATTTAGAAATTATTTCTATCATTAGTAGCAGTTCAAAGGGAGATTTTAATTGAAAATAGACAAAAAATTATGTTTTGGGGAACATAGAAAATAAAAACCATTGCCTCATGTATGGGGTTTTAGATACAGATACAAGGAACAAACTTATTGCTAGATAACATGATGAAGCACTTATGGTATAATTATTAATTTATATTATAAAATTTCATCCCTATTACCTTATTACATATTAGTTAGTTTTAATGTAACAAGCCTCCATGTGATCTCATCAAGGGATCTAGATTCAAAATGTATACCCTCATAAATCATCACTTGGAGGGTATCAGATATTGGAGGGTAATGTTTTTTCATGAATTTTTGATTCATTAAGAGTTCAATATATTAGTTTTTTTAGAATAATCCATGTTTGTTCCTCCACCCCCACTCTCAATGAATAATGTAAAAGTTAGAGAAAGGAAAAAAAAATAAAAAAGTATCTCACAGAGAAATCTAAGGATGTAGTTGAAAAAAGTGTATGAAATAAGATTTTATTTTCCATGAATCATTATATTTTTAAATTAACAATACTAATATAACATTTTAATTTTTCATTTCAAGATGAACTTTAGGAGTAAGCATCACTAGGGACTTTTATCCTTGTGGGTAGGATAAATATACTAGTTACTTCTTTATGAGCTCTATAACTACATGGAAACATAAGAGTATGTTAGGTGGGTATCAGTATTAGGAATATTTTTGATCATCAATGAATTAAATCAAGAGACCCATAAATATATTCCTTAATATTTGATATAAAAATGATAAAATATTTCATCGATGATAAAATTTAATCATCTATCTAGGATATGTTTTGAAAATTGTTGAGACAATCCCAACCAGGGAAGCTTACATAGCCTGCCCTAACTTTCTACTCATATCCTCCAACACCTCATTCAAACCCCACCCTATACAATGTGTTTTATGTTATATATACCCATGTATATATTTTAGTGTGTATATTCATACATATTTTTGGGGATTCTGTACATCACCCGCCTATGAAGTTGGGTTAGGTAATAATATTAGAATATGATACTATTAATCTAACTAGTCTACTTCTATTTCCTACTGATGAGTTAACTTTATATATAGATTATATGGGTAATTTTTTATAATTTAGCTAGCCAAACTTCTTCATTATCTGACAGATGAGGTATGTGTTGTTTTTTAAATATTATTTTCATTTGATTGAAATTTACTTATAGTTTTTATGACGTTTAATATATAATGAAATATCTAAAAGAAATAGAATCCGTACAAAATAAAAAAAAGGTTCACGAACCAACAATTTCAGATACAAATTCGATTTCTGGTTTGTTAACAAGATTATCGAAGGATTATTCTTCCATGGATAATATTTATGAGTTTCAGATGACTTAAGATATATATATATGTAAGAGAATATCCATTGAGAATATTAAAAAATTATATAATGTATCTGGATAATTTTTATAAGGTCATCATTCCTATATTATAGTTGTTTTCTAGGTATGTAAATTTAGGTATTAGTTTTTCATTACTTAAATAAAGACTATTTCAAGTGACTTATAATATTTATTATTTAATTATACATCTATATATTCTTTTTATTCAAATTGATACACATAGTGTTTAATGTCTTATATTTCCAAAATTCATTTTAATGACTATGAAATTTATCAATACTTATGAAAGAGTTACATATATACGTGATAGATTATCAAATAAGGAGATTTAGTGATGGTTTTTATATTCCATGAAGCATAAGATAACTAAGATAATTATGAAAAAATATTCATTATAATGTCATTAATTGTCAAATTTTTATATTGTAGAGTTCATTTTATGTTAGGTGTATTCTAACAAAATGGATGCAGATTATATTAGTTTTTCTATTTACTATGTAGCATTCAATAAAAAAAATAAGCAAATTTTAGACATGTAAGTTTTATTTTTTATAAGTTATTTATTTTTAATAATTATTGTTGATACATATTTTTTAGTTGAAATATAGGAAATGTAGGTCATAGAAATATTTTAAAACATCTAACATGTCAATAAAGAACTAAAATTAAACCCATTATGTGGAAGTGGTAAATATATTTTATATTAGATAATATTTTTTTCCTGTTATATATTTATTGTTTTTTTATTTTCAAGTTACGATGTTATAACCACTATGTCATAATCAAAACAGAATGATGGAATGTGGTTATTATGTTTTACAAGTAATTTATAATAAAATCAAGACTAGGTTAATGATTGAATTTTATAAGGTTAGATATATAAATTATATTATGTTTTATATCACAATATTCTATTTCTATCCTTTTATCATTTATTGTTATTTTATATTTTAAATGATGTCAATTTGTATATGAATAATGAACATACCCCTCATTATAGTATTTTTGAAAACTATTTTTTATGTGTGATTGTTAATTAAATTAATAAATATATCTATTTTAATTGAAGATAAATATATGAGAATTTATACCAAATGTTTTGTGGTTTTGGTTGGTAAGTTGTGTTTTATTTCATAGGGTTGTTTAATTATTTATGTTAGTTTATTATGGAAATTATGTAAATATTTTTCTACAATTTTAAACAAGTAAGTTTTATTCAATTTATATTTCCTTTATTTCTAATTATTATATCTTATACAAGTTTTGATAATTTATATATTAAGATACATGTCATGAATAAGTTTTATCAATGATCAATTGTCGATACCACATCAAAATAAAGTCATCTACATAAAATTATTTTTAAATATATTTTATATTAGAGAATATATATTTTTTCTTATATATAAGAGAGTGTGTGTGTTTTTGTTTTATTTTCAAGTTAATGTTTCATAATCAAAGTTTCATCATAAAAAATAATGGATGAAATGTAGTTATTTTGTTTTAAGATTCATGTTTGAGATAATAAAAACTATGATGACGAATAAATTTGATAATTTTATTTATATTAATTATTTTAGGTTATATATCAAATTAGTCTGTTTTTAAATTCAATAAAATTTATTGTTATTATACATTTCCAATTATGTCGATTCATATAAAAAAGAAAAATATACCCATTTTTGAATTTTGTAATAAAATATTTATGTATGGATAACATTTCAATTACAAGGTATGTCAAATTTTTTAATGTTTAAAAATTTAGTAATTAGTTAATCATCATTTTATGGAAGTTTGTATATTATTTTTATTTACATAGGTTAATAATTTGAAAAATATTTTTTATGATGTTTTAAATTTTAAATTATTAGTTATGTTTCATTTAATTTATTTTTAAAAGAATTAAATATACAATATTTATTTCTTAAATTTTGTTTATTCTATTTGTGTTTGTAGGTTTCAAATTTTTTAGGTATGTTCCTTTTAATTAAAATTTATGAAATTAGAAATGATACTAATTAATTTATTCTTTTATTTTTTTACACTGTGTATGATTTTATATTGTAGATATTTTCTTTATGATAATGTATTAGGTAGAGTAAATAAATATTTTAGAAAATTGTTATACATATAAGTTTTATTCATTTTTATAAGTTCATTATTCTTAATTTTTGTTGTCTATATTTGTATTGATAATTCATAGATGAAAATATAGTTCATGTAAAAGGTTTAATAATGTTCAATTTTTGATATATAAGAAAAATGAAATAAACTATTGGAAATTATGGGAAAATATATTTTATGACAAATAATATATATATTTTAGTTTATATATGTTTTTTGGTTTTAATTTTCAAGTCATTATTTCACAACTACTGTGCCATCGTCAAAAAATAATTTATCTGATTTATCATTTGATATATTAAAGTGGTGTACTAACACTACTACAAATATGGCTTATAATAGCGCTAAAAAATTCCTTTAAAAGTTCTAAATTAATCTCGGTGAAGATAAGGGGGGGGGGGGGTCCCCTTTATCAGCGCTAAAAAAAGCGATGATAAAAGTGCCCCTTTATCAGCGCTAAGCAAGCGCTGATAAATGTGTAATATATCAGCGCTAAAAATAGCGCTGATAAACACTACCTTTATCAGTTCTATTTTGAGCGCTGATAAACACTACCTTTATTAGTGCTCAAAATAGCACTGATATATTATCTATTTATCAGCGCTTAACTAGCACTGATAAAGGCCAAAGATCCTGTGCAAAACCAGAACCTGCATAGAACCTACCCAGCAGCTGCACACATTACAACACCTGCACAGAGCATAAACAAAACCTGCACATAGTACAAACAACACCCACACAGAAGAACAAAAATGATACATACATTTTCTTGTAATCATGAATACAAAACAACACACTGCTATATACATTTCAAACAATGTTTAATTTGGTTACAATTACATTTATCCAAAAAAATAGTTAAAAAACAATGATGTTCCATCCTTTTTGCATCCATCCACTCTAAAAAATTGTCATCCATGGCGGTGGTTTCTAAACAAATCATTCAAACTGAGGAAAAAGATTTCACCTACATAATAAAACAAATATTATGTTAGTAATACAATAATGAAATAAATAATGGGGTTGCTAAATGGAATTATACTAATGAGGCACAAAACATAAAATAACTAATTAATGAAGAGACACAATAAAAAAATATTGATTCATGAATGAGTTTTCAAAGATGGATTATCAAACTAAATTTAAAAAAATGAAGGAGAATTATGATAGTACCAACAACCAAACTCAAGTCCAAATGATTTTTTTCGAATCACATTTATTTAACATTTCATGTTAGTATAAGTTTAAATTTCTATTCTATATTCCCCTTAATTATTTAGAAAATAAAAGAAACCCAAATTCATTAGATTTTCATAAAATAATAATAAAAAAATTATTTTAGGTGAATTATATTATGTAAATACACAAGCTAAGAATCTACTCAAGTGATATGACCTCGGTCAACCTCTTTACTACATTAGGGAAAAAATTATTTTTCCATGACCTACGACAGGAGTGAATCATGGATTTTGATACTATAAAACAAAAAGAACATTTTTAATCCCTTGTAACATAGGAAAATGGTTGGGATAAATCATGTATTCAAATTCCTCAATCAGATAATGGAGACTGACTGGAATAGGATGACCAATAGTAATGGTGGAAAACTAATTCCCTACCTAGTCAATGAATACTGATGGGAGTAGGATTTCTGTTACCACACTCATTTTAGGGATAACACATGGGGTTTAGGTGTACATTTCTAAAAGGTCCAAAACATACTTTAGGGATTAATCCATAGGCTTAGTGGAAAATTATTCTATTCACCATTAAATGATAAATGTTTTATTCCGATTAGTAAATAACTGCCAATAATTTTCATGTCTAAGATAGAACTAAGAGCATTAATCAACACACGGTTGAGGGGATCCAAGAGGAGTATCCCGAATCAAGGAATTGGTTCATTCAGAAATAAAAAGTCATGGAGTAGGTTTAGTGGAAGAAGGGTGTTCAAAATATTTTGTAAAATTCCATAACTATACCATCATGTGTCACACATTCTATTTGGGTAGGAGGAGTAAACCCTAAATGGAAGGAAGGTTCATTTAAAACTCACAAGGAATGGGTTTTTAACTCAAGATATAAAAGGGGAATCTTGATTATTGATTATGATCATCTATGAGTGACCTATCTGAGAAGTTTATGGTTATGAAGGCTATAATATGAACCACATAGTTTAAAGGTCATGTGTCTATGACCAAATGTTACATAGTTAAACTTTATGCATTAAGGACTTAATCCTTGACCTATACCATGAAATTTAATGTCATACTATGGGATGTTAGAATATTTAGTTTAGATTAATGTAGTCATAATATTTATGTCTTGAATCGTAGGTTCATATGACTAGGACCAATGGTGAGAGAGGGATATATTATCCATATATTAATAAAATATCAATGTGAATAGAGATCTTAGGGGTCAAATTATAGAAAAGTCAGTCTCAACGAAGAGGAATAATTTTTTATTGTACCTGAGATAGAGGGTCTAGGAATCATTATATATCCCATTAAATTTGGAATTAAGCTATAAATAGTGATTAAAGGGGTACAGTTAGAGATCGATTCCCAATAGAGGTCCTCTTAGATGAGGGATAGATCATCATGTAGTTTTCTGTCATGTGATAGGGTCATGAACTGTGTAATTTAATATATTATAGAAATGATTTTTGACATACACTTTAAGGTATTATGGTAAATATGGGGCACCACACAATTTAACATCTTGTGAAAAATATTTCTTTCTACAGTTTAATATCATGAATCTTAGACAAGTTCCCAGTAGAACAAATTCATGCATATCAAACTATGGTGTCATTTAGGTTTGGGTAGTATAACTAATGCCTTGGTGTCTTGAAGTTTAGGGTCATATAACTAGAACTAGTGGAAACATAACTCATCTATCATGGTGATCATTTAGTGAAGTGATAACGAATCATATGCATGTGGCATGTATCTGAGGATTCTATAACTTAATTAGTCCATCCATAATCTACTCTCTTCAGGATCCAATATTTGAAGATGTTTAATTCCTTAATTATATGTCCCATAATTCTATGGTAGGGAATATAATTTGTAAGATCATTCATTATTTACTCCTTGGGTCTCTGGATCTCCGTAAGATTAAGAATGTGACACTCAAATGAATAAGTGAAGTATGTGGAAACAAGCTCACTCTAAAAGGAATATAACTTTTTGGGACTTTCATTGAGTAAGGGATAGTCCAAGAATTTTGATATACTATATGTGTTCTTGTAAGGGTGTCCACATGGATAAACCATAAGGATAGGTATCATTGGATTCAATATACCATCACCTATCTATTTATGAATCCAATCCTTGAATACAAATCACATCTCGATTTAATGTCCTAAAAATTGATGGTAGTAGTAGTATTTTGGGTGTTGTCACATATTTTTATCTCTTGGTCACTTAATCTATGAGAGATCACTCAAATAATTTTTTGTGACATTGGAAAAATACTCAGGAAATTTATTTGGTTAGAGGCAATACACGTTCCTTTTCCCATATTCAAGAGATGGACAACAAAATTGTTTCTTTGTTCTATCAAAAAATGAATATGTTGGTATGAACATGTTTCTCAATTTGAGATTTGGTAGGAAATAACCTGATCTCAATCATTTTAGGGGTAGAAGCTAAAGAATTAGAGGCGCCATATGTGGATGTGGTCACCCCTATATTGGGGAATATTGACTTTCCTGGAAGCTCTTTGGAAACTACTAAGTCTGAATAACATATAGAATTCACCTGATGATGAGGTGGAAAATGTATAAATTCCCCCATCAGGTTGGGGGAATTTAAAATATAAAAATACCCCCATTCCTGTGGGAAGGGGTGTGGTAGAACTAGGTTTATAATTCACCCGATTAGGGGGGTGAAACTTTTGATGATAGCCCCAGTCCTATGGGATGGGGTACTTTAATGCAAGGAGTACCATTTTAAGAGGATGCCAATATTACTTAAAGAAAATATCCATTATGAATATTTATAATTACTTCATGAAGATTCTAATTTTCATTCTTCAAATGAGTGATCTATTATTTAGAAAATATGTATCTATTATCCTCAAAGGGAAAAAACACAACAGAATTTTCTACACCACGTTTTCAATGGTAGGATGGGTGGATAATGATGGGTGTCACAATCCAGAACCTGAATATTGGATCTTATATTTATATTGGGAATATATTCCATCAACCTTACACTCAAAATCATAAACATGGTTAATAAAACCTTCTATATTAGTATAAATGGTATCATTGAGCCCTTCTATAACAATTCTTAGAGTAGAGGGTGAGAAAAACCTATTAGGGATTATAATATTGAAGGAATTTATAATCATACTCATCTCTAGAGTGCTCATCAGAACTAGTGGGAACATCTTTAGACCCAGATGATACCATTTTTATAGATATGTGGGTGAACTAGTGCTCTTATTTAGTAGTATATCCTATTTTAAGGATGTTTTCTATAATATTGTCTGTTGGGATTGGGTATATTGGACTATTTTGTGGGTCATCTCCCATGATACCATTTTTTGGGATAGTTCTCATGATACTGTTATGGTGGGATAGTTCCCCTAACCATTCTTTTTCCTCGTTGGGGAGAATGGATAAAACAAATGATACATATTACATGGAATTTTCCATTATAATTTGACCCCTAACCATTATGTACATTGTGATATAGCTAAAAAATCTCAAAAATCACCAGGGTACTTCAATGGAAACCCATGTTTAACTTGGTCACAGGTATTCATCATCGTCAAAGGGATTCTCAACGAAATGGAAACCCATGTTTAACTTGTGGTATTCCATGATTTTAACATCCCACAAGGATAGAAGGTCATGATTTAATATCTTACAGAGATGTAATGGGTGGATCAAAACACTTATAAAGGTGGATTAGGTAGGTACATCTCTAGGAGGGAGCGCATGGAATGTTTACCTGATAGATGGATCAAAATCCCAATGAGGTCTGACCCAAGTGTGGTGTTTCCTATAAAGGTAAGGTTTCTCATTTTGAAGACTTATTTGGATTCCACTAAGGGAAAAGCAGGAGGGAAAATAAGCGAAGGTGTACCTCAGTGAGGGGGTCACCATGGTTTACCATTGGTTGGGAGTTAACCTCATGGAGGCTTCCTACGTACCCTATTTAGAATACAAGGATCAAAAACCATATATTTAAAAGAGGTATGGTGTTGGTATTACCCATGGTTAGATTCCCTTCACACTAGGAATACTCTTGGTTGGATGAGTATGGGGTTTTGGGGGCTTATGAATTGTCAGATTCCCAGGTTCTTCCAAGAGTAGCAATGGGATGAATGGGACATACGTGCTAAGATGGACCATGTGAATGGCGTGATCCTTGTAAAGAGGTATGAGGCACAAAAAACATGTGGAGCTATCTGTAAACATTATTTATGGTGGCCATGGGGCTCATTAGACTCCCTATACCTTCCATACGCATTTCACACCATCATGCCTTACTTCAATATTGAGTTGTTCAAAGATCAATAATATGAATCTGGGGATAGAAAACATTGAGTAATAAATTAATATTTCAATACATCGGAGCATTCTCAATTCACCAAAGAAGGTTGGAGGATAATAAATGATCGTATATAGATAACATAAGTAGTAGGAATTCACCTTTATCATATTTGTGTACAATCATCCATCAGGTATGTTGCCCATTCATTTCTAAACACATGTATATCATCTTCTGAATATGAGTTTTTGCGACTGTCATGTTAGTACTGAAAAAATATAAATACACAAAATATTAATAAATATTTTAAACAAACTCGTAATTATTTTTGAAAATACCTCATCAGGGATGATAGTTTTTTTGAGGAAATACAATCTCTTTCATAAATTTACAATCATAATAACCACAGTCCTTTCCATTTTTTTGTTTTGGACACTGCAGAAACATTGAAAACAATAAGTAATTTGTTTTGATATGTGTTTGGATAGTAAAATGTTATTTTATATACCCAGATACTTTTCCAGTTGTAGATCTTATAGGCTTTCTCACCCTTATTCCCTGGATTCATTCCATGCATTAGACGATATTGATGCACCACCCTATCATAATATAATCCTCATTAAAAGATAACATAAATTATATAACTAGATGTTTAGTTTTAAAATGTTGGATCTAGTGTATTACCAAATAACAAACGCCATCATGCGTGGTCGGTTTGTTGGATATCCATGCATTGAATCCATAGAATAAATCATTGGAGTATGCAAATTGACTGTAATCAGCATCCAATGTTCCCTAAAAATACAAAAAGGAATAAGTAATGAAAGAAATAAAAATATAGTTGATATGATTAAATTGTAGAGTTTTACCCCTGCATAGTTGGTATTAAAAAGAGTCTATCATCCGTAATTTTTTTTTCAAACTATTTGAGCAGGGATGACATTATTGCAACCTCTTTATCTGAATCTATTTCGTATTTTGAAGAGGTGGTGTGAGGACTAAAGAGTCCAAATTTTTGTTCATGGGGAAATCCCTTCAATTGTTTTTCATATATACATTTGCGACAAATATAAAATGTATTTAGTCATAATTATCAGAGTATATCAGCTTTTGTAAAATCAAATCATGAAGACTTACCTCATGTATACATTTACAACTGAGGCACCTAGCCATTCATACTTGAGGAGTTCATTTACATTTTCAGCACTAATGAAATCTGATGTTTCCTCTCTGTACATATCTTTTTTGAAATAAACTGTATGAGTATTTCTATCTTTCAACTTTGTATCCCCATGAGCCTGCAATGATATTAACTGTGGATATAGAACGGGCGGGGTGAAGGTGCTCTCAGTACACCGTTTCAATCGGTTGGTTGATCCTTGAGATAGTTTTGAGCTGATATTTCGTTTCACCCACAGTCTTTGCCATTCTGTAATAAAATTCATCAGTTTAGACCTTTTTTCATTAAATGTTAAAGGTCCATCTTGAAAAATAAATTAGAAATGGATACCTTTTTGTCGACATGTTTTTTACAATAACTGTCAGCCATGCGATGAATGTTCCAACAACTTGTTCAATTGTATGAATGTTGTCATCATCATTTGGAATAGGTAGCTCGACAATCAGATCATTAGCTATGTTAATTTACACTCTAAGATGATCTTTTGGAAGCTGTCTATTGTGTAGCATGTCGTTTTGCGTATTGAACACCTTAGCCCTCGCTACAAGGCGATAGGTGGGAGTTGATAAATATAAATCACAGTCATTTTCACCCTGTGTAATATTAGTACAAGAAAGGTATCAGTGTCTATGTAAATCACATTTCATAGAAACAATTATTAAAACATTGATTACCTCATCTAAGTCAGGTTTTTTAGGGGAATGGATCGCCTCAAAGCTGGTGGGGGGTGGGGTGGGATCATCACGCACGAGTTGTTGTTGAGTTGTTTCTTCTCTTTTCCTCTCGCCATTAATTTTTCAATCATCTCTCTATGGTATTATAATTCTTATTGAAAAATAGATATCTGTTCTTGCAGCTTTTCCATTTTTTCATTTTGATCCTCCGCTTGTTTTTGTTTTTGAAAATATGTTCGGGGTGTCACCCCAAAACCCGCACCTCTGACACGGCCATACTTTTCTGGCTGCTTCAAGGCTGCTGAAAGTATGTCTATATCTGGTGTGGTTGTTGTTGATTCCTGTGACTATGTTAGATAGAAAATATAGAAAAATAAGTATTTATTGTAATTTAATAGCGATTTAAAGCAAATAAAATTTATATTATGTCATACTTACACATGTTTCCCACACTTTTTGTGTGTTTTCATCTATCAGTATCCCTTCTTTATTTACACGAGCCTCCTTCCATAGAAAATGGTGTGGGATGGATATTGATTTTGATTTTGATTCATCAATCTGCATATAAATAGAGAAACATGTTTATGGTGTTTTTTTATGTCACATACTAGTAGTAGGGTAGATTTAAAAGACGTACCAATTTTTTCTCAAGTTCAGCGTACCCCATCCTTGCTTTACGGTAAGGGTACGCTGATTCTGTTGCGTGTTTTTTGTTATCATCACTCATTAGCTATTTTATAAATAAAAACTGTCAATCATAGAGATGAATACAAGCAAACGTCAAACAACGTATTACCCCACACAATGTACCTGAAAAGTATGATCCCCACGACAGTTTCTAAACGCATCCCATGCTCCTTGCTAAATGCATCTGATGCTCCTTGTGCGAGGAATCTACTATAAATGCACTCTACAATGGATGATGAAGAGTAAGTCAATGTTTTGGTATTTTATTTTATTTTAATAAATTAAAAAAATGATATCATAATGTTACCGTAATCTCTTCCCACATTAGTGTCTTCAGCCCGGTGACAACATGGTGCCACGAATGTATATCAATCATCACGCCTAGCCGAGTGATGATTCCAATGTAGCTACTAAAGATGGCTCTGTTGGGGTTAACATGTTGAACCCACTTATTCCATCCCACCTCAAATTTGATGCCTTTTTCTTTTTCCTTAAGGATTTTAGCTAAAACTGTCAAACTACGACGCTCTTGTTTTTTTTTGCACTTTCAAGGTTTCATTTCCTACCATTTCCTCAGAAGTAGCATCAATATCTTCCCCCGGAGAGCTAGCATCAATAATGGGACCAGCAGTAATAGGTTGAGAAACTTGTTGTACCTTAGCACTAGGACCAGCAACAACATGTTGAGAAACCTGTTGTTACTCTGCAGTGAGACCACCAGCTGCTGGTTGAGAGAACTTTTATGCCTCGGGATTGGGCGCATCAGCAGGTGAAGAAGTCATTATCTACAGAAGTGGTATAATATTTAATTTAGATTACATAAAAACAACAGCGAATAGATAATAACATAATGTAACACAATGTATGTTACAAAAAAAAATAACCGGATTATTGTACACTATTTTTTTTCTTTAAAGGATGAAGAGATTTGACTCCTCTATCAACTATGTAAATACCTTCATTGTGGTCTCCTATGACATAAAAAATGCCATCTACATTGGGACCGCTGCTAAATGATTGTGAAGTTCCTATAAAAGGGTCAACCTCCGTTGAACTTTCATCTCACCCTTCATTTGTTTTTGTTGATAACAGAACAATTGACCAATTTTGGTTTGCAGGGTTTGGAACATAAAATACTTGTACTGCCTATGATGCCATTATAAATGGTTCATCTTTATCCCCTTCCTTACTGAAATAAACTTTCAGGAATCCTAATTCAACTATTGTAACACAACTCCTGTTATCAACCCACTTTCATTGAAAAATCGGCACTTTGAATTTCGTATAATCCAACTCCCATACTCGTTTGATGATGCCAAAGTATGACATATTCGCATAAATTGGATTTTTGTCCTTAGCACTGGAAACATGAATCACCTCATCCATAAGTGTAACCCCACTATTCTCCATGGTACTGTCTTCATCATGTTCATTAGTATAGAATGTATAACCATTAACTTCATAAGCATTGTAAGATAATACGTACACACTTGCTCCTCCGGCTAGCCATCGATGTCGTTCTAAAATTGAGTTTGGATTTTCATCTAACTGCTTAAAAATATGGTCTTGAAACCATCCTATAAACTGTCGACTATGTGTATCTGATATCCATTTTTCAGCCCTAGAAGGATTCTAATGCCTAAGAATTTCTTTGTGGGTTTGAACATATGGGTCAACGTTGAAACTTTTATGAAAAACGTAAAGGTAGGACTGATCCCGATCTGTAATATTGATTTTTACAACCTCTCTTCCAGAAATTCCTTCACCCTCAAGCTGCTCAGTGTGACGAGATTTCGGTAGGCCAATGATTTCTACACCAGACAGGTATTCAGTACAAAATTCAACAGCTTCCTCAACAATATATTGCTCCACAATACAACCCTCTGACTGACTTCAGTTTTTGACATACCCTTTCAAAATCTTCATATACCATTCAATGGGGTACATCCATCTATAATGTACAGGACCACATAGTTGAATCTCTCTCACCAAATGAACCATCAAATGAACCATCATATCCAAAAATTTCAGCAGGAAGAACATTTCCAATTCACATAATATGATAGAAATTTCTCTTTCCATAGTTGGCAATTTCACCGGGTCTATATATTTGCTGCATATAGCTTTGAAGAAGAAACAGAGATTTGTTAATGTATGGTGGAAATTCTTGGGAAAAATGAAACATAAAGTTATAGGAATTAGATCTTGCATCAAAACATGACAGTCATGTGATTTCAGACCCTTTAATTTTAAATCTCCCATTGACATGATGTTCTTGATATTTGATGAATACCTATCTGGAACCTTTATGTCATTCAAGAAGTTAAAAAACTGATATCTCTGCTACCTAGAAAGAGTGTAAGTAGAAGGAGGAAGAAATGTTTGTTTTTCACCCTTCACTGGTGCCAACTCTTCTCGTATTCCCATCTCAACCATGTCCAATCTAGCCTTTATTCCATCCTTTGTTTTTCCGGGTGCATTTAGAAACGTGCCGATGACACTATCACATACATTTTTTTCAACATGCATAACATCAAGAAAATGTCTGACATACAGACAATTCCAGTATGGTAATTCAAAAAAAAACTGATCACTTTTTCCAACCAGTTTTTGTAAGGTTTTTCAAAAACAGTTTACCAAAAGTAGTGTCCAATTCTTTTACTTTCGCAAAAAATTGATCACCTGTTAGTGGAGATAGTGTTGTACGTTCTTCTGAACTTCCATCAAATGATGTCGTCCAATATCGGTACTTATGTCGTCGGGGTAGAAATCTGTGATGTCCTAGAAACACGGTTTTCGATGAATGTTTCAACCTAATTGACTGTATACCTTGTTCGCAAACGGGACACCCTTGAGTTCCTTTAATTCTATATCCTGACAAATTTCCATAAGCAGGAAAGTCATTTATCATCTCGTACAACATGGATTTTAAAGTGAAATGTTCATTTTTGTAAGCATCATACAACGTAACACCTGAATCCCACAATATTTTCAAATCCTCGATCAATGGGGCCAAATAAACATCAATATCATTATTTGGTTGTTTTGGTCCTGATATAAGCATAGATAACATGATGTATTTTTTTTTCATGCATAACCACGCTGGTATGTTATAGTTTACCAACATAACTGGCCATGTACTATGACCGCTACTTTGAAAACCAAAAGGATTCACCCCATCGGTAAATAACACCGGACGAAGGTTTCTCGGCTCGTTCTCAAATTCAGGATACTCGTGATAAATTCTCTTCCACTGAGGAGAGTCTGTCGGGTGACGTAGTTTCCCATCTTTAATTCTTGTATCTGCATGCCATTTCAATTGTCTTGCAGTCTCCTCACTTCAATATAGGCGTCTAAACCTAGGAATGATTGGAAATTACCCTACAACATTCGTAGGACTAGAATCATCTTTCTTGTATCGGGAAGCACCACACTTTGGGCATTCTTTAAGTGATTTGTGGTCCTTGCGAAACAATATACAGTCATAGCATGTATTATTTCAGAGATCATACCCATCGATCGTAGCATTCGTTTGGCATCATATGTTCGGCTTGAGAGTTCATTATCTTCTGGGAGCATGTCATTCAGGAGAGCAAGTAGTTTTGTAAAACTGGCGTCACTCCACCCATTGCATGTATTCAAATTATACAGCTTCAATACGGCTGAAAATGCTGTATATTTAGTGCAACCAGCATACAATGCCATTTTTTCACAACTCTTTAACTTCTAAAAATTTTTTGGGCAATCACGAAGTTCATCTTCAACTATCCTTGTCATTTCCTCAATATGATCTTTATCATCATTCACATATGTAATCACACCCTCCATACGATTGTCTTCACTGTTCACGCTTCTAATCACATCAGATGATATATAAAATGTCGTGTTCTCTGAGTCACTACCTACATTCATTTTTCCCCATGTTTATTCCAACATGTATAACTTCGATCTATTCTGTGATAGATAAGGTGTTCTTCCAACCCCTCTGGACTAATTTGTTTTGAATAACAATAGCGTAAACACGGAAAAAGTATTTGAGAACGGTCACATGCATGATCTTCTACAAACTTGATAAACTCTTTCACGCCATCTTCATACTCTTTTGTCACCCGATTGGCATTCATCCATTATTTATTCATATTCATCTTCTTTATGGGTTCGATCTTGAACATTACTAATATTATGTTTTAATTAATCAAGTAGCATTGTTTGGGTTTTATAAAAACAAATCATGGTACAAATGCCTTTAAACACATGTGAAATCCATATACATGGTGTGTCCAGTAGGGTGAACATCGTGTATGTATAAGACACCTGATTTAATCTGTCATATATAAAATTTATTCCAAGTTATTCTTACAAAGACTGAATGATGCCTTTGAAAATACATGACATTTAGAACAACTTGAGCTAAAGGCATGTACTTTAGATACATATTGAGTCACCTCACCAGCTATGCATCACATTTTTGTGGAATACACGGTGTGTAGTCCTTACATGACCACTAGGGTGTATTGTCTATACACATCAAGTCTCTATGGTATCTATACATGGTGTGAGTGAAGTAAAACACATGTCATATGGTTCTAACATTATTTCATGGCATGTACTTGGTTTCATTCTGAAGTATATGTCTTGCAGATACATTGTGTGTGACCTAGGTTCACATGACATGTAACATTTAAAATGAAACTTATTCCAAGTTTGAGTCAAAAGATTAGTCACGTGGTGTAAATTTTGGAGATAAATGTTGTGTGGAATTAAAATCTATATGAAATCCATGTATGGTGAAGCATGTTCCATGTATTTAAAAGTGTATCATAGATCCCTCTAGAAGTGGTTTTCTAGGATTCAGTGGAATTGCACTAGTAACAAAGTGGTGGTTCCATTCAAATGGGTAAAGCTTGGATTGATATTTAATGGTGGAAGAACTACAACATGGAAAACAAATGGAATATCAATCATGACAACAACCACAACACCATACAAAAACAAAATTGTGATCACAATCGCAACACCATACAAACCAAACAATCAAAATTTTAGATTTTACAAAGCATCCCTTATTCAATTTTGTTTGTTAATTCAGGGGTTATCACAAAAGTTTTATCATCCTGGGGTGTTCATTCATAAGTCAAGTATACATAAATTACCAATTTATATATTCCAATGTTCAACAAGAACCAAGAAACATTCAATTCATTTAGTGCGCAAACAAGGACCACCAATGACCATGATTTTCAGCATGGTGTTTAGCCCGTACATTTCACATTATAACCATTAATATCAAACAGTAATAACATGTAAACAAGAGGAAACCAATGAGTAACAGGAGAAAAATCACCACGAAGGTGTCGTTAAGCACACGATAGAGGTGTGTATGTGGCAGAGGAGAGGCGCACAACAGAGGATATTTCCAACTGAAAAGAAAACATAAAATAGGGGAAACCCATGAGAATAACATAATCTAAAACTGACTACACCATTTACTACATCCCACAAACCCCAAAAGACAATTCATGCAAATAAATTTAAATTTATTAATATAAATCACTACCATAGGTGAAAACAAATCCAAATAGGAATCAGAAGGGTCACATACCTCGAGAAAAGAAATCCAACCATAATAGTGATCAAGCATAGAATAATGTGAACTAAATGGAACTCAAGATGGGGAGTAAGCCATCCGGTAATAACTCTAAGAAATTGGTGTGGTGAAAAAATCCCAACATCCTATTAGTATTTGTGGTGAGATATGTTATACTCAACACCCGATGTAAGGGAGTGTGATTTTCCTATATTCTCAACAATTACCTTACCATCTTATGTTATCCTCTATAAAGGTGTATTTTAATTTTAACTAGAATGGGGAATTAACTCCCATCCATAAATTTAATTAGAACCAATTTTATAAGTAAGGAATTATTCACATTCATATTTATATTACAAAACATGAAGAAAAAAATCTCATATGTCCCATTATCCATGTACAATTTTATTCAACGAAATGAAATACACAATTATCATTCTATATAACATGCAGTAGATGATGTTCCCTTTCAACCCATTATATATCATTTAAATTCATTTAATTAATTCATTAAATTAAAATAAATCCATCATGTAAAATTCATTCCTCATGATTATTACACATTCAATTTTACCAAGAATGGAAAATTCACTAATAAGGCTCAAAGGGTCTTCAAAATGGGCCATAATCAACATGGAAATTTCTTACATGGTAAATTCCATTAAGAATCTAGGAAAAAAACCTATAATATGTCTTCAATTCCATTTATATACCCTTGTATCAAGGGAGACCTCATTTAAAAGCTTTGACATAAGCTAAATAGGTGTTCAGGGCAATTAATAATTTGACATTAAAGGGATAATTTTACTTGGAATGCTCAAGGGGTGTCCATAAAAGAGTTCAAGAACATCTAACCCATGAAACAAGATTCAATAGGTGTTTATTGAGGTGCAAGGATTAAATAAAGAACTCAATAATATCAACAATCCATTGAATATTGTAATAACACCTTAAATCAGGATTTCACAAGTAAAATTCAAGCGGTAGAAAAAAAATTTACCTGAAAATGAGTAACAATAATGGCAGCGACGGTGGAGGAGGCAGCGGCGGAGGCGGCGGCGGCAGAAAATGCGGCATTGGCGGTAGAGGCGGAGGCGGCGGCGGTGGCAGAGGCGGCGGTGGTCGTGGCAGCGGGGGTGGAGGCGGCAGAGGGAGCGGGGGTCGCGACAGCGGGGGTGGGGGAGGAGGCGGTGGCGGTGGTGGAGAAGGAGGAGGATGAGGAGGAGGAAGGAGGAGGATGAGGAGGACGAGGAGGAGGAGGACGAGGTCGTGGCGGTGAGGGGTCTGGTTCAGCTTCCGCGAGAGCTTGACCGCGTGTGAGCAAGGATGGACTGTTAGGGTTATTAAATAAAAACTAACGGAACCTTTATCAGCGCTCATTAAAATCACCGATAAAGGTATGTTTTATCAGTGATAAAATAAAAGCTCTGATAAAAAATTCATTTATCAGTGCTAAAAAAAAGCACTGATAAAGGCATACCCCTTTATCAGCACTTTCTGTCTAGCGCTGATAAAGGGCAGCGCTTCCCTTTCCCTATTTTGTGGTAGTCTAATTTATTGAATATCGATAAAATTTAGAATATTTTTTAATGAGATAATATATCAGATGACTATAACTATTTAAAACTTTTTTTTAAAATTAAATACCTCACCCTAAATTGTTTAATTTTATTTTTTAACATGTATCAAAAAATTTATAATTGAAACTATAAAAATTATTCATAAACCTTGTGTTTTCAACTTTCTAAACAATTATAGAGCATGAAACATGTTTTGAAACATGACATATCTTACTATGTATACAAAGTGTGTTTCGTGTTTTTTATTATCTAATAATATTACTCAATTTTAGATTTATTAATTTCTTATACACTTGAAATTATACCCCATTAATTACGATCACTTTCATGAATTCCTAGTAGTGCATCTTGGTGGGTTGAGTATAACTTTTTTTAGCATATTTATTGTTTTCATTATTCATTGGAAAGTTGTATTGGCCTAATTATCATAAATAAATTCTTCAAGGAACAACATTTATTAGTAAATTATAAATAATAATCTATGTATCCTTTTATTATAGTTAAAAAAGTATTATTGGGATAACATTTTAATAATTTATTTGTTAAATTATGTTTTTATTGGTTTCTTCTCTTCCCATCCTCACATTTTGATTGATTTAGGGATACATCTCTATATTTCTTAATTTATTGGGTCTCTAAAAATTTCATGTTTCTAGTGTCACATGGAGTGTAATTTCGAGAAGGTCCATAAATGTAACGTCCCAGGTAAATAAAGAATATAAAATTTTCATATTTATTAATATTTGTGAATTAAATATTAATTTTACTTTAAATTAGATTCTATGTTTGATGGCATACACAATACACAACAATGAGTTTTTTTAAAATCTTACATTACACACAACTTTGGGTCATACTGAAAAATAATAATATAATATTATTGTAAATGGTAGTTAACACCTAGCCGTTGTATTGGTGGTAATTGAAATAACTAACTAAAATATTAATATACATGTTTTTTAAATGTTTTTACATTTATCTAATAAATTTTAGAGGCTTAAAATAAGAAAGAATCCGATTTTAAGCATAAATACTCTAATATTCATTAAAAGATCGATTTATCACCTTTTGATGGAAAACCCACTTTAAATCTAGTTTTAGGAACTTTTATATGTTATATTTGAAAAAAATAAAATTCTTCTTTATGATCATAATATCAAAATTTACCTTGGATGAAATTTTGGTATATTTCAGATAATTTTCATTTTTAAGGAATAGTGAAAATACTGTATTTTAATTCAAAGATTCCTTTTAAAATAGTTTATTCAAAAGGATAAATTATATTTTTAATTTGTTTTAAAGTTTAGTTAAATTATTTTTTTACCATTTAATTCAATTTGGGTCATTTGAAGTAATTTCACTTTGAAATTGGACATAAACAAGGGTCAATATTTTGATAGTTATTATTTCTTAAAAACACGCTTTTTGATTTGACAGTGGGAATTTATTTTAAATTAATTTCTACCACTTATGTGTTTTGAATTCAGAAAAATGGATTCCATATTTAGAATCTGGATTTTGAATTTGTGTAAATTTTTAACTTTTATTTTTAGACATTTTGAATATTTAATTCAGTAAAAATTTTATTTACCATTGTTAAAGGGTAAATCTGGTAAATAAGGAATAAAAAATAATATTACAATAATATTAAATTACCCTAACGTGTGTCCTAATCCTATTAGTAGATACCCTTCTGACCATGTGCATACTGGGGTCTATTTTTGGACCCCATGGAGCCACTTGGGAGTGATAATGACACTTTATATTAATTAATTTAAAGAAAAGACAAAAATGACTTAAACATATATATTTTAGTAAATAAATTCTTACATGGGGTTATATAAGTTATATTTTTGACTATAAATATTCACTTGAAAGATAAAAATATTTCCTACATAATGATATTTTTTTTATAATTTTTAGACATCAAATAAATAAAATTATTTATGACACAATAATGATGTAGGGTTTACTTCATTAATGAATGATTTAAATAAATAAGATTATAAAGATTAAAAAAATAACCAAAACCTGTCCAATTATTATTGTATGATTTTATTTCGAACATGAGTCATCTTATCTTTGACTTTAATAAGTTTTGGATCTTTATAAACCGAAAATCATTATATAATAAAATATTATTTTTAAACATTCCTAAAGAGCCCCTCCTTCCCTTTATAAAAGCCTTCACTTCTAACCCATTATTCACACTTCTCAAGCCCCTTGTATCATCCAAACTCTTCCCAATTAATCTCCCTATATCCCTCTCCTCATCCTAGAAACCTTAAACTAGGAATAAGGCAATTCAAGTAAACTTTTGGTTCAATCCAAAGGAAGATACCCAATTTAAAGGTAACGTCTTCTCTTAGGTTCTTTTGTTTTATTTTACTTATCCAACCCCATATAATATTTTTATTCCTTTATTTTATAACAAAAAATTATACTAAATATACTAGGTTGTTGTTATGAGAAATATTTTAACTACACTTACACACACCTCCATCTATTGAGTTAAGAACATACTGTTTCTGTGGACAACAAACTAATGCCTCACGAAACAATGATTGTTAAATCTTCTCCTGCCCCCTATTATGGTGGACATTAAGATAGAACTGTATTTATATATGATATATATTATATTTATATGGTTTCTATGCTTCTGTATATTTTATTTATATAATACCTTTATGGTTTCCATAGTGGGTAAATACGATAATTTCATTTGAGGAAGTGCGGACTACCGCCCCCTCAAAGTGATATGACCCGTTAATTCCATACATGGAACGTATGAAAGATGGAGTTAATGAAATTATATATGATATTATACTAGAATTATAATATACCAATGTATCATTATGTTTTCTTTTCATTAAATATGAAATACAAATGAAAGTAGCGTTAATGCGTACGTACAACTTACCGTCTCCATGAACGATGGATTTCATTTCTTATCTCCAAATGTTATGTACTATAATAAATAAATATATATAATGTATATATAAGATATATATGATACCTAAATCATGAATATAATTATGGATATAAGGTAATTTAGACCACATGGACAATTTATAATTATAACAAGTTCATTTTTAAGTCAAGTTCCGAACATCGACAAAATGTCCGATATGAACTCAAATAATTAAATAATTGTTATAGAAAAGGTAATAATAGATATAAAAGGAATAATAAACTTGAGAAAAGTTTCTCATTAAATTATAAATCAATAGTATTCTATTATTCAAGAGATTAAAGAATAATCGAGTCAAGTCAGACACGAGGTAAGGGACTTCGTCTCAATCTCCTTTCATTGAGGCATATTTTGTTTTATATGTAACTTTATTTTATACGATGTATAAAAACCTTTTAATTTTAATTTAATTCAAATGTATCCTTTTTATATGAAGCATTTTACTAAACAAAAAAGAAGGAATGTTTCTTTTTAATGTAAGTGGTGACAATAAACTTTCTGCCGCTGCGAGTATTATTTGATATTTGGCTTCCTTAACAAGTCGTAATGTTTATAAATGGAAAATAAATACCATATACTTTTTTACATATTTTGGTATTGAAAATGGTTTTGATAATGGATTTGTTATGTCAATATATTTAAAGTATATATTGTGATTAAATTGTGGAAATGTTATCTTTCCTATATGTTTGTTTTATGTGTTATGAATGTGTTGTGGTTCTTGGGAATTTTTTACGCATACAGGTGGTTCAATGATAAACCTAGGGCGGGTGATCCTGATATAGCTCTGCAATGCATTGGGTAATGTGAATAAGGTAAACGTGAATGTTTCTCCTAATAGATTTCGGGAATATAATGTGATGGGAATTCCAAATGTACCTTCCTCTATAGCTGTGAAAGCTACAATGTAAGTATGTTATGTATACCCCAAGTTACCTTTATTATTAATTATTTCTATGTATATTTTATTAATATTATGATTTCACGAGGTATGATAAAGATCATATGTTATGTATGTATTGATCATATAATGTTTTCTTTCTTTTTTTATTAACCTTACTGAGCTTTTTATGCTCATCCCATGTTTTTGAAATGTTTTTCATAGGACATAAAGATGAATAAGGTCAAGTATGGGATCAAGGGAAATTCATGCTGTCTAAAACATGGAATTATACCTGACTCTTTTTTTAAGAGTTTTATTTTATGAAAAAATTTTAAATTGAGTTGAATTGTATACTTTTTAAATTTTGATATGTAATGTAATAGTTATGGCCTAATTCTATAAAACTCTAAACCTGAAAAGATCCTCAATGTGGATTATTAATTTAATTCAATATTATGTAATGATTTAAGGTTGGGTCCTTATAGTTGGTATCAATGGTTGGTTTAGACAACTTTAGGAGTTATAATATTGTAAAATTAATGTCTATAAATTATTTTAGGGTAAGATTGAAATGATATAGCATTTACAGATTACCATGTTGCTTCAACTAAGACATTTCTATGTTTAGAATGGTTTTCTACAGAGGAAATAGAGCCTCTATGATGAGACGACATCAGGAGGAAGACAACCTTCCAAATCAGCAACCTGAGATGGTCGGAATCAAAATTGAACAGTTTGTAGATGTGATGGCTCAATTGAATCAGGCTATAAATGGTGGTGGTATCCATGCACGCGTTCATCCAAATCAACCAAAGAGGAACATATTAGTAGTAGGGAATTTTATGAGGCAACATCCACCATCATTTAGAGGATCATCTGACCTTGTTCTATTTGAAGGGTGGATTAAAGTACTGGAGAAGAGTTTTGTGGTCATGATATTTTCATAACATCAAAATTTTTGTCTCTTTGTTTATCGTTTTGATGGTTAAGTCAATCAGTGGTGGTCGATGGTGAAAAAAAATCGAGGATGGTGAGGAAATTGAAGCTCTTTATTGGGTTGAATTATAAGGTATGTTTTTTGAGAAATATTTTCCTAAGGTGGTTCATCTTATAATGGAAAAACAATTCCTATAATTGAGGAAGGAGGATGACTCAGTGGTTTTTTATAAAGAAAAATTCAATCGACTGGCAAGGTATGCTTCAAATTTCATATGAGATATTGATAGTAAAATAAACCATTTTTAATCAATATCAAAGCTAATGTATCAAAGATATTTAGCTTCTTGTGAGTTAAAAAGTTTTGAAAAACTTGATCGGTGTGTAGAGAAAGTGTAAATAGAGTTTTTTGATGATCAAGTGTTATTTGAAAAACAACAGAATAAGAGGTCGAGGTTGTAGATGAAAGGGAAGAACTCTTCAAAAAGTCTGATGGTAAGAAACTTAAGTTAATAGTTTGTGAAAATTTTGGTAAAAATCATGTTGGTTAATGTATTTTGAATTATGGTAAGTGATACCGATGTGGTAAAATGGGACATAAGGCTCGTAATTTCACTGAAAAAGATCAGGGTAATGGTAAGAAAAAATCTGATTTACAGTCAGTAAAATGTTTTAAGTGCAATGAAATGGGCCATTATGCAAATGCGTGTCCAACAAAGAACTCAACTGAGGGAAACCATCCAGACTACAATTAGAAAGGGGTGGTGAAATCCTTTTCAACTACTTCAGCAGATGTTGGGCCATCAAATGAAGTAGTATCAGGTACGCTGTTTATTTGTTCAGATTATGACAATGTGGTTTTTGATTTAGGGTCGACACACTTTCATTTCTGAGAAGTTTTCTAGTAAATTGGGAATTACATCTCAAGATATGAATCCTAAACTTATGGTAAAAAAACTTAGAGGAAATTTTGAGACAAAAAGAAATTATAAGAAACTTCCTGTCCTTATGTGTGGAAAGAATCTACTTGCAGACCTTATTGTTTTGCCTCTAGTAGAGTTTGATGTTATTTTGGGTATGGATTGGATTTTCGTTTATCATGCTAATATTGACTGTAGATCTAATGTGGTTTCTTTTAAAAAATATTTTCATTTTGTGTATAATAATGAGCCCTTAATTTTGATAACATGTTAGGAAGATGATAAACTAGTAAAAGATAAAAGTAAATGTTACCTTGCACATATTGTTGAAAAAAAAGAACTGTTCAAATTAATGATGTGGCAGTGGTAAATGAGTACCTTGATGTTTTTACTGATGAGTTACCTGGTATTATACCTGATTGGGAAGTTGAATTTACAATTGACTTAGTTCCTGATGCTAAGACAATTTCAAAACCCCCTTATCAAATGACTCAAATTAAACTTTTAGAGTTAAAGAAGAAATTACAGGTGTTAATAGATAAAGGTTTCATTCGACCTAGAACATCACCATGGGGTGATACTATCTTGTTTGTTAAAGAGAAAGATGGTTCAATGAGATATTACATTGATTATAGAGCATTGAATAACATCACTATTAAGGACAAGTATCCTCCGCCTCATATCGATGATTTGTTTGATCAGCCTCAGGGAGCACATTATTTTTCAATGATTGACTTGAGGTCGGGGTAACATCAGTTGAAATTAAAGGAATAAAACATTCCAAATACCGCGTTTCTTACAAGATATAGACATTATGAATTTTTAGTTATGCCTTTTGGGTTAACCAATGCACCTGCTGTATTAATGGATCTTATGAATAGAATTTTCTGTGAGTTCCTGGATAAGTTTTTGGTTGTGTTCATTGACGATATTTTGGTTTATTCTAAAAGTAAATAGGACCATGAAATTCATTTAAGGGTTGTCTTTTAAACCTTAAAATAAAATAAATTATTTGGGAAATTCAGCAAGTGTGAGTTTTGGTTACAAAAAATTTCTTTTCTTGGACACATTATTTTAAAAAATGGCATAACTGTTGATCCATCCAAAATAAAAGTTGATAAAGAATGGTTAAGACGCACCAATATAACTGAGATTCATAGTTTTCTTATATTAACTGGTTATTACTGGAATTTTGTTGAAATTTTTTCATGATTATCTATCCCAATGACCAAGTTAACTTGAAAAGGTGTTAAGTTCATCTAAACAAAAGAATGTGATGATTGTTTTCAGGAATTAAAAATTAGATTGGTGAATGATCCAGTATTGAAATTTCCTTCTAGAAATTGTGAGTTTGTTATCTACAGTGATGCTTCATTGAAAGGAATTGGTTGTGTCCTAATGCAGAATGATAAGGTAACTGCTTATGCTTCACGTCAGATGAAACCTCATGAGTTAAATTACCATACATATGGTTTGGAATTATCTGTTGTTTTTTTGCTTTAAAAATTTGGAGGCATCATCAGTATGGAGTAAAATGTGAAATATATACTGACCAAAAAATTTTGAAGTATATATTTACTCAGAAAGAATTAAACATGATACATAGGATATGGTTGGAATCAATCAATAATTATGATTGCATGATCCATTACCATCCAGGAAAGGAAAATAAAGTGGCTAATGCTTTGATTCGAAAAATTAGTGCTTCATTGACCATGTTACATTTGGAACGAGATCCTTTGTATTTTGATTTGATGAGATTTGGTATAGAAGTTGTTGGTTCAGGAAATTCCTCTGTTTTGTTTCGGGTTTTAGTGAAATTATCTCTATCAGAGAGAATTAAGCAAGCGCAGAAGGAAGACAGTGAGTTGCAGAAAAAGTCAGAGTTGGTTCAGAAGGGTAAGTTGCCTAATTTTAACATTTATAATGATTGTGTTTTGAGTTTTGGGAATAGATTATGTGTGCCTTGTGATTCCCAGTTGAAGAACGAGTTATTATGTGAAGCTCATAGTTCTCTATTTTCAATTCATCATGGCATTACTATGATGTAAAGATATCTTCAAGAGTATTACTGGTGGGATGGAATAAAAAGAGATATTACTGATTTTACTGTGAAGTGTTTGACTTGTCAACAGGTTAAATCAGAGTGAATGTTACGAAAAGGGATGCTTTATTTTTTATTGGTGCCAGAGTGGAAATGGGAAAATATATACATGGACTTCATTGTGGGATTACCAAATAAATTTCAAGGTAATATTTCTATTTGGGTTATTATTGACCGATTGAATAAATTTTCTCATTTCCTTTCTATTCGATATACCTTTTCTCTATATCAAATTTATAGGTTGTTTGTTAAAGAGATAGTCAGGTTTCATGGTGTTACCCTCTCTATTGTATCTGATCGTGATACCAGGTTTACTTCTAACTTTTGGAAAGGCCTTTAGAAGTCGTTGGGTACTCAAATTAAATTTTATTATAGATTTTCATCCTCAATCAGATGGGAAGTCATAACGAACAATTTAGAACTTGGAGGATATGTAACATTCTTACTCAATGGATTGATAGGGAATTTAGGACTAGAATCTTTCTTTGGTTGAATTTTCTTATAATAACAGTTTTAATTCCAGTATACAGATGGCTCCATTTGAGGCATTATATGGGAAGCGGTGATTAACTTCAAATTTTTGGGATGAAGTAGGTGAAAGGAAACTGATGAGACCAGAATTGGTATAAGAGATGGCAGAAAATGTTCTGTTGATTCAGAAGCACATGAGAACAACTCAAAGCAAGAAGAAAAGTTATGTAGATAACCGAAGGAAGGATCTTTCTTTTGAGGTTGGTGATCATGTCTTTCTCAAAGTATCTCCATGGAAAAGTGTGATGCGTTTTGGTAAGAAGGGGATGTTAAGTCTGAGGTTCATTGGACCTTATGAAATCCTAGTGAAAGTCGGATAAGTTGCGTATAGAGTGGATTTACCTCAAATTTTATCATAGGTACACAATTTTTTTCATGTTTCAATGTTGAGAATGTATATGCTAGATCCATCTCATGTTTTGAGCCCAAAGGTAGTTCAGTTGGAAGAGAATCTCTCTTATGAGGAACAACCAATCCAGATTTTTGACCAAAGAGAGAAAGTATTGTTGAATAAGGAAATTAATTAGGTAAATGTTTTTTGGAAAAACCATATGGTTGAAGAGATAACATGGGAATCTGAAAATGCTATGAGGTAATAATACCCCCACTTATTTGATAAGCGAATTGATCTGCGGGGACACAATTCCCAAAATGGTGGAAGGATGTGACATCCCAGGTAAATAAAGAATATAACATATTCATATTTATTAATATTTGTGAATTAAATTTTAATTTTAATTTAATGTGGATTCTATATTTTATGTCATACCTGATACGCAACAACGAGTTTCTTTGAAATCTTACGTTCTACACAACGTTGGGTCATACTGAAAAATAATAATATAATATTATTTTAAATGGTAGTTAACGCCTAGCTGTTGTATTGGAAGGAATATACCTAACTAGTTACAATATAAATGTACAAGTTTTTACATTTATCCAATAAATTTTAGAGGCCTTAAATAAGAAAGAATCCAATTTTAAGCATAAATAATCTAATATTAATTAAAAGGTCAATTTACCGCCTTTTGATGGAGAACCCTCATTAAATATAGATTTGGTCACTTTTATATGTTATATTTGACATAATAAAATTATTTTTTAAGATCGAGACATCAAAATTTACTTCGAATGAAATTTTGGTATTTTTTTGAAAATGTTCATTTTTAATGAATAGTGAAAATGCTGTATTTTAATTCAAAACTGCCTTTTAATCTAATATATTTATAAGTTTAAATTACCTTTTTAATTGGTTTTAAAGTGTAATTATATTATTTATTACCATTTAATCCAATGTTGTTCATTGGAAGTAATTTCACATTGAAATTGGATATAAATAAGTGTCACTCTTTTGATAGTTATTATTTCTTAAAAACACACTTTTTGTTTTGACAACATGAATTAATTTTAAATTATTTTCTACCACTTCTGTGTTTTGAATTTGAAAAAATAGATTAAATATTTGGAATTAGGAGGTCTAAATTGTGTAAATAGGTATCTTTTATTTTTATACATTATGAATATTTAATTTAGTAAAAATTTTATTTACCATGGTTAAAGGGTAAATCTGGTAAATAAGGGTAAAAAAATAATATTATAATAATACTAAATTACCCTAACATGTGTTATAATCATATTGGTTGATGCATTTCCGACCATGTTCATACTTTGGTGGATTTTGGGACCCCATGGAGCCACATGGGAGTGATAATGACACTTTATATTAATTAATTTAAAGTAAAGACAAAAATGACTTAAACATATATCTTTTAGTAAATAAATTATTACATGGGGTTATATAAGTTATATATTCAACTATAAATATTCATATAAAATCCAAAAATATTTCCTATATCATGATATTTGTTTTATAATTTTTATACATCACATAAATAAAATTATTTATGACATAATAGTGATGAAGTGTTTACCTCATTAATGAATGATTTTAATAAATAAGATTATATAGATTAAAAAAATATCCAAAACCAGTACAATTATTATTGGATAATTTTATTTCTAAAATGATTCATCTTATATTATACTTTAAAATTTTTTGGACCTTTAGAAACCGAAAATAATTTTATAATAAAATAATATTTTTAAACTTTCCTAAAGAGGCCCTCCCCCCTTATAAAAATCCCTCACTTCTAGCCCATTCCTCACACTTCTCAAGCCCCCTGGCTCATCCAAACTCTACCCAATAAATCTCCTTACATCCTTATACTACTCCTAGAAGCATTAACCTTGACATAAGATAATTCCAGTAAACCTTTTGGTTCAAACCATAGGGAGATACCCGATTTAAAGGTAACATCTTCTCTTAAATTATTTTGTTTTATTTTACTTATCCAACCCCCTAAAACCTTTTTATTACTTTCTTTTATAACAATACCAGTATCATAAATATACTAGGTTTATTTTAAGATAATTATTCGAACTAAACTTACACAGACCTCCATCTAATGGGTAAAGAACATACTATTTCTGTGGACGATGAACTACTGCCTCACGAAACGATTATTGTTCAATCTTCTCCTACCACATCTTATGGTGGACATTAATATGGAACTATATTTATATGTGATATATATTATATTTATATTGTTTATATGATTCTGTATTTTTCATTTATATAATAACATTATGGTTTCCATAGTGGGTAAATACGATAATTTCATTTGAGGAAGTGCAGACTACCACCCCCTCAAAGTGATATGAACCGTTCATGCCATACGTGGAACGTATAAAGGATGGAGTTAATAAAATTATATATGATATTATACTATAATTATAATATAACTATGTATAATTATGTTTTCATTAAAAATGAAATCGAAATGAAAGTAGCGTTCATGCGTACGTACCGGTTACTATCTCCATGAACGGTGCATTTCATTTCTTATCTCCAAATGCTATGTACTGTTATAAATACATATATATACTAGATATATATTATATATATGATATCTAAATCCTGAATATAATTCTGTATATAATGGAATTGCGACCACATGGACAATTTATAATTATAATAAGTTTATTTTTAACTCAATTTCCGAACATCGAAAAAATGACTGATATGAACTCAAATAATTAACTAATTGTTATAGAAAGGTAATAATTGATATAAAAGAAATAATAAACTTGAAAAAAAGGTTCTTATGCAAGTATAAATTTACATTAGTCTATTATTCATGAGATTAAATAATGATCGAGTCCAGTCGGACACAATGTAAGGGACTTCATATCAATCTCCTTTCATTAGGGCATATTTTGTTTTATATACGATTTTATTTATATGCTATATAAAAAACTTTGACTTTTAATTTCATTCAAATGGAATATTTTTCTACAAAGTGTTTTACTAAACAAAAAAAGGAATGTTTCTTTTTAACATAAGCGGTGCCAATGACCTTTCCGCCACCGTGAATATTATTTGATCTTTGGTTTCCTTAACAAGCCGTAATGTTTTTAAAAGGAAAATAAATACCATATAATCTTTTACATATTTTGTTATTGAAAATGGTTTTGATAATGTATTTTCTATGTCAATATATTTAAATGATATACTGTGATTGAAATGTGGAAATGTTATCTTTCCTATATGTTTGTTTTATGTGTTTTGAATGTGTTATGGTTCTTGGGTATTGTTTACACATACGGGTGGTTCTGTGATAAACCTAGGGTGGGTGGGCCTGAGATAAATCTCCAATGCATTTATTAACATGAAAAAGGTAAACATGAATGTTTCTCCTTATAATTTTATAAAATATACTGTGATGGTTATTCAAAATGTAACTCCCTATATAGATGTGAAAAATACAATGAAAGTATGTTATGTATGCCACAACTTAACTTTATGATTTATGATTTATATGTATATTTCATAAATATTATAATTTCATGAGGTATGTTAAAGATAGTATGTTATGTATGTATTGATGATGTAATATTTTCTTTCTTTGTTTTATAACCCTTACTGATCTTTTTATGCTCATCCCATGTTTTTGAAATGTTTTTCACAGGACTTAAAGATGTATAGGGTCAAGGATGAGATCAAGGGAAAGTCATGCTGTCTAAAACATGGAACTAGACATGACTATTTATTTTAAGAGTTTTATTTTTTGAAAAAATGGAAACAGAGTATAATTGTCTACTTTGTAATTTTTGAGATGTAATGTAATAATTATGGCATAATTACCTAAAACTCTAAACCTAAAATGATCCTAAATGTGAGTTATTCATTTAATTCAAGATTATGTAATGATTTAATGTTGGGTCCTTATAATAAATTTACTACTATAACAACTACCACAACCATGTTCCTCTTCATCGTGTCATTATTTCTATGGATTTTTAAGTGAATCGCTGTCTTCTAAAAATAATCATTTTTTTATATTTGAAACTATATATTTTGAGACCCTATGGGATCATCAATCAATAGAAGATATAAACTATTTTCTTCATTACATGGTTTGGATTCTAGTTTGGTATGTTCCATGGGTAGTAGGGTTATATTACATTATTTTAATTTCAGTGGATTTAATAGAATTAAATATTATTTTTTATCTTTTTTTAAGGTGAGTTTTTCATTTTGAAAATCTAATAATTCATATATCAAATATGACAACATTTTATTCACTATAAACATGTTTAATTGGATTTTAATGTGTTTATTTATGTAACATATTCTTTGGTAATTGATTTATATAAAAAATGTGTTTTGGTTGTTTCACATATAGGATAAATGTTTAGTGTTTTTAATATCTGGATGAATATTGTAGTGTAATAGAAGTCACCATGAAATACCTTTCTATATTATAAATAAAACTTATATGATTATGTTTTTTAATAGTGACAAATTTTTTAGTTTATTTTTTCCTACTAAAAATGTTTAGTGAGTTTATTATGGAATAAATTTGAGTAAATAATTTTAGTAAATATAATCTACTATATATAATATGTCAATTTATCAATGTAATTTTATTTGGAAAGTATTAATTATGATGGATATAAAATGATTGAATATTAAAAGTGAAGTTATAATTCAGAAAAATATTAGAAAAATCTATTCATTTCGGGAAAGTAAACTATCATGGATATAGTTTTCATTGTTTCGTGAAGATCTATAATTTATTTTTTGTATTTGGTGTCTCAATTCTTAGATAATAATTTTCTTTCTTCAATGTTTTCATTTTTCAAAATGGGTCTAACGTTTTGATTATATACTATAGGTATTTATTCTTAGGGGAGGCAAGATAGACTATTTTTTATCACCCATTCCATTAACATTGTATCAGGGCCTAAAGAAGACCAGAATCTCACAACTATTCTACACATTGTGACTGATATCTTCTAATCTAATTTCATGGATGTCCTAATTGGGAAGTACGAATGAGTTTATGAGTCATTATAGAAGAATAATGGAAATTAATCCTTGAGAATATGAGAATTGTTTAAGAAAATGTGTATTTATTTTCTATGTTATATAAGTTATTTATATGATTTCATATTTCTAAGTATGTAATTTATTATATTTATTAAATGAAAATTTTCAAGATTGAACAATGGTTGACTTATAAACTAATGTTGTGTCAAATAAATATTAGTTTTATTTAATTACCAAAATTAAAAGAAAAACAATAAAATACTTTCATTATCAGTTTTTAGAAATATCCAATGTTTAAATACTGTTTCAACATCGGTTTTTTCTAAAATAATACATTTAAAGCATTAATTAAATTTTCTAGTTGTAATTTCAATGATAATTGTCTATAAAACTGATTTTGAATGTGTCATATAATGTTGGTTAATAGTAAAAATAAATTTTGAATGTATTATATAATTTTTTAATATTAAAACAGCACATAACTTTCAACATCCACTTTTAATATAATCATCTTTGAAATGTAAATGTGATAGATTCTATGTCATGTTTATTATAAAAATGACATGTAAATATATGTTCAATGTTGTTTTATATAATAAACTTACTTAGAAAGACCGATTATTTTTTCTTTCAAATTTTTATATGTTAGAGTTATTAAAATTGATGTCAAAAAAATTATTTATAAAGTTTTCTTCATAATCATTGGTTAAATCCAAAATTAAAAACCAAAAAACCAATGTGGGAATATATTTTTCCACTAGTTTCTGGAGGTTCTTTGACATCATCATCTATTTTTAATGTTATCAAAGTTTAATTTTTAAAATATTGAGGGGAAGTTCATAGGACATGTTCTAGCTCATTTTGGATTAGTTATAGATATTATAATGATATAAGTAGTCTTTTCTTCGATATCTTGTAGGAATATTTCATAGGTTTATAGTCGCATTGGAATTAGAATTTATTATCTTCATTTTATTCCCAACTTCTTCCAATGTGTATACATTAATGTCATTGACTTAAATAATCTTATTTTTTTATGTAAATAAGAGTTACATGAATCTTTTATGTACCTAAAGGACATTATGTTCAGTAATATTATTATTCTTATTTTAAAAAAATGTGTTATATTTAATTTTTAATATAATAATTTACAACTTATATTAGGTTGTTTCCTGATATACAATAAAAGAGTCATATCCTAGGGGTACAGGTAGTTATGAACCCATTAATATAATTATTCAACCTATAATAATGACCATTCATTAGTTGTGTTTTTTTGATGTTGTGTGGACATAGTATCATTAGGTACCACTTTATGTTATTCATAAATCAAAATATTTCAGTATATAACTTTTAACAAAAACAATTTGAACTTTTGGAAGTGTCAGTGAATGGGGTTTATAGAAGAAAATGAGTTTAGTATTTTTTATACACTAAGGAAAGGGAATTTTTTAACTAATGAACTGACAAAAAATCCACATGGTGATGTTTTCTATGAGTCTGGGGATTTCTGATGAGTGACGGAGGGTCTTGAAATGATGAATCAAGATATAGATGATATCGATGGTAGAGAGTGTCTCAACCAGATTACTGTGATATCATATTTAGTGTTAAATATTGAAGAATATCTTTTGGAATATTGTGATGTGGATGATTTTATAGATCATGTTTTTTATTGGGATTCCCCAAAGGGATGCAATAAGAATAATCATCAACAATATTTTTTTGGGAGGATCCTTATTCCATCATTAATAAATGAAGTGGTTCTCCACATGTTTCTCTACATAGATTTAGTTGCGAATACTCTTGTTTCAAAGATATATCATACCTATGGGTGTTGATTTTGGTTTCCATGAATAGAATGATCTGTCATATAGTTTAAATCATAGTATTTGATATATCATAAGATGAAATAAAAACATTATGTTCCTATTGGATTTCTTCACCTACTATATATCCCTCAGTGGAAGTGTAATGATATCCTAATGTTTTATGTGATTAGTTTTCCTCCATTATATGGTGTATATGATTATATATTGGTGATTTTGGATTGCCTGATGATGTCATATCAGTTATTTTTAATTAAGGATTCGAGTACAATGGATGTTATTTAGAGGTAATATATCAAGGAGACTATCAAAATCCAAATGGTTCTACAGATGATTATCACTTACCATGATCACTATATTATATCCCTATTGTTGAAAGGTATCATTTATTATTTTGGATCTTAGTTATTCCTCAAATAATACATTATTTCATATAATGATGGTTAGACAAATCCGAAAATTTAGACATCAGAAGACCTATTATGTTCATACGTTATGGATTTTAGAAGATAATAGGTGATGAAAAAACCCATGGTTTAGTTTTCTATAATAAAAGTTTTAACTATAATATTATTATGGACCTATTTAATTGGATGACCATTTAGATTCCTATTATACTGGACTAGGTTTGTATAGTCAATGATTCTTAAACTAGAATTAGTGCTGAGTGTAACAAAGAAGGTTTTGGTGATACATTAACTTATGAATATAGCCCCGAGATAATAAAAGTATAATTTGAATCTTAATTAAAGGCCTATGGAGATCAGTATTGCATATATTTTATTATTTAAGGTATATCCTCATTGTGGGTAGACAGCGATTGATCACAATAGTAGGCATTCTCCCTAATGTTTTGGGCCTTTTGAGGTGTTAAATCATATTAGGGATGTTGTGTATCAATTTTCAATCCATACAGAGATGGATTGGATCCATAAAATGTTACATGTGTCTTAGCTTCATCATTACCTTCATGATGAATCCCATGACATTGGGTGGAGTAGGTTTGATATTGAAGATCATGGATTATTTATAGAGCAACTTATTGAGAATCAGGGCGGTTCAGAGAAGCTATTGTGTGGGTGTGGGTTTCCCTTGGTTAATGTATTATAGAGACAAATGATAAAAATGAACTAAAATAAGGAATTTTATATTATATAGTATCCCATGAAGTAGTAACCTATTATATTCTATATATGCATATAAAATATTGTAACATAATAAAATAATATGAGTAATATGAATGTAACTATTATCCTTTACCACAACATATAAAAAGGCCTATGACATGAATTTTAGTACATGATCCCTACCATATCTCATTGTGAATAAGGATCGATGGTTGGTGTGATTACATTGAATGAATGTTTCCAAAGGGTATTTTAATGTGAAACAAATCAAGCATACTCTATCGAGTAATAAAATATGGATCATTTTTAATATAAATGATCTTGGTCACTTATGTTCTTAATTTATCATTTATATTCTATTGATGATATATCAGAATTTAATATATTGTCATTCACTTCCAGTATAATTTGGTGTCACCCAAAAACCCATAAATGGTATAATAGAAACGATCATCTTTATATTAACATTTTTATACTATTTTTATAGATAACACTCATTTTATCAATTTTTTGAATTCATATTATAGCATATGATATGAATGCATACATATATTTGTGTCATAATCATACTATAAGACTACCATATATTATATGGTATGATATTTCAAAATTCCATTGATTTGTACCACATAATATAATACTATTTGTGATATCATATCTTATAACTAAATTCTTTGTTTTCATTCAAACATGTCAACATGACACATTAGTTATATAGGATATAACGTTAAATACGATAAGAACTTGATGGTAGTGCTAATCATAAGCTATGATACCAATCATAGAATCTGATTGATATTCCTATTATAAATAATAAAATATGAAATAATCTTAAAATTTTCATATTTTTATATTTTTCTATAATTTAAAAATATGTATAAAATTATTATAAATGATAATTATAAGGTATTATAAATATGATATTTTCATAGATAAATTTATAATAAAATTTTCAAATTTGTATCTCATTTTTGTGAAATAAATTTTTATTTATTTATATTATTATTTCTTTCAATATTTATGTTTATAATTTTTTATAAAATATAATTATTTTTTAATATTTATATTATGTGATTAATTTATTCTTATAAAATTATCTAACCATATATTACATGATACATATAAAAATATATGTATTACTTTTCATATACCCTAAACAAATTTATTAATTAAAGTTATATTATTTAATTTTGTTAACAAATTTAGTTTATATATATTAGGTTATATAGTTATTTGAAAATTCATTATCTCTTGAGTAATGTATCACTAGGTAGAGGGAATATGATCCAACCATTCCCTTGATTTAGTGGATTATGCCTAGTTATAGAATGTTGAGTGTCACCTACCTATGTATTTAGGATTACTAATTTAGAGTTTATCAATTATATATAATTGAAACCTATAGATGAAAATTACATGTAACTAACACATAGGATGAATTTTGATATGTATTAATATTTTTATATTCTATTTTTTCTTTAGAAATAAAAAAGTTAGGTTGTGTAAATAGTGACACATTAATATAGTTTAAACATATTGATTTGGTGATTATAAAATTAATACAAAAATTCAATCATCTGAATAATTCATATATAAAATTATAAAACATGAGAAATAACGATTTCATATGATTAAATGTTTAGGAAAATAATATTCGTATGATTTATATTAAAGTTTAGAGACAATTAAAAGTAATCTCAACAGACACTAAGAGTGAGATTACCTCAAAAGTTTCACTTATCAAGAACTCAATCACCCAACATAGATTGTCATTCCATAACATGATGACCATATATTTTATTATGTAATCATGCATGTAATGGGTGAACATAAAAGGATTATGTTATAATTTTTAGTGTTTAGTTTTTGTTTCACTGGCTGGGAAACCCTAATAAGAGTAGGTTACTAGAGGAATAGACTTGAGTGTACCCATATAATTGATTGGGTAAAGAGTTATCCACTCACCTATCTAAGAGTAATATAATATATGATTGGGTTAACACCCTATATAAATAACTAATTTTTGATTTAAATTACACAATGGATTAATTACAATGTGAATAATGAATCTTGAATCATTAAATGGATATGATTTATGGGTTCGACATTTTTTTGGGAGTACACTGATCAATTTTCAATGATGAAAATAAATAAAACATGATACTCACCCATAAATATGTATTTTAATAATATAATAGATTGAATAATTTATACAAGTCTTCAATTTATTATATATATCTATTATTATATTATTATATATTAGTATTTACGGTTTTGATGTGTTCTCAAAGAGAATCATCCTACGCATCTAAATGTGAATGTTATATAGATAAATTTTATTAACTCAAGCTCATAGGTAATTTATTCTAGTGTGCATCCCAAATTTGTAATGATAGACACAATAAGAGAATGGTGAATAAGATATTTATTATGGAAATGAAGAAAATACTATTGTATTGAAAGTTTGAAATTATGATCTTATTCAACCTGGTTGATTAGATGTGGAATTAGAGAAAATTTATTATGTCCCCCCTATAATGAGAAATTTTATTTATTTTATTTTTTGGACAAGGTGGTATTTTCATTCATTATTTACAGTAAGAGTTGTTCTATATATAATTATGAAATATTTTAGGGTATTAAGTGTATGGTTAACCATATATATATTCTAGATATGGATAATAATATATAAAATATTTTAAATATAAAGGTTATGTTTGATTCTAATCCCACCAACCATTAGAATTTTCACATTGGGAATATAAATGAGAAACACATCTGAATACCCCATAATGTTAGATTGTTAGAATTATTCGATTATGAATCACATTATCACTATATATATTTTTTATTATAAAAAATAAACAAAGAAACATTTAGTGGAAAGGGTGAAATGGATATTGGACTATTGGATATTATATATTGTGATGTATATAGTCCAACGAGTACTATTGAAATTAAAAGTTTTTGGTAATTCAATACTATTATATAATAATTTAGTAAGTATGACCAGGTGTTTCTACTGAGAAATAATTATGAATCATTTTAAAAGTTAAAACAATTTCATAAAAAAGTACTGAATAAATTAGAAAAATGTATTTTTGTTTATTGATGAAATCAGGTTAGGGAATACCTAATCTTGTAATTTAATAATCATTTGAGAGATTCTGGAATTCTTCCACTACTCACTCCTAGAATAATATAGTGGTATTTTTTATTAAGAATAAGAGTCATATCATATAGTCTTTGGCTCAGTCGATGATGAGTTAGTGTCACCATTGTATCTAATTTTTGGGATATGAACTAGAAAATTCTGAATTTATATATAATTAAACACTAACTAAAGTAATCATAAAATATATGGGGTATGATATCATAAATTTACAAAAACAAATTATAATGTTTTGGGGTTGTGGATCACTTTTACCTGAATTTTATACTGATAAACATAGAACTAAATATTCTAAGACATTATTTATTGTTATCCAATTGAAGTAAAGGTGTATTATTACTATAATCTTACTAAAAACATTGTGCATGTTTCTGAAACTATAATATTTATTGATTAGGAACATTTATGTCAAGGAGTGAGTGTGATGAAATCTAAAAATATAGCAGCTCATGTAAAATAACAAGAACATTTTCCAATGATTGACGAAGAGCTAGTTTTAATATGAGTTATCGAAGTAGATCCGACTCTTGTTACATAAGAAACATTAAGATCTAGTATACATTTTTAGGATCTAGAGAGGTATGTAATTCCTATATAAAATTATTATAAAATTATTTTCATAGGTGATGAACCTACTCTTTAGAAAGTATCAATTGATTCTTCTGATTCTGAGAGATATTTAACATCTATGGAATTTAAAATTAAGCCCATGTCCACAAAACATGTTTAAAACATATTGTAGACACCTAATTTGGTGACACCCAAATGGTGAAAGTAGGTTTCCTATCAGAAAAACTACATTGATGTTAGAGTTTTATTTATAAATTATTCCTAGTAGAAAACCGTTACTAAAAAGTTCATTGTATTGACTATAAAGTTATTTATTTACCAATTTAGACGATAATTACATTTTGATATTTCATCCCATGGCTTCTCAATTTTATTATGTGATATTTCAAATGGATAAAAAATAGCTTTCCATAATTGGAATTTTTAAGGATGTGTATATGCTATATCTTGAAGGTTTTCATGTTTCCAATGGTTCTTATGAGGTATGAATTCTTCAATGGTCTATTTATTTATAGAATCGAGCTTCTCAGAGTTACAATATCGAGATTTTTGATACAATCTAAGAGTCTATATTCATCAATAATTCATATGATTATTTTTATATAAGTATATTAGTTATAAAAATTTAGTATTTAAGATAAAATATGTAGATTACATATTTTATATCATAAATAACGTGTTAATATTACACAATATAAATTTATCATTTGTAAAATTATTATCAATGAAATTAATAGATGAGGAATCCTAAAATCTCAGTATGAAGATCTATAAAGATAGATCTAAGATGATTATTATACTGAGTCAGAACACATATATTTGCAATGTGTTAACGTGGTTAAGAATGGAGAACTCAAAAAAAATGTTGTTTACTAGTGTTACATGAAGAAATGATCAGGAATATTCCAAATCCACATAGAGTGAGAAATAATGGATAAAATTTCTTATGAATCAACCATATAATCAATCATGTATAAAATATTTTGGACTTGACCAAATATTTTTTATATTTTGAGAATAAAATATTGATAATAATATAATCTTAGTGAGTATGATTGGAATTTGGTTAAGAATATTGTTAATTTATTGAGATGAACAATGAATATTTTCTTCATATTTATAAGAAATATTAGCTCGATTTATGTGGTTATATCGATTCTTGTTTCAAATTAAAAAAATTATTACATGAGATTTGAATATGTTATTTGTTTCTAAAAAATGGTGGGGTTATCATTTGGAAGTGATATAATCAGGACACTATATAAGACTCAACAACAGTAGCATAGTACATTATAGAATCACAATTTGTGTAAAAATAATTTGGATTAAAATTATTATTTCTTTACTTTGTATAGTTCCTAACATTGGTTGATTAATAAATCATTATAATGAAAATAATAGAGTAATTTCTTGGGCTATGTAACCCGGGTTTCACCAAAGGACAAAAAACATCCTTCACATGAGGCATCCCATTTGAGATATAATTGAGAGGGAACGTGTAAAGATCAATTGGATTTATACATAGATAATATAGTGATTCTATTGATGAATAAATTTTAGTAAAAAAATATTTCGACTTATACTGAATATCTAGTTATAAGATACATGATATATTGAATGTAGTGGTTATATAATGTTTCATGATTTTATAATAAAGAAAAATTTAATTTTTTAGTAATTCATGTGATATATAATTTTTATTAAATTAATAGTTGAATGATATTATTACCTTAATGTATGACATTGATTTTTCAATAATCAATTAACATCAGGGAGTACTTCGAGTTTTAATGATTTGTTAAAGTTAGCAAGACTAATACATTATACTTGATACAAAGTGTTGTATATGGGATATGAATAATAGAATCATGAGGTAATTAGTTGATTCAAATTATATGGATTGAAAAACCAAATAATATCTCTTTTAATCTCATATAGTCATTAATATACATTGGGTTGTATGCTTATTATAAAACCTTTTTAAATAAATTTGGAGATATAACTAGAAAGATAAACTTCATATATTGATATAATTTTTATTGAGTCATTGATGTGTAGCTAATCAGTGGGTGGATATGTATGATGATGATCATTTCAATTGTTGGTTCTCATCCAAGATTATATACTTTCACTTACATGAAGAAAGAAATGGTATTTACCTTCAGTGAATTAGACTAATATAATATATGTACGTTCTTAGTTGATTAAAATGTGATGTTCTTAGTAACATGGATATGAGGTCTGTGATACCCTCATATTCTAGATAAATGAAATTTCCTGTATTAAATGACCTATTTAGTCTACTTCAATGAATCATGAATGGATAACACTGTTTATACAAGATTAATATGTTCTATGAATTGTGGTCACTCGATTTCATGGAGAAAATGATTATATAGATAAAAATATGATGTATATGATAAATATTATGGTGGACATGTTCATGTGGAGATATTTATTTGTTTGATCATAATCCTACACAATATGGTTTTTGATTGACTAGAATATATGCATTTCTAGAGGCCTATATTTATCTACCACATTGAAATAAGGTTTTAATATATGTTTTCTACTCTAAAATTGACCATCGGGTCACATAACTATGAATTGGGATTAATATTAAATTTCAGAGAATGTATTCATTCAAAATGGAATATAGTTTTGATAATCTATATCCAAATGATTTTATGATAGATTCAAAAAGTGCTGTCATGTCTAAAAAACATAATTATGTGATTTCATTAGATTTTGTAGATTGTTAAAAATTACATAAAAAGGGATATCATAGTATATGATATCAATTAAATTCTTATGTTATGATATACAAATAATACATGTCACAATTGATGTTATAGTTTTATTATAAGAGGAATATTGAAGCCTCTATTATCCATTATCATATTTTATGGTAAGGGTCATTATATTGATTCATTTTAATGGTCATATAAACCTAATATCGATAAGATTCATTTAGTTATGAATCATATGATTATTCATATTATGGTTGTATGCACATAGTGTAAATTAATGAAAAGTTAGAATATTAATGAAATTATACAATGATAAGAAACACATGATGGATTCCATGATATAGAAATACATAATCATAATATAATCATTTGATAAATTGATTCTATAAAAGGTATGGGATCCACAGATCATGGGAACAGTAATTCATAAAAGTTAATTTTAAACCTCTCTTCTATTCTTAGTTCCTTATTAATCTTTATTAAGGATGGTTTTAGAACACCGTTTAATAATAGAATACCTCTTGTATTGAATTAGGGACCAATATTAGTTTAATCCCATCAATGTTAAGAGTCATAATTCTATTTTTTAGTGAACCTATTCATGTGTACTCAGACAAGGATTAAAATATTGATCTTGTTGGAATAAAATTAATTTGAAAAAATAAATAAGAACCCTTGGTTCCCATTATAAAAAAATCCCTAAATACTGACATTGAAACATGGGGAGATGAATTATGAAAATAATTTATATATTTCTATAATTAAAATATTACATTTCATAATAATCACACAATTCATGAAATTAAATAGTTGGTTTCTTTAGATATTTTCTTTATGAATAACTTATTCCAAATTATTTTTTCACAATAACACATAAAATAACCCATTCAAGAAATCATTCTAGACATAATATTGAATATAGATTCCTAGTGAAAAGGAAAATAAAATGAGTAAGCATGAAGACTTAGCAAGGTAAAAATTATTGATGATTCATAATGTTTAAGATCATACATCTATAAGAAAACATGATCATGGAATATATATTAGATAAAAACAATCATTGAACCATAAGATTTATTCAAAAATCATGGACTAAAGGAATATAACCACAAAAAATCAAACACATAAAATAGATTTTTAATGTAATTATATGAGAAAAATAAACTATTCAATGGAGCACAATATTTTTCCTATAGCATAACAAAGACATATATCATTAATATGAGGATAATAAATGAATCAAGATTAATTATTGGGAAAATCATAACTAAAAGGGTATAGATAAGAACCATTATAAATTATATATGGCTTGAGATAACTATTGGTGTACCTTTTGGGCATCAGCTGACCACCCATGAACAATTTTTGGGTTTGGGCTAACCACTTGTGTACACTGATATCCTTAGGTATGTCCTATTAAATTCATATTCCTAGTACCTTCTTCAGCCTCATTTTTTGTCTGAACATGAAACAATTGATTTTATTATTGATGTTTCATTTTATATAGTAAGTCACATGAGGTATAACCAGCACTGGCATCATGTCATGATAATAATAGTAAAGAATCCAAGATATAACAATTCCTCCTATGAAAATATTAATTGTAAAGAGATCCAAGGTAATTACCAAGGAATCCTAGACCTCATGGGTCGATCCAACTCAATAATAATCTATAGCCTAGATAAAGGGGTAACCGTGTAATCCAAGGGGAATTGTTGAAATAATTCCACAATATCATAATTTTTACTGAGTCTAAGGAATTAATCCAAGGTAAAATAGGATAAGAAATGACTTGGGACAAGGGTATATCTAAGGAGTCTTATGTCTATAGATGTCATGATCCATTCAAGGACTGTATCCAATGAATCATATAATGATATTGGATGGATCCAATGATGTCATTCTAAGCATCCAAAAGTAGAAAAAGATCAGTTTACAAGCTGGGTCTCACTAAAGACAACTGAAATCCTAGAATTAGAATGGTATCCATGAGTTCTCAGGGAATTCCCTTTGGAATCCAAGGATACCTTTAGTCTGACCACTCCTATAATAATGTTTAGGTCCATATGAAATATGCACCATAAAATTTATTCATTCATTAATTAGGGCCTTGAATTTTCATGTATTTTAATGATTCAAATGGGTTATTTTATTTCCTTTCATTCATGTTACATGGCTAGAATGAAAGGAAACCATTTATTGGTTTATTTGTGTTATAATTAATTCATTAGTTTCACTCCACTTCCATCTACTATGAACATAACAGGGTTTTATAGACATTTTACCAGACTATATAATTACCTTCATTTAAATAGGTGAATTCATATACATAGTATACTTGAAAATTAACCATTTAAACATTTATTAATTGATTATTACACATACCTTATAATGTTCAAGTGACATGTTTACCTATAATAGCTATTAAAAATTCATTGAATAATATAAATAGCAACCTTTATAAAGGTCATGTCTGTAACACCCCGAGATTTTATAAAAAATATTTTTTTTTTTAATTTCATTGATGTCTTGTGTTGTACGCTACACCAAAAGGATCTTGCACCACATGTATCCCTGACTTGGATTGCATTATACGAAATTGTGACCTTCCATGATAACGTGTGTTGTACACAATACCGAGTTTCGCTAAAAAATAATGTGTTATATAAACTAGACGTTATGAATAGTAGTACCCACTTTTTGAAATTTTATAAATTTTATCTTTCAAAATGGACTTCCTTTTTGGATTTGGAATATCGAAATTATCCAAGGGTGAATTTTTGGTACTTTTCTAAAAACTTTCAATTTTTGATGAATAGTGAAAACAATGGGTTACTATTTAAAAACCGACTTTTTATTTAAATAATTATTTATTTTATTTAAATTTATTTTAGGTCAAAAATTGATACATAATACCTATATAAGTTCAATGTAATTAATTGGAGTCATTTTATAATAATTTTAGATATATTAAAAATTTATTGAACTTTTCACTGTCTTTTACCCACCTCCTAGGAGAATTTGAAAATTTACATAAAAATTAATTTTACCACTTCTGTGAGTGGAAATTAGAAAATCCTAAAGACACAGTTAACATCAAGGAGTAAAATGTGGTTTAATAAGATACAAATAATTTTTGGTGAACAATAACTTTTTACTTTTATTTACCACGACTAAAAGTAAATAGGGTAATTAAGGGTAAAAATGATATTATTATTATCTTAACACATGTAATAATTCTATTGGATAAGTATAATTTGAAAAAAAACAACCTTAGGAATAAAATATTACCCTTTAGGTCCACTTGGATTAGATTAGAACATTTATTATTATTTTATTTAAAAAAGAGTTAAAATAGTTAAAATCAAAGTTTAATAACTAATTTTTTTTAATATAGGGTTATACAGAAGATAAATTCAACTATAAATATTAATTATAAAGATAACAATATTTACTACAAAATGGTATTTTATTTATAATTTTTATACATTAAATAACTTAATTTATTTATAACACAATAATGATGCAATAATTACCTTATTAATAACATATTAACATAATTGAAGTTATAAATACCCAAATAAATGTAATTTGAGACTTTTTATGAATTAAAAAAATTTATAGGTTAATATTACCTGTTATTATTGATTAAATTAACTTTTTTCTAACTAATCATGTTATTATGAGTTTCACAAAAATCAATTACCAAATAGTCTCAAAATTGACATAAAATAGTTTTTAAAACAAATATTATATTATTAATTGTTATTATATTCCTAAAAATATAAGGTTCGGACAAATGACATATATAAGGATATATATAATAGTGAACCACTTGGGGTTCTTTTGGATGGTTATAGTAAGTTTATTAACCATATAGTGTAAGAAAACAAGAAGAAACAGTAAAAGTTAGATTAATTAACTTAGAGTTAAATCTAAAGGATAAGGTTAAAATAGTCACCTAAACTTGTCTAAAACCTATTGTTTGAGAGTCTTTCGACCCATACCTACTTTATCTTTGAAATAAATCAATTTGGAGCTATTATAAAACGAATATGACTTTATTATAAAATAATATTTTATGTTTTTCCAAAGGTTCCCCTCTCCTCCCTTATAAAAGGGCACCACTTACCACTTCTCTTAACACCATTTTGTGCCTTTAATCTTGGAAAAAACCTGACCATTTCTCTTATCCACTTCCTTAGAAACATTTTGGAGGTTTTTTTCTTCTCAAAAGACCAACTCTACTTCCATAAGAGGAATCTTAAAGGAGGTGCGTCGAAGAAGAGGTAATCTCTTCTTTCGATTCTCTCAAGTTTATTTCTTCTTATACTTCTTCTTCTTTAGTTGTATCATTATAAAGTAATAAAATAATTATTAATTATATACTGATATTTTATTATAAATATGCAACAACCATATTTAACCTTCTATCCATCCTACGGAAAACGAAATCACCGCGCGTGCGTACGTACGGAATACCGTCTCCACGCCGTGGTGTAATCTATTTTTGACCACCACCTTACTAGGATGGGTATAATGGTGTAAATAAAAAACTATATATGATTATTCTAAAGTGATATTGATTCTGAAATATTATACATACACTTTAATAAAATTCCATGATCATGGAAATGATATCATCGCTCGTGTGTTTGTACGGCTACCGTCTCCACGACGCGATGAGATTCATTCACCATGTTAACCATTCATGAATGATTATAAAGTATATATAATGAATAATAATGAACTATATTACATAATAATTATACTGGATTTATGTGTATATATATTTATGTCATCTACTTAATTCCATTCAATTCAATAAGGAAACGAAAACAGCGTTTATGCGTACGTACGGCCTACCGTCTCCATGAACAGTGTATTTCATTCCATTTATCAGTCTATCATATATATATATATATATATATATGTATATTAGGAATATAAATTATATATAAATCATTTTTTACATTCTGAAATTACGTAAATCAGGATATAAGTAATAATATCATGAATAACATGTCGAAACACGTATAATAAATGAAACGATTTTACCCAAATCACTGCTTTTACATCGAATTTACAAAAGAACGGGTAATATAAATTCATAAGTAAACCATATATGATATCATAACAATGAATATGATTCTGTAATAAGTCCATGACATTATTTAAATCATTATATAGGAGGTTTGGATACATATGAAGCATATCCGACATAAGGTAAGGGACAACTATTCCAATCTCGCTCTTATCTGAGATTGTTATTCGTAAGTATTTACTGGGGTTATTATTATCATCCATGACCATGTTTTCTAAAAATGTTTTTATGTATTTTTAAAGTCCTTTTTACCCTTTTTTGATATTTAAGACATGTTATGAAAGGAATATTAATTTCATTTACCACACGGGGAACTTTTTGACTTTTCTGACAAAAGTACTAGAAGAATGTTATTTTTATCTTATAAAGTGAGAATGGATTTTTACGGTTTCATAATGCCTCATTTTCATGAAGAATACTCTACAAGATTTTATGACTTTTTTCAACAAAATAATTTTCTTTTAAAATTGCATGGAATTTTGTGAAAATAAAATGATTTTGAAGAAGAAAGGAGATTTTCCTCAAGAATTCACTCAAGTGTTTTATCAAAACCATTTTCCATCTAAGATGACATTATTTCATATGTGTGTGTTTCATGTATAGTGTCTCTATGATTTATATGGTTTCATTTTTCTTATGATGAAATGATATCCATTTGTTTTATATGGATTATGTTATGATGGGATGATGTTTTTAAAACCCATTTTATTCTTTGGGTTATGATGAATGATTTATGTTTATGTTATGGAAAACGTAATAATGATTTCATTATGAGATGGGTGGGACCTATATCTCACTCTAATGCATTGGGTAAAGATTTATATCTCATGATATAGACATGGATGTAACGGCAAGTTAATCCGGTTCAGTGATACAGGACTGGAATGAGGAGTGAACTTGATTCAGAAAGGGTCTTTGTCCACTAAGATGGTCTTGGAAGCAATGCCTTGGCTACTATGGAAATCATAACATGTGCTTAATGGTTGCCACAATTACATGTTTTATTCCCATGCTATTTTATCATGATTGATGTTCCTTTATGATATATTCCTTACGTACTTCCAAGATTTATGTCTTTGCTCAAGATTTTGATGTTTAGATTTTATGTTCAAGTTTTTTCATTCAAATGTTTATGGATTATTTTATGTTCTCTATGTTTACCATTACTGAGAATTTGATATCACCCTTTTTATGTTTTCTTTTCCCCAGGATATAAAGAAACGTTTTAGGTAAGAAAACCAAAAGGGGAATATCTTTATGGGAGATGTTGAAGATCTTTCACCATGATTAGAAGATTATATTCCGAGTTTCCAAAAACACTAAACTAATATGATCTTTGGGCGTCTGTTTTTTTCATGTGTTAAGTATTCTGAAAAAGTAATGTATTTTCCATGTACGTCAAGATTTGGGTCTCTACAGTTGGTATCAGAACGAAGGTTTAGTTAACCTTTGGAAACTAGGATGTGGAAACTTTAGTGAGATCCCTAGAGATATTTCTAAGGTATGTCTAGGGATGTCCCTAAGGTTAAGTATAAGTATAGGTTATAGTCCTAGAATTATAGTAACGATATTAGAATTTAACCTAAGATGTTAGATATTGACAAAACTCCCCCTTTATTTTTTTCCCTAGTATGATTTTTTCCTCTCACACTATTCATTTTGAGTTTTAGAAAATGGCTGGAAATAGGAAGATTCACGATAATGGAAGGTATGATGGACAATGGAATGATATTCTTCATGGGAAACCAAATGAAATGGAATTTGGTAGTCCAAACATCATTATTATGCCTAATCAGAAATCTCATAATATGATCAATAATATCAACTTTTGTAAGTTTCCTGACTCAGCTAATAAGAGAAATATGGAGCTTCATGATGATCATAGAGGAAAGAAAGTTCAATTTCTCTCATGTAAATCATGTGGGAAGAGGAATCAAGGAGAATTTTTCAAAGGAACTAGAAGATTCTTTGGGTGCGGAAAAGAAGGACACAAATCCAGTAAGTGCAAAGTAAAAGGTTCAGTTAACACCATGGAGAAGGATAATGATATTTCTATGACATAAAAAATGATTAGATGTTTTAAATGTAAAATGTATGGGCATTATTCAAATCAATTCCCTAAGGTAAAATCTCATAAAGAGAATCAACATGGTCATATGGGTAGTATTTATGTGGATGATGATAAGGAGACTACAAATGATATATGAGATGAAATAAGTGTTGAATCTTGGACAATGGTTTAAGAAGGTATTGGAATGATTGTATGTTTATCAAGAGTTATGTTGTAGAGGTAATTTAATGGTACTATGGAATAGAGAAACATCTAAGGATTGTTACACTATTGTTTTTCCTAAAGTATTTGAAAGTATATGTTGAATGGTACTAGTAACCATGAAAGGCTATTCAGATATTTTTGGAAAGAAGATGATATGCGCATAATTAAGGGATAAAGAGAAAATGAAATTTTGATAGTATTCATGAGCTCATGACTGATATAAGGACAAAGTGATATCATGGTTTGAGTATATAGTATTTTTGGAATTTTGGTATGTGGAAAGAGTTAACTTTTGATAGCACTCATGTTTTTACTAAGGTTCTATGGTAATTCATGTTTCAAATGAATACAAGATTAAGGTATCCACATGATTGGAATGTGACTAACAAGATATATATTATGATATATGGGGGATAAATGATGATATTCACATGCTTTTTATGTGACCTTTTAGGTAACCATTTTCTTTATAATATGAGATTGTACAGATGTATTTTGGATAAGCCTAAAGATTAGAATGGATTATGTAGAACATAAGATAGTATTATTTAAGGATAGAAATTGTTTTTCGATATTATTTCTGGAATGTTATAATAGTATAGTTTTAGAAAAAGGACAAAGCATAGGACGAGTGAAAACCCGTCACGTCGGACAAGGATGTGGGAATAAAACCCACAACCGAAGTGCGACAGGCCTTTATTGCCTACCACTGGCCTACAAGAAGTCCCTGGTTAGTAGAAACTCGTTTTATTAAGTGGCATGATAGATGAAGTATAAGTCCATTTTTGGAGTCATATACGATTAACCTCACTATAGATGGACCTATGTATATTTAATAACTTTTACTATCCTTTTGTTTGAGACAGATGGAATGACCTATCATTCTGTCGCATGATCTGCTAACACTTCATGGAAGACAAATTCAACTTCATTTCTTTAAGAGATGATGTGGAAATTGTTCAAGGTACAAACAATAGTAAGATTTTACCAAAATCAAGTAAGTATTTCTTTTAATTCAACAATTGTTAAACTTTAGGGAAATGATCTTGAATACAAAAAATGTTTTCCTAGTGTTCTTATATCCGATGAATCAGATGGTACCTTAAATCATCACAAATTTATAGCTTTGTAATTTTTGGCTTTTTTCATAGCCATGTTCTCTACCACTCCTTATCAGAACATGATGGTTAGATTTATCTTCCATATCCATATTTTCACATATGTTCTCCTATGTGGAAACCCAATGATTAGTTAATTTGGGTAACCATTATGTTTCATACTTTATTTTTTAAACATAAGTTTTAGTATTCCATTTTACGATGTGGGTTTCTATTAAATAAACTTTTCAGTAGTAAACCATTTACAACCCCGAAGAATTTTGAGGGCGAAATTCATTTTAAGGGGGGTAAAATGTAACACCCTGAGATTTTATGTTTTTTTTAATTTCATTGATGTATTATGTTGTATGCTACACTAAAAGGAGATTTCAACACACACATCCCTGACTTGGCTTGCATTACACACAATTGCGACCTTCCACGATAGCATGTGTTGTACGCAATACTGAGTTTCGCTAAACAACGATGTGTTATATTAACTAGCTGTTATGAAAAGTAATACCCACTTTTTGAAATTTTATAAATTTTATCTTTAAAAATGGACTTCATTTTTGGATTCGGAATATCGAAATTATCCTAGGGTGAATTTTTTGTATTTTTCTGAAAACATTCAATTTTTGATGAATAGTGAAAACACTGGGTTGCTATTTAAAAACCGACATTTTATTTAAATAATTATTCATTTTATTGAAATTTATTTTAGGTAAATAATTGATACATAATACCTATATAAGTTCAATGTAATTCATTGGAGTCATTTTATAATAATTTTAGATATATAAAAATTTTATTGAACTTTTCACCGTCTTTTACCCACCTCCTAGGAGAATTTGAAAATTTATATAAAACTTAATTTTACTACTTTTGTGAGTGGAATTTCGAAAATCCTAGAGACACGGTTAATATCAAGGAGTAAAATGTGGTTAAATAAGATAAAAATATTTTTTGGTGAATAGTAACTTTTTACTTTTATTTACCACGGTTAAAAGTAAATAGGGTAATTAAGGGTAAAAATTATATTATTATTACCCTAAACCATGTAATAATTCTATTGGATAAATATAATTTGACCAAAAACAACCTTAGGAATAAAATATTACCCTTTAGGTCCACTTGGATTATATTAAGACATTTATTATTATTTTATTTAAACAAGAGTTAAAATAGTTAAAATCAAAGTTTAATAACTAAATTTTTTTAATATAGGGTTATACATAAGATAAATTCGACTATAAATATTAATTGAAAATATAAAAATATTTCCTACATAATGGTATTTTATTTATAATTTTTAGACATTAAATAATTTAATTTATTTATGACACAATGATGATGTAGTAATTACCTTATTAATGAAATATTAACAAAGTTGATGTTATAAATACCCAAATAAATGTAATTTGAGACATTTTATGAATTACAAAAAATTTATAGGTTAATATGACATGTTATTATTCATTAAATTAACTTTTTTAGAACGAATCATGTTGTTATGAGTTTCAAAAAAATCAATTACCAAATAGTGTCAAAATTGACATAAAATAGTTTTTAAAACAATTATTATATTATTAATTGTTATTATATTCTTAAAAATCTAAGGATCGGCCAAATGACTTAGATAAGGTTATATAAATTAATAATTAACCACTTGGGGTTCTTTTTTCTGGTTATAGTAAGTTTATTAACCATATAGTGTAAGAAAACAAGAAGACACGGTAAAAGTTAAATTATTTAACTTAGAGTTAAATCTAAAAGATAAGGTTAAAATAGTAACTTAAACTTGTCTAAAACCTATTGGTTGAGAGTATTTCTACCCATAACCACTTTATATTCGAAATAAATCAATTTGGAGCTATTATAAACCGAATATGACTTTATTATAAAATAATATTTTAAGTTTTTCCAAAGGTGCCCCTCTCCTCCCTTATAAAAAAGGGAACCCCTTCCCACTTCTCTTCACACCATTTTGAGTCTTGAAGCTCGGCCAAACGCTTCCAATTTCTCTTCTAAACATCCTTAGAAACATTCTGGAGGTTTTAGTATTCTCAAAAGACCAACTCTACTTCCTTAAGAGGAAGCTTAAAGGAGGTGCGTCGAAGAAGAGGTAATCTCTTCTTCCGATTCTCTCAGGTTTCTTTCTTCTTCTACTTATTCTTATTTAGTTGTATCATTATAAAGTAATAAAATAAGTATTACTTATATAATGATATTTTATTATAAATATGATACAAATCTATTTCACCTTTTATCCATCCTACGGAAAATGAAATCACCGCGCGTGCGTACGTACAGAATACCGTCTCCACGCCGTGGTGTAATATGTTTTCGACCACCACCTTACTTGGATGGGTATAATGGTGTCAATAAATAAATATATACTATTATTTTAAAGTTATATTTATTCTAAAATATTATACATACACTTCAATACAATTCCACAATCATGGGAATGATATCATCGCTCGTGTGTACGTACAGACTACCGTCTCCACGACGCGATGAGATTCATTCACTATGTTAACCATTCATGAATGATTATAAAGTATATATAATGAATAATAATGAAATATATGACATAATAATGATACTGGATTTATGTATCTATATATATATATATGCATGTCATCTACTTAATTACATTCAATTCAACAAGGAAACGAAAACAGCGTTCATGCGTACGTACGGCCTACCGTCTCCATGAACGGTGTATTTCATTCCATTTATCAGTCTATCATATATATCTATATACGATGAATATATATTATATATAAATCATGTTTTACATTCTGGAAGTAAGTAAATCAGGATATAAGTAATAATATCAAGAACAACAAGTAGAAACACGTACAATAAATGAAACGATTTTACCCAAATCACTGCTTTTACATCGAATTTACAAAATAACGGGTAATATAAAGTCTTAAGTAAACCATATATGATATCATAACAATGAATATGATTCTTTAATATGTCCATGACATTATTTAAATTATTATACAGGAGGTTCAGATACATACGAAGCATATCAGATATAAGTTAAGGGATAACTATTCCAATCTCGCTCTTATCCAAGATTGTTATTCGTAAGTATTTACTGGGGTTATTATTATCATCCATGACCATGTTTTCTAAAAATGTTTTTATGTATTTTTAAAGTCCTTTTTACCCATTTTTGAAATTTACCACAAGTTATGAAAGGAATCTTACTTTTTTTTACCACATGGGAAACTTTTTGACTTTACTGACAAAAGTACTAGAAGAATGTTATTTTTAAGTTATATCGCGAGAACAGATTTTTACGGTTTCATAACACCTCATTTTCATGAAGCATACTCTACAAGATTTTATGACTATTTTCAAAAAAATACTTTTCTTTTAAAATATCATGGATTTTTGTGAAAAGAAAATGATTTTGAAGAAGAAAAGAGATTTTCCTCAAGAATTCATTCAAGTGTTTTATCAAAACCATTTTCCATCTAAGATGACATTATTTAATATGTGTATGTTTCAAGTATAATGTCTCTATGATTCAAATGGTTTCACTTTTATTATGATGAAATGATATCCATTTGTTTTATATGGATTATGTTATGATGGGATGATGTTTATGAAACCCATTTTATTCTTTGGGTTATGATGAATGATTTATGTTTATGTTGTGGCACACGTAAGAATGATTTCATTATGAGATGGGTGGGACCTATATCTACCTCCAATGCATTGGGTAAAGATTTTTATCTCATGAGATAGACATGGCTGGAACGAAAAGTTAATCCAGTTCAGTGATACAGGACTGGAACGAGGAGTGAACTCAATTCAGAAAGGGACTTTGTCCACTAAGATGGTCTTGGAAGCAATGCCTTCGCTACTATGGAAATCATAACATGTGCTTAATGTTTTCCACAATTACATTTTTTATTCCCATGATATTTTATCATGATTTATGTTCCTTTATGATATATGCCTTATGTACTTCCAAGATCTAAGTCTTTGCTCAAGATTTTGATGTTTAGATTTTATGTTCAATTTTTTGCATTCAAATGTTTATGGATTGTTTTATATTCTATTTGTTTACCCTTACTGAGCATTTGAGATCACCATTTTTATGTTTTATTTTCCCCAGGATATAAAGAAAGTTTTTAGGTAAGAAAACCAAGAGGGGAATATCTTTATGGGAGATGTTTAAGATCTTTCACCATGATTAAAATATTACATTACGAGTTTCCAAACACACTAAACTAATACGATCTTTGGGCATCTGTTTTTGTCATGTGTTAAGTATTCCACAAAAGTAATGTATTTTCCATGTACTTCAAGCTTTGGGTCTCTACAATTTCTAAGTACACCTGAATTGTAATGTAGATAAGATTAATAAGATAATGAAGGTATAATTAATGAAAAAAACCCTACTTAAGGTGGTTAGTATTGAAGAATAATCATACTATGATGGATAAGATGTATAATAAGTGTCTTAGAATATGATTATAATGACATGAATCTAGGAATATGAATTTTTTAGTCCATGCCCGAGGAAATCAGTGTGCACACAAATACAAAAATTTAAAAGTAGACGAAACAGGAGGGATGAGTCATAGACCACCGAATTTAGGGTCATATGTCTCTCTTTGTCTAGTATCAGTATTTATCTTATCATGGATTGGAAGATATATAAATAATGGATCAATGACATGAAAATAGGGAATATGAGCCTGCATGTAAATAACATCATAGAGGTAAAGAATAATGAATAATGGATAAAAAGGAATAGAGATATTACTGGTTGCTATACAATAAGACTAATGGAAATAGAATCAACCACCAGATCAGGAAGTTATCAAGATTCATAGTGTTAGGTGGAAGATATCTCAAAATAGGAGATAGATCCACTATCATCTGTTAGAGAATAAATGGGAGGTAGGGTGTAAGTTTTTTTATATCAATAAGCGAAAATTCATTATTTCACCCAAAAAAATTAGGTCGCATGATTTGGGAACATGGTTGGCTATTCAATGCTCCATTTGTGCGCCTCAAACTACGTAAGGATGTCAACCACATGGTTAGACAACACAGTTAGGAAAACCATGACCTAATCATAAATATATAATATTCTAAAAAATTTAGACATTTCTCATGGGCGTGCAACCCCTGGTGTATTATTAGGTAAAACTGTTCACCCTAATTCAGACAAATGTATTTCCCTACATGTTTTGGGGAGTCCATGTGGGCTGGGGTAATGAATTTTACTAACCATGAAACCAATGATTTTCTCCACCGGCTAAGGTTCCCATCTCCAAACAATCCTCAGACACCCCTTGAAACCTTTGTTATGTTATTAGAAACCCATATTAGGTTCAAAATAAATAATTAAAACTAATTTAAATGGATACATACTAGAGAAAAAAAAATTGGGCTCTTATATTATTCCACCTTAAAGTAAATCTTCTCAATATTCACCCTCTAAGGGAGTTAAAATAGTGATTGGGAAAAAATCTAGCCACTAGGAATATACCTCGGGCTTCTACTCCAATTTGTAATCTTATACATAACCATGATAGTATAGAACCCATACGAAAGGGATATAACATCCTTATAGAGAATTCATTAATCAGTCAAATATTAATATAGGATACTCCTAAAGCGACTAATATTCATCTAACTCAGCCTCCTTTGGATCAAAAGTATGAGATGAGTCATCCTGATATCATTGAAGCTGTGAAACATGGAAGATTTCATTCATGGAATTTCACCTATGAGGTACTAAAAAATGATAGGATACTATCCTGACACTCTCACTACTGGAAAAACGGCCTATACCCACGGTTTTGGGAACCGTGGGCTGGAACGCCGTCGGTATAGGTCCCCATCCTATACCCACAGTTTTGGAAAACCGTGGGTATAGGTGTCCTGCCACCGTGTCACCGAAACATAGACAATTTCCACGGTGTTAACAACCTATACCCACGGTTTCAAAACCGTGGGTATAGGTCCTAAAAAAAATGCAGGCGCCGAGTTTCGATCCCGCAACCTCTTCGCTGTAAACACCGCGTCTAACTACTACCCTAACTTCACATATATATATATATATATATATTTAGTTTAATATAGTTATAAAAACTGTGGGTATAGAGGGAAGAACCGTGGGTATAGGGTTCCCGCCAAAAAAAAATTCCTTCCCGCGGAAATTGTTTTTCCCGCGCACACAAAATTGACCTATACCAACGGTTTTTCATAACCGTGGGTATAGGTATTTTATCCCAGACCTATACCCACGGTTTTCACTAAAACCGTGGGGATAGACCCCCCTATACCCACGGTTTTGGGAAACCGTGGGTATAGGTGACTTTTTAGGACCTATCCCCACGGTTTTCCAAAACCGTGGGGATAGAGCCCCCTATACCCACGGTTTTTGCAAACCGTGGGTATAGTTCATGAAAATTCACCTATACCCACGGTTTTCCAAAACCGTGGGTATAGGGGGGGTCTATCCCCACGGTTTTGGTGAAAACCATGGGGATAGGTACATTTTCCAGTAGTGTCTCTTAAATCTGAAATAGATCTACATAATGAGTTGAAAACATCCCTACCCTCTGTATCCATCTATGGAGAAGCCTAGGTGATACCCGTAGGAAAAACTGACCCCCACCCATAAATATAGTTTTCATCAATAGCGATTGGTTCAAGAGTTTTGTCTATACGGAGTAATTAAAATACAGTTTCTAATCAAATGAACATACTCAAACATCTTCTACATGAGATGAGGACATAGTAGGGTTTCCTCACCCGCCTCTAACCATCACAGTGGTGAATAGAACAACCTAACTTTCAATTCCTCAAAATGATCCATCTAAGACATTTCCTAAAATATACTATTGTAGGTTAACACTATGAGATGGATATCATTATCCCAATAATCACGTAAATCATGTACACATGCTCAGAGCATGTCCTTCTATACATATATCATCTGTTATGACTGACCATCTGTATGAGGTCGAATAGGTATTCTCATAATCATCTTTGTACCCATTAACATCTACAACCACTTCTAGAATAGTGACGTGAAGTGAGAATACCTATATAAAATTATTGTATGAGGGACCTCATGTAGTAAGATGATATCACATACATGAAATACTCACATATCATCAATTGAAAAATTCTCCTAAATATGAAGAATGTGGGATACTTTCATCAGTCGATCAAAAACTACCCAAACTTCATTTCTACATCAAGTTGACCATAATAAGCTGACTAAAAAATCTATAGCAATATCTTCCCATTTCTATTATGGTACTGGAAGAGGTTTTGATAAACCTAGAGGTTTATAGTACTCCACCTTTACCTATAGATAGGTGGAACACTTAGTAATAAAACCTAATATCTTTTGTTTCATCCCTGACCACCAATATTGTCATCACATATCGTGATACATCATTAAGATGTCTAGATTAATTACCAACTGAGAAGGGTGAGACTTATACATTAGTTTCTTTAGTATATATATAGGGACACCGAAATTTCTATATATATATATATATATGATTTCATCTTTTTCCAAAAACCAATCCAATGGAAGGTTATCCCCATCAGTGGTCTCATTGAGTACCAAGCCATACAGATATAAAAACTACCCATTCTTTACCGTCTCATGGAGTGAAGAGGTAATATTCAGGGATAGGATATATGACTAATTTTTCCCTCATTAAACTCTAGATGAAACTCAGAAATTCGGCCCATCAATTTCAATTCATCAATTTCTTATAGTGTGGCCTTTTATTTAGTTTTATGACTTAGTGCATCAGTTATTTCATTCCACTTTCTAGGAATATAGGCATTCTCAAAATCAAAATACGGAATATATTTGGCTCATCCTCAATGTCTGAAATTCATGTCATCTTGTGTAAAGATATATTTGAATCTCTTTTGTTCTATAAACACCCCAAAGTTTTCACTCAACAGATAGTGTATCTAGAAATGTAAGGAATGAAAAAATGTTTCTAGCTTGATTTTGTGAATCATGTAATTTCTATCATGATGCCTTGGTTGTTAAGATTTTTAAGAAATGAATCTATCCTATTTAATCATCACTACACCTAGCCTAATTTTGGATTTATCATAAAATATTTTATTTCCTTTCCCAGGATTAGGATGTATAAGAATTGGTGCTGAGAGAAGCCTTCCTTTTAGCACTGGAAATTCTTTATTGAAATATTATGATCACAGAAACATGAAACCTTTCTTGTAATAATAGTAAGAGTTGTAGCAAGGAATGATAAGTCCATTATTAAATTCCTGTAATATCCATCCAAAACAAAAAACTCTATATGAAAACTTGTTCTTTGAATTCTCATAGGATGCCACAACAGTTACCTTCTCCAGGTCAATAATGACTCCTGATTCTAATATTATATGATCCAATAAGTGAACATTGATGATTTGGAAGTGTTAGTTAGAAATCTTGGAATAATAGATTATTCTATATCAATGTACTCTACATGATCTCAAGATATCAACCATGGTTGATACAAGTGTAATAATATAGTAATATGTTTCTAACAAAGACCATGAAAAAAGAATCCAGACAGGGGTGGAAAACCTTATTCATCAGGGCCATAAAATTGACAGGCATGTTCATAATATCAAACAACATAATGATATTCTCATACATATCATACATGCTAAATAAATTTGTTTGTGATATGTCTAAAGGTATGAATATCACTTAACTATATCCCTATATCAAGTCGATATTAGAAAACAACATATCTCCTCTTAGCTGGTCAAAGAGATCATATATTCGAGGCATTGCATACTTTTTCTTGACTATAAACTGGTTTAACCATCTACAATCCACACATTAATGATGGGACCCATCTTCTTTATTGATGAAGATTTGTGGTGAACTCAAAGAAGATGTTTTTGGCTTTATAAAACATTTTTCCTCTAGATCCTCTAACTAATTATTAAGCTCCCAGATCATAGTAATTGACATAAATTCAAGAGTAATTGACACTAGAGATGCTCTTGGAATGAGTTCAAACAAAATCTCCACCTCTCTATCAAGATATATTTCAAAAAAATCATCATGTAATATTTCAATGAAATTATCTAGTACCAAAGGGAATTAATCTATATTTAAACTCCGCAGTTCCATGAAGAGATTAGTAATCTAGGAGATCACTCCACTGAGAAAAAATACTATGATCTAGCTTTACCAGCCTCAACATTCCAATCATATTTATATAGATAACTTCTACCCTATGGTGATGTAATGTATACTATGTAGAAATAATATTCTACAAGGTCAAGATATGGGACGAACCAATCCATCATCCGAATGAAATTGAAACCTATCATCTCAACAAAAAAGTGGTCCCATAATAAATTGTAGCTGTCTATCTCAAGGGGAAATTACCTACATTGGCATATTCCCTCCTACCGTAATCCAAAAAGTGTATCAAGGGTCATTAAACCAAAGTAATATTAAATTTATATCTCAATTAATTCTATGATGGATATGGGGATAAAGGAGAGTGATGAAACTATATAAAATAATGAAAAGTATATAGTGGAGGCTACTAGAATATATCCTCATACTATATATCATCACACACTCTGATCATCGAGTATCATATATAAATTATGCAACTAGCCTGATCCATATGCATATGCAGCTGCTAGACTACCCTAGGTGTGATTGCTCTGCTGGCACAGATGATTTGAAGTCTGGATACCATGAATATGACATCTTCTTTAGTCATTACCTATAGTGATACTCCAACTCCCCTCTAGATACAATGTAAACGAAACTCCCCTCAATGTGGATCTTCTATAGATCCATTTCCACTAGAAGTAGGTGGAACAGTCTAACAGGATATCTAAAGATTTCCACATGGCCACAATAATAGGAATACATCAGGTCTCTCTCGCACCAAGGCTTAAAATTCTCTTATTATCCACACTGATGACATGCAACAGAGCTGGAAGTGCTGTTACTCTAACTTCCACTTCTCTAAAATGAAACCTCGAAGGAATTATTCTTAGTTTTAGAAGAGATACTTACCTTCCTCGACACTAATCCTCTATGTAAGGTAATTTCAAATTATCTCAGGTTTCACTATGTTATAAAATCATTATTAATGATCCTAGATAAATTATTTAGGTGAAAAATGTTCACTTGAGTATGGATGGAATACTGAATCCCATCCTCAAAGCATCTAGTGAATTAATTCCCATCACTGACTAGAAGCACTGAAATGTACAGTAAATCCATAAAAAGAACTGAATACTCCATGAATGACATAATATCCTTCTCTAGATGCATTAAATATTTTCCTCACTCATCCCTCAGTAACTAAGGAAAGAAGTGATCATATAAAGTAGTCTGAAATTCATCACAAATCATAATCTAATGAGGACCAGCCTAGATAATCATACCCCACTAGTGCTTAGCTAAATCAAACAAAATATAAGTTTAAATAATAACACTCAATTATGTAGGAGTCTCTAGATGTTCAAAGATATATCGGGTGGACTCTTACCAAAACTCAATATCCTATAGAACACCATCCCTCGAGAATGTACGAGGATGCATCTGCTGTGAATCATGTGGCAGATCAACTATCATAGGCACATGTCATGGATAACCTTTTGTGGATTGTATCAAACATAAGAAAATATTAATAAGTTGAGCATTAGTGACCAGATGAGGGATATCTTGTTGGGACTCAAGGGGAAATTCTGGTGGTAAATTGGTGGCTCTCATCCCACCATGTCTATAGCAAGGCTGTCACCACTCTCTAGGAACATGACATGAGGACATCATAGTGGAATGGTTCTACAAATTTGAAGCACACACCACTAAATAAACTTTACTAGAGGGATATACTTGAAGAAGAAGAACATAAGCAACATGGCTCACTAACCAAGATATACTAACCCCAACTAACCACATAGAAGTCCATGAATTGGAATGTGTTCAGGTATAAATTACAAGTGTTCCACTAAGTTAAGATTAAATTTCACCTTGACACTGCATTTACTAGAAACCATTTTTAGGCCAATATTTTACATTTTTATGATTCATTTTTGTATAAACATATATCAATGTATGATTAAAATGCATTTTAATTCCAAGATAATCAGGGACTATACACCATATATCATAAATAAACACCCATTAAGTATTAATCTAACCTCTCCTACATTCAGCCTTAGGAGGTAACATGTTAGATAAGATGGATTAACTAGAAAAACATCCCATTTGATCCCATAAGGGCCTATACACCTCATGAATGGAAACTGGAAGCCACTCATTCATAGCCAAATTGAAGCATGCACACACACACACACATATAAGGAGCACTCAACTATCACAAGTAATTAATAAAAATGAATGTAGTAAAATGAACCTATATGTTATGGAAAATGCATGGAATGTGAATTCTATGCACCTATGCTGGTTCATGTAATAATGCTCATATCCCTCATGTCATCAAGCCAAGGATGGACTGAAATCCTCAATAATAATAATAATAATCACAAACCATCTATGTCACCCTATGGTAAAATTTTATCAACTATAATGAAAAAAGTACAACAACAATTATTATTTAGAAAATGAAGAATTTACCCTGAAAAAGGGTTATCTACACCCATTAACAAATTATAACCATGTTTCAAGTGTTCCTAATATTCTTTGTATTTTCTATAAATATTAAATTTATAAAGGAAACCCTTTAATACCACTTTGTCACATCCTGAACACAGTTTCCACTAAATGGTTCCCCAATCTAGGTAGGTCACATGGCCTCATACACATATCCATGAATGATATCGGTTGTAAACATGAAGAGATGGCATATGGTGGGTCCATGGGGAGACTATTCCCTCGATTCTAAAGTCGAGAATAATGAATAAAATATAATAAAAAGTCACTCGTGGAAGTAGTATAAATATATGGAATAACAGAAGTTGAAGGATTAATAAGAAATAAAAAAAGTGATAGTAACAGTCAAAAATTGATGATAATGACTATTATGTATCTATATATAATAAAAATAGGTCTACATAGACTAAATAAATACATTATATAAAAAATAATAAAAAATAAAACTATCCCAGCATCACAAGATCCATCTTGGTCATCTACTACAAAGCACCATCCTAACCAAGAAAGTAATATAACGTGTCCAAATCAGGATGCTTACCCTTACCAACACCTGAATAAATGTAATATATCTGAGTACCAATGGCTACCAAGATAGGTTGTGAGATAAATTTTAGTATATCACCAATAACAATGTCTATAACATCAATTATGTGTAATATAAACTAAAATGGTGTACAAGAATGCATACATAAAAGTAAAGTAGAACATTAATGTGAATACCCATGTACCCACTTCAGCCTTAGAAGGTGTATGAATATGATACAATTTCATTTTTTAAATATTTTCTAGTTTAAATAGTAATTCAAAATATTTATAACCCATACTGACATCATATCTTGATAATAATAGTAATGGATCCAATATATAACAAGGCATCCTATGTTAATAATAATCATAAAGAGTATACAAGGTAATAACCAAGGTGTCCTTGACCTCAACGGTTGATAAAACTCAGTAATAATATATATCCTAGATAAATGGGAAAGATTGTAATAAAAGGGGAATCACCCAATGAATTTTATAATAACATAATTCTAATAAAGTCCAAGGAATTAATTCAAGGTAAAACTAGATAATCAATGACTAGGACCAAGGGTGTATCAAAGGTGTCTCATTTCCTTATATGTCATTCTATATCCTTGGAGTGTATCCATGGAATCCTATAATGATAATGGAGGGATCCTACAGTGTCATATCAGGCATCCATATGTATGAAAAGACCAGCTTTCAAGGTGGGTCTCATCCTTGGAAACCAGCATCCATGAACCCGAGTGGCATCCACGACTGCTCAAGGAATTCCCTAAGGAATCCAAGGACAAATCGAGTCTGAACACTAATATAATAATGATTATGTCCATATGAAATAGGAACCATATGATTAATTAATTATTTAATTAGGGAAATTAAATATTCATGCCTCTAAATAACTTAAATTGTTCATTTTGTTTCCTTTCATACATGAGACAATGATCAAAGGAAATACATCTATTTATTGGTTCATTTGAGTCATAATAAATTCATTATGTTCAGTCTACTACCTTATATTATGCATGTAAAGATTTTATAGAGATATAAAACCAAACCATTTAATTACATTCATTTAAATAGTCCAAGAAATATACATAGTATACTTTCCAATTAACCATTTAAATACCCATTAATTAATTAGAAAAAAATTCCATATAAGGGTAAAGTTATGTATTCACATGTAATATCCATTATAAATTAAAATATTTAATTAAACACTTACCTTCAAAAATGTAAACTCAAATCACACCAGAATAGTGGCATAAATAGGCTTAATAATCTAATAAAGTTATTTTTAAGGATAAAACACTACTTGGGGTGGTAAGAATAGAGTATGAAACCTACAATGATAGATAAAATGTATAACAAGGTTCCTAAAATATGATTCTAATAACTTTTATCAGGGAATAAAAATTCAATAGGCCACACCTAATTAAATCAGTGTGCTGAAAACTATAAAAATTTGTAAAATGGTGAATTTTCAGGAATGAGTCATATAACAACTAACACAATCTCACATGACTCTCCTCATCCCGTTTCAACCTTTATTTTTTCATGGATTAGAATATATCAGAAGAATGGATCAAATCCATAAAAATAGGTCATATGATCTAGCAACTAAATAGTTTTATTAAATTAATAAGGAATAAAGAATGAATAAAAAGGGATTGAGATCTTACTGGTAGCTATCCCATGAGACTGATGGTGGATGAATCATAAATAAGATCATAATGTTTTCAAGAAACCAATATTTAGGTGGAGGAAAAATCAAATGGGAGAAGAACCCACTATTTTTCACTAGAGAATAAAATGGATAAAGTGGATAAGTTTATCATATCATTATGTGACAATTCATTATTTCGCATAAAAAACTAGATATCACAGTTTGGATGTATGGTTGACCAAACTGTGTACCAACCTTTATCCTCCCACTACTTAAGGATGGAACCTTCATGATTTAGACTCATATTTTTGGATGCCTTGTGATAACCATGTAAATCTCCTCGGTTAGAAACTATATCGATTTTTCCTAGAATGAATACCCTAGTGCATGGTTAGGGGTAATTGTGTGCCCTAATTAATCACATTATCCATCTCTACACTGCTATAAGAGACCACATAGGTTGGGTCACATGGTTTCTTCAAATTGTTCAGCCCATGAATTTTCTCAACCGGCTAGAGTTTTAAGAACTAAACGAGCCCCAGAAACCCAATAAACCTTCATGATCTCTTTAAGCATCCATATTTGGATCAAAATAAAGAATTATAACAAATTTTAAATGATCCAAACCTTAATGAAAACATTTTTCTTTTAAACATAATTAATCGAACAATATCTGTTAATAAAATTTTAATCCCATGTCTGACCCAATTCTTTGTATTATAAAAACAATTCTTCTTCCATACCCAAATTAATTGAATATTTTTTCAATAAAAATATAAACAAATTAATATTATATATAATAATAATTTAACAATATCTATTTGAATAAATGTTCATCTCTTTAGGAAAATATTAATCCCGAATAAAATCAATTGTTATTATTGAAAATAATATTTACTAAAACAAGTAAATTGAAATATAATTTAATTGCATTCAATAGAAAAACTTTATGTGTGAAGTTCTAGGATTCTATCTCATTAAAAATAGGTGGTCTTTATAATGTTCAATATTACTATCTTGAAACATTTCAATACTTAAAAGAGATAGAAGTTAATTTCTTAACATCAATTATCCCATACAAGTGATTACTCTTTAATATAATCTCTTAATCATAATTTATCATAAAGATGAATGTACACCTATGTCATCTACCTATATGAATGATACATATTTCTTTAACTATTTCAAAAAAAAATCATTGTTACATCATATCATTGAAATTTAAAACAACAATTCTATTTTAATCAATGGGTTGAAATATAAACTTCCATAAATATCAAAGGGATGAATTCTTCCTTGGAATATCCATTATTAGTCGATCATTCGTGATGCACCCAACATTCCATACTTCCCACAAACATAAGGAGTCATAGTTTTGGAGATAAAATCTATGACATTGATTCATGAACGACATCAGTAATAATCCTAAAGTCTAAGGACCATTACACATGATTGAAAATTAGAATATCTAATGACACATAAACATGTAGAATTTGTACCGGTGGGTATGTTCTCATAATCTACCATTTGAGAGATTACCATTTAGAAACATCATGAGATTAATTATCATCTTCTTACGAGTAATCACAGATAATAGTGAACATAATATTTCTAATATACTGATGATTTATAAATCAAATTCACTTTTCAAATGATTAAATTACTTATTATAAAATGTTTTTATAGAGAACAAAATAATTATGTTTGTTGTTTTGGACTATTATAAGTTATATATTGTCATATTTAAAATATATTAAATCATAATAACCATGTATTTTATAGCTGTTATACAGTTATTCTGCGATTATTATATATTAAGGGTTATGATAAAGTCCAATTAATACCCAAAAAGGAAGTGATGGCTTCGACTAGTAGGATTTACCCTATGAAGCCATTTATTAGAGCTTCTAGGGAAGATAACATCATTGAAATTTTCCCTTGACAAAGAGAAAGATAAGATTCCACTACTAAAACACAAATGATACCGTTTAAGGTAGAAGTTCAATATCATCAATTTCATCGCCCATACCTTTTTTATGAACCACCCCATCAAAGTCTCGTCATCACACACATTACCCTTAGCTCAGTCATTAGTGTAATAAAGGGTTACATATATATAATCTAACTATTTGATTTTAATATTTTATTTTAAATAAAATAATTATTATATTTAATCCGTTTTTAATACAACTTTTTAAATGACTAAATAATGAGTTTGATAAAATTTATATTTTGATATGATCAAACAAAAAATATTTTATTTGTAAATATATTGTTTGAATCAAGAAACACACATTGATAAATTCATAAAATTATTAAATAAATGATATTTAAATAAAAAAATATTATTAAATAATATTTATTCAATATAAATTATAATATAGTTTTATAAAGTCAAAAATATTTTTATAAGGGTCAAAAACAAATATTGAGAAAAAATAAGTATTTTCCCATAAAAGCGAGCTTTTTTATTTAAATGAGAAAATTCTCTTAAATTGATATTTATTTGGAAAAAATAAATTTATCCTAGAAACCATCACATAAAAATTATCCAATGGTGTTTCTTTATATTTATAAGAGATAATAAAAATTTTGGGTCAAAATTAAATATAGTATAAACATATAGTGTGTATAATGACATCATAAATTCCTTAATTTTACCTAATAAATACTATAAATATTTTCCTTGAAAAAAATATTTTCCAATTTTAAATTTTATTTATTTGATTAATTATATAACCTCTTAATAAATCCTATAAACTAAATATTATATTTTAAGGTATCAATTATTTATAAACATGACTCACTTCCAAATCACCAAGGGTATTATTATAATTATTTAAGTTTATTAACATGTAAAATAATAAAATCCTTGCATTTTTGGAATACACCAGGGGAAAAATAATGGGATGTTTTGCGGTTTGGATTAATTTTTTATATAGATTCAAAAACATATGTTTAGAAATTAATAAAAAATACCTCTCACTTTTTCTATAAATACACACCCAAACTCCCATTCATATTTACTAAAAACACTTTATATCATGAAGATACTCATCCCTTCCCTCTCAATATCACTCCCAGTTTTACCACAAGATTATATGAATATCCACCCAATCTTTGATAAGTTCCCTCTCATGGACTGTTATCCTCACATTGCCCTCTTTTTTCAAGAACCTTATTCATATAATCCCCTTTGATTTACAATTTCCCATGTTGTAATGTGTTATAAAAATACATATTACAATCATTATGAGTTTTAAGTGATTAGAAACCCCATTCACTATCATTTAAATCCTCCATGTGTTTTTATGTACCCCTTTTATGTTGCTAAAATCATCCAATGATTTTTTGTGCCAATAATTTTTATAGTGAATACCCATTATCATCTCCAAAAAAGGCATTCACCAAGTTTTTCATATCAATAAATGAATGGAATATTTCATATATGTAGAACAAACTCATTAATTAAGTAGTTAAAATTATTGAAATAATTATTTACAGATTACAACCTATTTGGCACACTTAATCATGTACATGAAATGAATGTGACTGGTGGACCCAGAATTATATATCCCTCTATTTAATTGGTTAATGTTTTTATCACATGAGATGTAATGTATTGTTAATGGTAGGTTATCCTTATAGCATTACATTATATTTTCATAGATAATGGAATTCAATTATGTTAATGGTTTCAGGTTTATTGTTGTCTCCACATTACCATGTTTTCTTTATGTTACCATGTTATATTCTCACCCATATTAGGTTACCCTAATATGACTCCTGGAGCACATGTATCTCACTATATTATGTTATACATTGTTTATTCCCTTACTAGTATTTATAACTCAACCCTTTCTTATGTATGTCCCAAGTTTATCCCATTTTTTTAGAAGACCCATGGAATATAAGAGCATATTATAGAGTTTTTAAATAATATGATTGCATTTATTTTACAAATTTTTATTATATTTAACTATTTACCCAATGAAACTTGGCCTCATGATCTTAGGGTGTTGTATTATGTGTACATTTATGTAATAAATCATTAATTAGTTTATTAAAATATGTATTTTTTTAGCTGGTATCAAAAGAAATATATTTATTTTTGGTATTGGGATAAGAAAAATATCTTGAAAGTTGTAGGGATAAGACTGAACATAGAAAGAAATCCATAAATTTTTCTTAAATATATAGTACATGGTTTCCAAGAAAATACATTCATATCTAGAAATGACAAGTGTATATGGAACTGGCATAGATTTTTCTAGGGGCCATAACCCCCAAAAATGTAGATTGAGATAGACTCGATAATCAACATATTGATTGAAATAAGATTTACTGTACACCTTCGTTGAAACTACTGGGTGATATTTTTAGAAAAATTAATTTTCTCCTTACAATCCATTATTAAAAAAATTGCACATATGATTTTATTCTAGTAAATAGACCATTCATTACATACATTGAAACCTAAAAATTATTAGGTTAAATAATATATATCATTTTTAATTTTCAATATAATGATCATGGTTTCCCATTTATGAATTAAATAAATTAAAAATTATCATCCCTAAATTTACCTTCATATTTAGTAAATGGATGAAAATATGAGAAATTATGTCAATAACCAATGTGAGTGGCAATGTGATGCCTTCAAAAATGATATTCCCAACTATATAAGGACATGATTCCTAAAAAATGTAACCATACATTCTTAATTACCTCATGTTTTGAATCCAAACATTAATAAGTAAGAAACCCCATATCCCCTTAAGAAATAGAAATATTAAAATGAGATAATTTTATGATAATCGAATCCATGTTTCAGTGGATCATATAACCCATTAATAATGGATCAAAAAATCAAACCCATTGGAAATATCTTCTCCTTACATCAATGTTATGAGAGATATATGGTCATGCTGGTTTTTTATTATATTAAGGGAGAATCTAATTAATGTATGGAGTTTGTAAAAAATATAATTTCTGAGAAGGATATCGAAGCAATAGAGTGGATGGAATTTCAAAGAAATTCAAATTTTATTCCCTCTAACTCTCTAACATAAAATATAGATGTATTTACCATCTAAATAATTATAAATACAAATCAATTAGGTTATATAAAGAAAAAATTTCAATAAATACATGATATTTATTTTCCTTTTTCATCTCCCTTTAATGAAAATTTTTCCTCTTATTTTGCTGGCTAATTTTTATTTTTTGAGAATTTTTGGTTATTCGTTACTTTGATATCTATGTTGAAATATTCTGATGTACCATCAAAGTCAAAATTGAGATTAGAGAATCTCAAGGGTAACTTGGGATTAGAGTCAAGAATAATGAAATTTAGTTTAATTTTGGAGTTATGGTAGAGAAATCTAATGGTGAAAAGAATTTTCAACATCCTACATGTAAAATGTGTGGGAATTAGTGTCCTAGAAATTACATGAAGGGGATAAGGAAATTCATTCGGTGTGTGAAGGAAGGAAACCTAGATAGATATTTTTTATTGGAGAAACCAACCAATGTGATGGAAGAAATGAATTCTTCAATACACTCTCATCCAATTATCCAATGTTTCAACTAGAGAGGACAATGATACTATGATAATAAATTCACTAAGCCAAGGGTTGTAGATAAAAACCAATTATAGAAACCTATATTCCTAGAGATAAAGGGAGATATTATTCCATTAAAACTACTGAAATAGATACAAAAAATTAAGTCTTCACTAGTATGCAAGAGATTTATTAAAGGATATTAAATATAATAATTGATATTGGTTCTATAAATTATTTTTTTTATCATTTATATTTTTTAGAACTATTAAAACACCACCTAAAAAATCGAAGTCTAGTTATCAGTGAAGACAACAAGTGGGTAAATTATTATATCCCAAAAATATAACTCATTCCCTATCCAAATTTGTTGTCTGAATTTCCTATAAAACCTTTTCATTCTACCCTTAGAAAAATTTATTGATATTATGATCATGGATTAGATTTTCATTTATTGAGAAATCATAATCTGCTGGGATAAGGATATCACCCCCTATATTGAAAATATCCCTCTAATTCTGTATAAGTACAGAGAGTAATATGAATATTATTTTGAAAAAATATCTCTATAATAGATATTATTTCCCTAAAAGTTAGTCTAACCATCTCAAATGATTAATAATTAATAAAAGTTCATCCATTATGGAATTTTCATTATAAGGTAATTCATTGATTTTTTTTCAAAATAATTTTATGGTATTCCTCCTAGTTAGGAGGTTGAGTTCTTAATAATGTTCATAACTAAATAATTGATTATATCTATGACTCTATATAGAATGGTCTTTGTTTCACTTGTGGAGATAAAGAAAATTTTATAGGACAATCTAGTTAAAGGTTTTATATGTCCAATTACACTACCAAGGGGTGATCCATTCCACTCCATCATAAAAAAGGATGGGTCAATGTGCCTTTACATTGAGTGTGAGATCAATAAGAACACGATAAAGAAAAATAGTCCTCTAACATAGATTGATGACCTTTTTGATCAGCTATGTAGATCCCATTACTTCTATAAGGTGATTTTTTTAGGATATTATCGAGTAAAGGTGAAGAAGGAGAATACCCCAAAGACTAAGTTTTGTAAAAGTTATGAAAACTTTTAATTCATAGTGATTTTATTTGGAATCACTAATTATCCAAAAATATTAATGTGTAAACTGAATAGATTCTAAAGGGATTACCTCGGTAAAATTTTGATAGTCTTTATTAAATATATTGTTATCTACTTTAAAATTAAGTAGAAACTTGAGGAGTATTTAAATACAGTACTGAAGATAATGAGGAAGGAAAGTATATGTGAAATGTATAGTAAATATGAGTTTTGGTTGGATCATGCTTAATTATTGGGGACTATTATCACCAAAAAAGGGATGCATATTGATCCATAAAAAACATAGATAATCAAAGGATGTACTATGCCAACATCTATGATAGAAATCAATAGTTTCCTTATATTATATGGGTACTATACTCAATTTGTGAGAAAATTATCCTAATTTTCAACCCCACTAACAATGTTTAATTTAAAGGTAGTAACGTTTTTATAGAATGATGAATATGAGGAGAACATTAAATAGATGAATAATAAGTTAATCACTAAACCTGTAATCATATTACCCACTACCAAGGAAGAATTATTTATACACAATGACACATATAAAAAGGTATCTTTTGTGTACACATGGAATATGAAAATTGATAGCATACTCCCCCCATTAATTAATAATATATGGGAATAACTACCCGAACCATGATCTATATTTGGTTTTAGGGACATATGTGTGGAATATTTTCATACATTATCTTTATAAAGAGTAGTTTGATATATATATGGATTATAAAGTCCTCATGAATATATTAAAAAAAATATAACTTTTTAAACACCAAAAGATGTTCTTAGAGATGATCAAGGATTATGATTTTTCAATCTATTACCATCCAATGAAAACAAAAAAAGTGAAATATACTCTAAGTATAAAGGATACTAAAACTCTATATATGATGAAGATTGTGAGGGATCCAATATTCATGTTCATGAAAATTATGGATATGGGAATAATAATGGTAAGTTAATACTACCATGACAAAATTACTACTCAACCATCTATTCTTGAGAGGATTATGGTGTACTTGAAAGATAATGAGGTGCTATATAAAATTGTACCCCATATTCTATAGTTTATATTTATAAATATATTGACCCTATTGGACAAGAGTCATTGGTTACATTATTAAATTGGTGAAAGATACATGATATCACATCCCAAAAGACCAAATAGTATAATATTCATCTTAAAAAATATACATACCCGAGTATTAAATTATATTAAAAAACATGGAAAATAATATAGTGAATATAAAAATTCTATATCTAAGAGATCATTCAAACAATACTTCCTCGTATCCTAGTAAAGGATAAAAAGTTTGTACTCAAATAATGAGTAAACGGTAGGTGCAGTTGAATCTACTAAGAATAAATAGATTATAATAAATAAGGAGTAATAAATAAGGAATGATTATTATCTGAGTATAAATATCATTAAATCGGCAACATGATCACAAAATTCATCCCTGGATAATACCAATGCAATAATATTATGAACAATTTTAACTAAATCCATAATGAAGGAAATGGTTAACATAGGATTTCATGATCTCATAAATCATGATATATATACCATCAATACATATTATAATATGGGTTAAAAAATGGGTAAAACCCCATTTAATGCCATATTACTGATTCTCCTCGTGAAATTATTGATGTAGAGACCGGCTATATTATTATGGGATCCACCCATCACTCATTTTCCCATCTATTCTTCATATATTGAATTGTTTATTTAATTCAAGAAAAATATGACTTAGGAAAAAAATATGTATATAATAAAGAATACGTAAAATAAATATTTTCCTAGTCAATAAAATAACATTCGAAGTAAATCACTCTATAAAGAATTGATATTCAGTTTATGTAATAATAATTTATATTATAAATAATATATATATTTAAGGGAAATGAAATTTCCAATGGTTAAAAGGACATTAATATTTCAAGGGAAACATAATGATTAAAATAATTAATCAATAAAGTGAATTCCAATACTTTTCTTATTCAAACTAATCATAAATCATCCAAGGAAAAAATATTTTTCTTATCATTACAATATATCCCTAATTGAGTATATTCATAAAAATGGATTGTCAATGATGATGAAGAGAAAAACCAAAAAAAATATAAAGAAAAACATTCTTGATAAAAATAAAAATTTAACATTGAAAATAAATTTATAAACTGATTTGTTTTAAAAAATATTATAAAAAAATCTAATTAAAAAATATACCTTTAATAATCTATAAGAAGCTTTCCAGAAATTTGTGGTCATTCCTAGTGTAAAGTTTTGTTCATTTTGGTTAAAGAAAAAAATATTCATTTCACATTTTCATAATGAATGTGAAAATTTTCATTGTACGGAAACTGAAAAGATGATTTCTTTTCTATTTTTTTGTAAAACAAATTATGGGTAATATTGACATTATAAAATCATAGTAAAATATTTTTAGAAAATAGTGATTTGGATATTTTTTTTGAAGAGATGGATGATGCGAGATTTTATTAAATACATTTTATCAATAATTTTAGTCACCAATGAGAGTAAAATAGTACAACATTAAATAATAAATCATGAATAACCATAGTAAAATAAAATAAAATTAGTTTTTTATAATATTATCAAATAATTTATTCCAATGGAAATTCAAGCATAATCAACCCCAATTAAATGATATTGACACATAAATTCCAATCCACTTTGGTATATTTTGAATTACAATCCCCATGAATGAAATAAATTCATGTGAAAAACCCATTAATATAATTAAATTCATCATATAACATATAAAATGGTTATTGTATACACATCATAAGAGGATATAGGTGTATAAGAAAACATATTCCCCAATGAATAAATTTTTTATGGCAACCCTTACAATGATCATAACATGGAAGTGATAATTATTCACCGAAGCTATTATGTATATCAAATTTAATTCCAAATAAAAATGGAAATAAAAAAAATATATTCAAGATTTATTACACAAATAATTATATAATATCAAATACAATTAATAAGTATTATAACCCAATGAAAATAAATTGAGGTATGAAATTCTTTACCTCTTGGTAATTATCAACTCAAATCCCCTTAGATGAAATAATTCAAATTAAAATATAAAACACCATTATTTAAGAATTATTAAGGATATTACTTATAAAATGTGTTTTATATACATCATATAAATTGAATTATGTGTATAACATTTCTATATTCCTCAATAAAAGTAAATTTAGACAAAATCCATTACTAAATGCATCCTTTCGGTTAAACGCACATTGTCCTACAATATAATTGTTTTAAAAATGTTATTAATTTATAACATAGCCATATAAATTTTTATAATATCATATATGGTCCCCATATAACATGTTACTGGCCATTCATTAAAAATTATTTTTATTATTTTTGTTTTAGGTGTTAATTTTCTTGTTTTATAATGTGTGTCTTTTCCTGAATGTTTTAGTTTATGAATATAGGATATAGTTCCATAATTTCTAGAGATATTTAAATTATAAAAATATCATATTTTATTACTCAATCCAATTTTAAAACTATTCTTGAATGTTGGACAATGAAAATGAATATTATCTCTTCATGGATACAGTAGGTCATTTGTATGCATGAGTGACTAGATCAATCAATTAATGGATGCAATGGTATGGAATTAGATGGTATATAAATTTGAAAGAATTAATATCATTTAGTATTTATTATATTTATTTTCTATTTCTTTCATTATGACTTACCATGGGTGTTGGGGATGGAAAAAAATTTATATCAGTTCATGAGGCGGTAGTATTCCAAACCCAAAAACAATATATTTGTTTCCAATTTGATAATGCATGAGATGGATAAAAATTATGAAATTGATGTAATTGCTTATCATTATAATGGTGATAATTCTATTATTATATTATAAATTTTATGGCATAATTTATGGTGTAAAAATAAGAATCAAATATAAAGATCTTAGTGAATACAATTTCATTCACTTAGAAAATCCATTGGATATCTTATTAAGGACATTGTATTCTGCATTTTGAAAAAAAACAACTACATAATGTGTGTAAGGTTTTTTAAAAATTATTTTTTCTGTATTTTTTTGAAAAAATGTCTTAATATGTGTAATAATCCAGGATAGGGAGTTCCATATTATAATTTAAAAGGAAGATAAATAATAAAATTTTGAAAAAGAATAAATCATACCGATGTTTTTTACATGAAAAATGATTCAAAATAGAAAATTATATAAACTAAGTCTTGATAAGGTTTATATATGGTCATAGAAGTGGATTATACATGTTTTTAGGTCATTTTAACCCTTATCTATTTAGTATCCCCCTAGTAAACCCATTTTAACTCTAACCGCGACAATTACTTTTTTTTTCTATTCATCATACCTAGAATTTAAGTTGACTATATTACATAACATTAACTATAATGATTCCAAATAATGAATCCATTTTAAAAAATTCCAACTAATGAAGTAGTAAAATTTAATTTAAATATAATCCCTCAATACTTGTCAAAAAATGAGTTTTCATGAAATGAATTTTTTAAGTATATGATGATATGAAATAAACTATATAAATCTTAGTCATGTGGAGATAGATTTGAATAATTATATTTAGATATATAATTGATACCTTTAAATTAAATCAATCATCATTAATACTATTTTAATTATTTAAATTGGAGGAATATAATGAATTTAAATCAATTTTTGGAAAATTGTGTTCTTATGAGGAAAAATAAACTTATATCAAAATTTGATATAAAGATGGTTCAAAAGTAAATAATTTTTTCAATATAATCAATGAATAATTATTTTAATTTTAAATAAAATTTTAGTCACAGTAGCAATTTAATGTTAATTAATTTAATTAAAAGACTTAATAATATTTGTAAAATAAGTATTTTTCACTTTCATTGAAAAATATAACTTTTTAGAATAAGTCAAAATTGTCACTAGAGGATAATTTTTATATTAGGGATTAAAAGATGACATTTTTTTATAGAATTAAATTCCTAAAAGTGTTATAAATTTATATAAATTCTAGACAGAAAATCTAAAATAAAACCACTTTTGAATTATATATATTTTGAAGTATAAAATGAATTTAATAAAAAATTGAGTGATTATTTACTAAGAATTTATTAACAAATTATTATTGATTAGGAACACTATATATATTTTTCTTAATTAATTTAATCCTATTAATACCCAATAATTAAATGAATAGGTATAACAATTATATTAAAATAATTTCTCTCTATTTATTTTTGGTTTGGTGTTTCCTGTTGTATTTTATATCAAACAAAATTTTGTTCTTTAAAAGTAATTGGGTGATAAATTCTCCCCACCTTCAATAAATTTTTTCCTAATAGTTCGAACTTGTTCATGGAATTAAATGTTTTGATTTTTAAAATTCTTTTCTTGAAAACCCTCACTGTAAAAAGTGAAAACCAAACATCTTTATAAAAGAGGTAAAGTAAAATATGAAGGTTCTATAGAGTAATACATAACATGACTTACAAGTACAAGAACATTGGCGGGATGTGAAAATATGAACATTAAATTAAATCATAAATAATTATAGAGATTGATAGAGGACATTGATCAAAATACATTTTTTGATCAAGGGAAATTTGAATAGAAAAAATAATAATTCATTGATGAGTTTAAAGACAATTGATTTTTAGGATACAAAGGTAATAAGATAACATTTTATTCTTCAAAATACTTATCTTAGATTTGAGTAATTATTTTACTATCACAATATAGGGCATAAAAATTATACTTGTTTTATATTATTTTATTTTATAAGACAAAATATGATTTATTTGTTGTCCTTTAATCAATTTCCACTTTAATTCCTACTCATATAAATCAATTTACAATATGAATATTTTATTCATTTACCACTAAGAATAACTTTTAATAGATCATATGATTCATCAATGAATAATAATTTATTCTTATTTTCTTTAAACATTGACGAAAAATGAAATGTTTACCACAAGGTAAGATAATAAGAAAATCGTATTGAAATTTATTTGAATAAATAATAAAATTTTCTTCAATATTAACACCAAAGGGTTAAATTATATTATCCCATAAATAAAAAACCCTATATTTCAATTATAATAAATATAATCAAGATTTAATAATGGTTTCACCTCTATGGTTATTTCACACCATTTAACTTACATTCCCAAAATATTAATTTCATTCTTCTCAAATAATACATTATGTTAAACATAAAAGTTCTATATATCCCAATGAAACCAAATTTCTCCCAAACTATAGTTAATAAAAAAAAATTAAAAAAAATGATCCTATATTATTCTTCCCAAAATTAACATTACATTTATCTATTAATAAATTTCAAGAAGATCATTTTCAAACTATACAGGACATCACATAGGTAAGTTGTAGGTGTTGCACCCCTATCACCCTTTGAATGTGGGTTCAATCCCTATAGCCTCACTGAATGAAATCAATTTTCGCTTAGAAATATGGTTATCCTTTTTCCAAAAACCATTTTAATATAATTCTTATAATGTTACCAAATTTTCATGAAAAATTATTATACGAACATCAACGATAAGATAAAAATTAATTGTTTCCATTGCCATTATCATTTTCCCACAAAATGTTAATTCATTCTTATTTAAATAACTTTTTCATATACTAAAAAAATGGGTTGTATTTCCATTAATGACTCTAAAAATATCCTTAATATTGATAAAATCCCATCACATAAAACCTCAATGAAGGGTTGATTAATAAATTGAACTTATGATCATCCTTAAACTCATAAACCCAAGATTGTATCAGTAATTTTACTATGAATATTATATAAATACATGTATTATTAAGAAAAGAAACACAATACTTAGATTTTTTTATGATTATTTTAACCATAATATCAATGAAAAAAATAATTTTACAATATAATTATTGAGTCCCAATACATAAATAATTCAACCATTTTACTTTATCATATGGCCATACTAGTTCTAGGATTTAACATTTAGAATAAGCTATTGTGTTTGATAACACCAAAGTTCCCCATATTCAAGACAACAAACAATAAATGGATTCCTATGATGATTTTTTTCTCTCTAATTAACTTCACACATTTAATAGGAAATTCATTACACTATGACTTTATTTTCCACACATAAAGTATTTTCCTATTCTTTGAGACACTATCATGGATGTTTCTTTCAGCATTTGTAACCTGAATAATTTCAGCCTTCTTTTCTGCATGATCTCAACCACTTGAACTCTTATAAGACTCATTCCTTTTGTTATTTGTTATGTATAAGAGTTGGTTAAGGTATAAAATTTTAATCATTTATCGTGATGACCACTTAGGAATAATCATGATATAATTAAATAAAATCATAATCCTATTTGTTTTCTCATAATCACTACATTTTCGAATGTATTCAATGTTTATATGATACTTTCAGTGTAGAGACCCGAAGCTTGACGTACATGGACATTACATTACATTTGCGGAATACTTAGTACATAACAAAAACACACACACAAGGATCGTAATAGTTTAGTGTCTTTGGAAACTCGGAACGTAATCTTCTAATCGTGGTGAAAGATCTTCAATATCTCCCATAAAGATCTTCCCCTTTTTTTTACCTAAAAACATTTCTTTATATCCTGGGGAAAAGAAAACATAAAAGGGTGAGCTCAAATGCTCAGTAAGGGTAAACAAAAGAAATATCAATCACATCATATACATAAGAACATAGCCTTTAGAAATCTTAACCTGCAAAAGAGCTCATAATATCATAACATGGGATAAATCATAGAAGTGAAAATGAGATCCCCATAATCATAACATAAAACTTGAAACATTGTGGAATGCACACATAATCATAGAAAATCATTTCTTGTTAGTCATGACTCATTGCCAAGACTATCTTAGTGGACAAAGTCCCTTTCTGAATCGAGTAACCCTCGTTTCAGTCCTGTTTCACTGAACCGGTATAACCTACCATTTCAGCCATGTCTATCTCATGAGATATAAAATCTTTACCCAATGCATTGGAGGGAGATATAGGTCCCACCCATCTAATAATGATATCATTCTTATGTGTGCCACAAAATCATAAATCATACATCATTACATAACCCATGTAATAAAAATGGGATTCTTAAACAACATGACATCATAAAACAATTCATATAAGATAAAGGAATTCATAAAAATAATTCCATCACAACATAATCAAATCAATGTAATAATAGGGAAAAAAACAGAACCCTTTTATTATCTTAGATGGAAAATAATTTTGATAAAATACTTGAATTGAATTCTTGAGGAAAATATCCTTTCTTCTTCAAAATCAATTTCTTTTCACAAAACATCATGAAATTTTAAAAGAAAGAGATTTTATTGAAAATAGTCATGAAATCTTTTAGAGGAAGATTCATGAAAATAAGGCTTTATAAAACAGTAGAAATCCGTTCGTTCCGTATAAGTTAAAAAAACATTCTTCGTACTTTTGTCGGAAAAGTCAAAAAGTACCTCGTATGACAAAAGATTCCTTTCATAGATATTACTAAAAACTCACCGAAGGGTAAAAATGGATTTAAACAATTATAGGTGGATGGAAATAATATTACATATTGATGAAACATGGATGTGGATGATAAAATACACCCCAGTAAATACTTATGAATAAACAATCTCGGATAAAAATGAGATTGTGATATTTCCCTTACCTTAGGTCCGACTTGCTTTGTAAGTGTCCGAACCTCCTGTATAATGATTTAAATCATGTTATTGACTTATTATAGAATCATATTCATTGTTATGATATCATATATGGTTCACTTATGACATTATATTACCCATTCTTTTGTAAATTCCATGTTAAAGAAGCGTTTTGGGTAAAATCGTTTCATTTATCGTAGGTGTTTTGACTTGTTTTTCTTGACATCATTATTACTTATATCATGATTTAATTACTTCCAGAATATAAAATATGATTTATATATCATATATATTCAGTATATATATATATATATATAATAGATAGATAAATAAAATGAAAAAACATCGTTCATGGAGACGGTAGTCCGTACGTACGCATGAACGCTGTTTTTCTTTCCTTATTGTCTTGAAATGGAAGTAAGTAGATGAAATACATATGTATATATATACATAAATCCAGTAGCTTTATAATGTCATATATTTCATTATTATTTCTTATATATACATTATAATCATTCTTAAATGGTTAACATGGAGAATGAATCTCATCGCGTCGTGGAGACGGTAGTCCGTACGTACGCACGAGCGATGATATCATTTCTATAAATATTGAATTGAATTGGAGTGGATTATACAATATATCAGAATCAATATGATGTTGTAATAACTATGTATAGTTATTCTTTACACCATTATACCCATCCATGTAAGGTGGTGGTGGAAAATAGATTACACCACGGCGTGGAGACGGTATTCCGTACGTACGCACGCGCGGTGATTTCTTTTTCCGTAGGATGGATAGATGGTGAAATAGGGTTGTTTAATACTTATAATAACATATCAGTATATGAGTGATACTGATGTTATTACTTTATAATGAAACAACCTAAGAAGAAGAAGTGGAAGAAGAAATAAAGATGAAAGAATTGGTAACCGTAATTACCTCTTCTTTGAAGCGCCTCTTTGAGACCTCCTCTTAGGGCACTAGAATTGGTCTTTGAGGAAGACCAGAACCTATAGGATGTTACTAGGGAAGCGGAGAAGATATTTTGGCAGGGGTTGGCCGAGCTTGAGTGCTCAAATTGGTGCGAGGAGGAGGGGGAGGAGGTGTCCTTTTATAAGGGAGGAGAGGGGCACCTTAGGAATATCTCAAAATATTATTTTATATTAAAGTCAAAATCGGTTTATAATGGTTCCAAAGGGTCTTATTTCGAAGCTAAGGTGGGGAGGGGTCGAAATCCTATCAACCAATAGAATTTAGACAAGTTTAGGATATTATTTTAACCTTATCAATTAGATTTAACTCTAAGTTAAATAATTTAACTTTTACCATGTCTTTTTGTTTTCTTTCACTATATGGTTAATACACTTACTATAACATGCCAAAAGAACCCCAAATTGTTTATTATTAATATATATATCCTTCTCTAAGTCATTTGGCCGAACCTTATATTTTTAGGAATAAAATAACAATTTATAATATAATATTTGATTTAAAAACTATTTTGTGTCAATTTTGACACTATTTGATATATGATTTTTGTGAAAGTCATAAAAGAATTATATGTTCGAAAAAAGTTGATTAAATCAACACTAATATATCATAGTAACCTAGAAAATTAGTGGAATTCATAAAAAGTCTTAAATTACATTTATTTTGGTGTTTATAACATCAATTATGTCAATATTTCATTAATAAGATAATTACTGCATCATCGTTGTGTCATAAATAAATTAAATTATTTGATGTCTAAAAATTACAAATAAACTACCATCATGTAGGAAATCTTTTTAGATTTCTAATGAATATTTACAATCGAATTTATCTTATGTATAACCCCATATTAAAAATGATTTACTTATTAAACTTTGATTTTAGCTATTTTAACCCTTCTTTAAATAAATTAATAATAAATGTCCTAATCTAATCCAAGTGGGCCTAAATGGTCATATTTTATTCCTAAGTTTGTTTTTGGTCTAATTACACTTGTCCAATAGAATTAGGACATGTGTTAGGGTAATAGTAATATCATATTTACCCTTAGTTACCCTATTTACTATTAACCGCGGTAAAAAAAAGTAAAAAGTTACTATTCACCAAAAATTATTTTCATCTCATTGAACCACATTTTAGTCCTTGATATTAACCGTGTCTCTCGGATTTTCGAAATTCCATTCACAGAAGCGGTAAAATTAAGTTTTATGCAAAATTCAGTTTTTAACCTACCACTTAGTGGTTTCACTATTCATCAAAAATTGATGTTTTTCAGAACAATGCCAAAATTTCATCCCAAGCTATATTTCATATTCCGAATTCAAAAATGAAGTCTATTTTACCAAATTCATAACATAAAAGTTGCATTAATTAATTTTATAATTAAATCACGCTGTTAAAACAAATAGCGTGTTTTTAAGAAACAATATCTATCAAAAGATTGACACTTGATTATGTCTGGTTTAAATGTGAAATTACATCAAATGACCAACATTGTATTAAATTGTAAAAATATATTCTAAATATACTTTAAAACCACTCAAATTAATAATTTATCACTATTAATTATTTCAATTTAAAAAGTTGTTTTTTAATTATAATTTAGTAATTTTCACTATTCATCAGAATATGAAAGTTATCCGAAATGTACCAAAATTTCACCTTAGGCTAAATTCGATACTCCGAATCCAAAAATGAAGTTCATTTTGAAAAATAAGATTTATAGAGTTTTAAAAAGTGGTTATTACTATTCATAACGGCTAGTTTTAATAATATTTTAAGAGCATATCGTTGTTTAGTGAAACTCGGTATTGCGTATTACACACGCTATCGAGGAAGGTCGTGATTGCGTGTAATGCAAGGCAAGTCAAGGATGCGTGTTGTGCAAGCTCCTTTTGGTGTAGCGTACAACACAAGACTTTAATAAAATTAAAAAGAATATTTTTTTATAAAATCTTGGGCTATTACATTCTACCCCCCTTAAAATGAATTTCGCCCTCGAAATTCGTCGGGGTTATAAATGGTTTACTATTCGAAAGTTTCTTTAATAGAAACACACATCGTAAAAAGGAATATCAAAACCAATCTTTAAAAACAAAAGTATGAAACGTAACGGTTACCCAAATAAACTAATCATTGGGTTTCCACATAGGTGAAAATATGGATATGGAAGAGAAATCTAACCATCATGTTCTGATGGAGAGTGGTAGAGAACATGGCTATGGAAAATCCAGTAATCACAAATCCATAGATTTGTGATGATATAAGGTACCATCTGATTCATCAGGTATAAGATCACTAGGACAACATTTTTTGTTTTCAAGATCATTTCCCTAAAGTTGAAAATTTGAATTAGAATAAATACTTACTTTATTTTAGTACAATCTCACTGTTGTTCGTGCCTTGAACAATTTCCAATTCATCTCTTAAATAAATGAAGTTGAATTTGTTATTAGCAGATCATGTGATAGAATGACGGGTCATTCCATCTGTCTCAAACAAAAGGTTAGCAAAAATTATATGCATAAGTCGATCTCTAGTGAGATTAATCATATATGGTTCCTAAAATGGACTTATACTTCATATATCATACTGCTTAATATAATAAAACTAGTTTCTACTAAACAGGGACTTCCTGTAGGCCAGTGGTAGGCGATAAAGGCTAGTCGCACTTCGGTTGTGGGTTCGATTCCCACAGCCTTGTCTGAAGCGATGGGCTGTCGCCCGTCCTGCAGGTTGTCCTTTTTCCACAACTATATAACATCCCATCAATAATATCGAAAAAACAAACAATACTAACTTATGTCCAACATAATCCATTCCAATCTTTAGGCTTATCCATAATACTGCAGTCGACTCTCATAATATAGTGAAAACGATTACCAGAGATTTAACACTGTCGTTGATCCCCACATATCATAAGATATGTCTTTTTGGTCACATTCCAAACATTCAAAGTCCTTAATCGTGTATTCTCTTGAATACCTTAGTGAAAAAATGAATGCAGTTAAAAGTTAACACTTTCAACATACCAAAATCCTCAAAATTCTATATACTCAAACCATGATATCACTTAGTCCTTATATCAATCATGAGCTCATGAATACTATTAAACATTTCATTTTCTCGTCTTCATTATGCGCATATCATCTTATTTCCAAAAAATATCTCAATCACTTTGAATACCACATCAATAAATATTGCAATACTCAATGATACAACATTATTTTGGAATCCCATTACATAAACACTTAATCATTCCACCACATCGTTGTTATATTCAACATTTCCAATAGTGATCGCATGTGATTTCCCTTTGTCCTTTGCCTTTAGTGGTTGCTCATGTTGATCATCACTAACCCTTGGATTAGGGAAATTATTAGCATAATGCCCCATTTCCTTGCACTTGAAGCATTGAAGTGTTGGTGGTGCGTTCTCTGCAGTGTTTGCTTTATTCACATCATTAGAAACCCTTCTTCCATTACTTCGACACTCAGCTGCTCGATGACCTTCTTTTCCACACTTAAAACATTTTCTAGTCCCTTTAAGACAATCTACACCATGCTTCTTTCCACACTTTGTGCATAAGGAAACATTCATCTTCTTTTCACCATTATTCTGAGATTTCTCCTTAAACTCCATCTTTCGTTTCTTGTCAAAACCATGAGATGGATATGTAACACCAACTTCCATTTCTACCTTGATAGCACAACGCACAATTTCTTCATAGCTACTGAAGTCTCTTATAGCTAATGCCCTTCGAAGACTTGGTTTTAAGCCACTGAAAAATCGATCAACTTTACTTTCAGGTTGGATGATAATACCAGAAGCGTACCTTGCAAGTCTTGTAAAATTTGATTCATAGGTACCAACAGATTCATCGTCCCTTTGCTTCATTTCAAGAAACTCTTTCTCCATCTTTGTTCGAAGAATACGAGGGAATTACTTACTGAAAAACAAGTTCTTGAACTCGTCCCATTCCATGGACTCAATTTCATCTCTTGGCCTCGTATTCTTGATAAGATTCCACCATTGATCAGCTTCACCTTCCAAACGATATACTGCTAAGATGACTTTATCATGTTCAGAACATTGAAGAACTGAAAATATCTTTTCAGTAGTACTGATCCATTGTTCAGCCACAAGTGGATCAGAAGACCCACTGAAAGAAGGTGGACGTTTCCTCATGAAGGACTCAATAGAATATTGTTCCCTTCTCTGCTCATTTGGAAGTCCAGAATGATTCATAGCTTGTGTAAGTATAGCAATAAGATTTTGCACTCCATCTCCCATAACATTTGTTTGTTCAGGAGGGCAATCATTGCATTGTCCATTGCATTGATTAACACGGTTCCTTCGGGTTCCAGCCATCGTCTAAAACCCAAAAAGAATAGTGTGAGAGGCAAAAATCATGCTAGGGAAAACAACATAATAAAGGGGGAGTACCTTCAATATCTAACATCTTAGGTTTAATTCTATGATCGTTAGCGTAATTCTAGTACTATAACCTATACATATACTTAACCTTAGGGACATCCCTAGACATACCTTAGAAATATCTCTAGGGATCTCACTAAAGTTCTCACATCCTAGTTTCCAAAGGTTGACTAAACCTTTCCTCTGATACCAACTGTAGAGACCCGAAGCTTGACGTACATGGACATTACATTACATTTGCGGAATACTTAGTACATAACAAAAACACACACACAAGGATCGTAATAGTTTAGTGTCTTTGGAAACTCGGAACGTAATCTTCTAATCGTGGTGAAAGATCTTCAATATCTCCCATAAAGATCTTCCCCTTTTTTTTACCTAAAAACCTTTCTTTATATCCTGGGGAAAAGAAAACATAAAAGGGTGAGCTCAAATGCTCAGTAAGGGTAAACAAAAGAAATATCAATCACATCATATACATAAGAACATAGCCTTTAGAAATCTTAACCTGCAAAAGAGCTCATAATATCATAACATGGGATAAATCATAGAAGTGAAAATGAGATCCCCATAATCCTAACATAAAACTTGAAACATTGTGGAATGCACACATAATCATAGAAAATCATTTCTTGTTAGTCATGACTCATTGCCAAGACTATCTTAGTGGACAAAGTCCCTTTCTGAATCGAGTAACCCTCGTTTCAGTCCTGTTTCACTGAACCGGTATAACCTACCATTTCAGCCATGTCTATCTCATGAGATATAAAATCTTTACCCAATGCATTGGAGGGAGATATAGGTCCCACCCATCTAATAATGATATCATTCTTATGTGTGCCACAAAATCATAAATCATACATCATTACATAACCCATGTAATAAAAATGGGATTCTTAAACAACATGACATCATAAAACAATTCATATAAGATAAAGGAATTCATAAAAATAATTCCATCACAACATAATCAAATCAATGTAATAATAGGGATAAAAACAGAACCCTTTTATTATCTTAGATGGAAAATAATTTTGATAAAATACTTGAATTGAATTCTTGAGGAAAATATCCTTTCTTCTTCAAAATCAATTTCTTTTCACAAAACATCATGAAATTTTAAAAGAAAGAGATTTTATTGAAAATAGTCATGAAATATTTTAGAGGAAGATTCATGAAAATAAGGCTTTATAAAACAGTAGAAATCCGTTCGTTCCGTATAAGTTAAAAAAAACATTCTTCGTACTTTTGTCGGAAAAGTCAAAAAGTACCTCGTATGACAAAAGATTCCTTTCATAGATATTACTAAAAACTCACCGAAGGGTAAAAATGGATTTAAACAATTGTAGGTGGATGGAAATAATATTACATATTGATGAAACATGGATGTGGATGATAAAATACACCCCAGTAAATACTTATGAATAAACAATCTCGGATAAAAATGAGATTGTGATATTTCCCTTACCTTAGGTCCGACTTGCTTTGTAAGTGTCCGAACCTCCTGTATAATGATTTAAATCATGTTATTGACTTATTACAGAATCATATTCATTGTTATGATATCATATATGGTTCACTTATGACATTATATTACCCATTCTTTTGTAAATTCCATGTTAAAGAAGCGTTTTGGGTAAAATCGTTTCATTTATCGTAGGTGTTTTGACTTGTTTTTCTTGACATCATTATTACTTATATCATGATTTACTTACTTCCAGAATATAAAATATGATTTATATATCATATATATTCAGTATATATATATATATATATATATATAATAGATAGATAAATAAAATGAAAAAACATCGTTCATGGAGACGGTAGTCCGTACGTACGCATGAACGCTGTTTTTCTTTCCTTATTGTCTTGAAATGGAAGTAAGTAGATGACATACATATGTATATATATACATAAATCCAGTAGCTTTATAATGTCATATATTTCATTATTATTTCTTATATATACATTATAATCATTCTTAAATGGTTAACATGGAGAATGAATCTCATCGCGTCGTGGAGATGGTAGTCCGTACGTACGCACGAGCGATGATATCATTTCTATAAATATTGAATTGAATTGGAGTGGATTATACAATATATCAGAATCAATATGATGTTGTAATAACTATGTATATTTATTCTTTACACCATTATACCCATCCATGTAAGGTGGTGGTGGAAAATAGATTACACCACGGCGTGGAGACGGTATTCCGTACGTACGCACGCGCGGTGATTTCTTTTTCCGTAGGATGGATAGATGGTGAAATAGGGTTGTTTCATACTTATAATAACATATCAGTATATGAGTGATACTGATGTTATTACTTTATAATGAAACAACCTAAGAAGAAGAAGTGGAAGAAGAAATAAAGATGAAAGAATTGGTAACGGTAATTACCTCTTCTTTGAAGCGCCTCTTTGAGACCTCCTCTTAGGGCACTAGAATTGGTCTTTGAGGAAGACCAGAACCTCTAGGATGTTACTAGGGAAGCGGAGAAGATATTTTGGCAGGGGTTGGCCGAGCTTGAGTGCTCAAATTGGTGTGAGGAGGAGGGGGAGGAGGTGTCCTTTTATAAGGGAGGAGAGGGGCACCTTAGGAATATCTCAAAATATTATTTTATATTAAAGTCAAAATCGGTTTATAATGGTTCCAAAGGGTCTTATTTCGAAGCTAAGGTGGGGAGGGGTAGAAATCCTATCAACCAATAGAATTTAGACAAGTTTAGGAGATTATTTTAACCTTATCAATTAGATTTAACTCTAAGTTAAATAATTTAACTTTTACCATGTCTTTTTGTTTTCTTTCACTATATGGTTAATACACTTACTATAACATGCCAAAAGAACCCCAAATTGTTTATTATTAATATATATATCCTTCTCTAAGTCATTTGGCCGAACCTTAGATTTTTAGGAATAAAATAACAATTTATAATATAATATTTTATTTAAAAACTATTTTGTGTCAATTTTGACACTATTTGATATATGATTTTTGTGAAAGTCTTAAAAGAATTATATGTTCGAAAAAAGTTGATTAAATCAACACTAATATATCATAGTAACCTAGAAAATTAGTGGAATTCATAAAAAGTCTTAAATTACATTTATTTTGGTGTTTATAACATCAATTATGTCAATATTTCATTAATAAGATAATTACTGCATCATCATTGTGTCATAAATAAATTAAATTATTTGATGTCTAAAAATTACAAATAAACTACCATCATGTAGGAAATATTTTTATCTTTCTAATGAATATTTACAATCGAATTTATCTTATGTATAACCCCATATTAAAAATGATTTACTTATTAAACTTTGATTTTAGCTATTTTAACCCTTCTTTAAATAAATTAATAATAAATGTCCTAATCTAATCCAAGTGGGCCTAAATGGTCATATTTTATTCCTAAGTTTGTTTTTGGTCGAATTACACTTGTCCAATAGAATTAGGACATGTGTTAGGGTAATAGTAATATCATATTTACCCTTAGTTACCCTATTTACTATTAACCGTGGTAAAAAAAAGTAAAAAGTTACTATTCACCAAAAATTATTTTCATCTCATTGAACCACATTTTAGTCCTTGATATTAACCGTGTCTCTCGGATTTTCGAAATTCCATTCACAGAAGCGGTAAAATTAAGTTTTATGCAAAATTCAGTTTTTAACCTACCACTTAGTGGTTTCACTATTCATCAAAAATTGATGTTTTTCAGAACAATGCCAAAATTTCATCCCAAGCTATATTTCATATTCCGAATTCAAAAATGAAGTCTATTTTACCAAATTCATAACATAAAAGTTGCATTAATTAATTTTATAATTAAATCACGCTGTTAAAACAAATAGCGTGTTTTTAAGAAACAATATCTATCAAAAGATTGACACTTGATTATGTCTGGTTTAAATGTGAAATTACATCAAATGACCAACATTGTATTAAATTGTAAAAATATATTCTAAATATACTTTAAAACCACTCAAATTAATAATTTATCACTATTAATTATTTCAATTTAAAAAGTTGTTTTTTAATTATAATTTAGTAATTTTCACTATTCATCAGAATATGAAAGTTATCCGAAATGTACCAAAATTTCACCTTAGGCTAAATTCGATACTCCGAATCCAAAAATGAAGTTCATTTTGAAAAATAAGATTTACAGAGTTTTAAAAAGTGGTTATTACTATTCATAACGGCTAGTTTTAATAATATTTTAAGAGCATATCGTTGTTTAGTGAAACTCGGTATTGCGTATTACACACGCTATCGAGGAAGGTCGTGATTGCGTGTAATGCAAGGCAAGTCAAGGATGCGTGTTGTGCAAGCTCCTTTTGGTGTAGCGTACAACACAAGACTTTAATAAAATTAAAAAGAATATTTTTTTATAAAATCTTGGGCTGTTACATTCAGCTTCTAACCATTTATTGAAACAAAAAAATTTAGTTTGAGAAATATTAATCACTATGGGAAACAATATAATCATTTATATAATGTCAAAATCATGAAACCTAATTTTCAATCTAAGAACCCTTATTTTTTACCCATTTTATTCATTATCATCATATGTTGAAATATTTTATAATTTTCTATACATAAGAATTTAATTATCATAATAATATCCCATGTGAATGTCAAACACGGTTTATAATAAGGCCCACCTTCATGTACTAGATGAAGATTGAGTTAACAACAAATGATCCCTTTTTGGAATTATCACACCATGTTACAAATATTCCAAAACCAAGTCCACATTTATCAAACATAAAGGGATGTTGTTTTCTGAAAAATGACATAATCTCATTCTTACCGAAACATTAGAAAAATATTCTATACTTATCCTCAGTGTCAATCATAGGGTTATGTCACTAATATATATTTTTTCAAATTATAGTTTACAATATTTTTAATAACATTTCTGTAATACCAACTATGAATACCCCAACCACAATATCCCCGATTCAGGGGTTACATTTTCACATTGGTTCTAGATATAGGTGATAACACCCCATAGGTCCATATAGTTGAGTAGTATTGGAATACCAGATACATACATGACTCTTTAATTATATTTAAAAATATTAAATACATCATAGTGAAAGTAAAATTTATGTATAACTAAACTCATTACAAGACTCCTATTAGTTTCTTAGAAAAGGAAACAAAATAAGGGTGATCTCAGATTCTACGTATGACTTACATAAATAAGAATCTATCATGAATAAATAAATCATAATCGATAAGGTATAATAAATATTGAATGATAAATATCAGAACATACATTACATATAAATAATAACTTGATCAAAAAATGAATCTATGGATAATATAAATTTAATGATTTAATTTATAACAATAAATGAATTCTTAATGAATGAAGTTATTAATTTTGAATTTCATGATCTCTAACATCGTGATATTTATGCCATCTAGACCATTCATAATATGGATTAAAAATATGGGTGAAAACCGATTTATTTTTACTTTACTAATTCTCCATATGAGATTGTCAACTCATCAAGGGGCTATATAATTTTGGGCCTTACCTGTAACTGCATGTCCAATACATTCCATATATATCAAAGGTTTGATTTATTCCACAAACAATATTCCATATAAAAAATGTATGTATTGAATAATGAATAAAATATATCAATATTTACCCATTTAATAAAATAACATTAAATTTAAACCAAAGTATGTAGAAATGATACATATTTTATGAAATAATAATTACCTGGATAAATAATATGTTTATTTAGAAAAAATATTAATGTTTAATGATCATAAGAATGTAAATATTTCATGTAAATGTTAATGTTTAAAAAAAATCAATCAATAAAAATTATTTCATTACATTCTCTAGTAAAAAATAATGTAAAGCATATAAATAATGAATAAGGATTGCATAATTACAATATATCCGTATTAGAGTATATTTAATATATAGTTTTATTATCTTTGATTAATAGAAATACCATAATAATACCAACAAATTCATTCATGATCCAAATTCCCATTTCACATTGAAAATAACTTTAAAAAATAAAAATCTCTAGAATAATAGGAAAATATATTATTTAATATGTACTTTTTCATTCAATGGATTATTAAATTTAATTTGTGGTCCTGATGGTGGGAATGTTTTGTTTCTTTTGAGTGCCTTAAAAGTAAAAGTTTGTTTTTCTATTTTGTAAGAAAAGTAAAAATTAACCTTTTTTGTAAAATTAAAAGACTATTCCTTCAAAAATAATATAAAAATAAAATTATGGGTAAAAATGAATATAAATAATAATAGGAAAACATTTCTTAAAACATCATTAAAAAACATGGATTTGGATGAAAAGTGTTCTTCTGATGAATAGATAAAGGATTTTAGGTTTTATTAAGTACATTTTCCTAATAATTTTTGGTACCAAAAAGTGGAAATGGTATTATTACCGGAAAAAAGAATGAATTACTTGAGGAGGAAAAAATGAAATGGTTTTATTTGTTAGGGATGAAATAGTTTCCTTTAATGTAATTTCACTCATAATTTTTTTTTGATTAATATGAGAATGGAACATAAATCTCTTACCATTTGTGTATCATTTTATTATAAGAACCATGAAATAAATAACTTAAATTGAAATATTAAATAAAATTAATATAAATATACTCATGATATAAAATATCAATGGGGTAGTATATGAACATTATATAAATATATAGTTGTATAATATAACATATGTCCCAATGAATAAAATTGGTGATGACTAACCCTTATAATGATCATAACGTTAAATTAATAATTAATAAATGAATTTATTACCTATATAAAATTAAATTAAACATAAAATAATTTTAAATAAAATATATTATAATCATACTTTATTATACATATAGTATCATAGTGTAAATGAAAATCAATATGTAATATAACCCAATGAAAACAAATTTTATTATGAAATTCCTTACTAATTTTTAATTTTCAAGTCAATAACTTGAATTAAATAATTAAAATTGAAACAAATAAAGTATAAATAATTTATTATATTATATATAAAATGAGTATTATAAAAAATATAACTGAAATTTTATGTACAATATTACAATATGCCTAATTAAAATGAAATTGAGACAAAATATATTACCTTAGATATCATTTGGGTTAAAAACACTATATTCTCATGTATAATTGTTAAAATATTTTCATAAACACATGAATAAAAAAAATTAATATTTATAATATCATATACGATCTTATTATAAAATCTTACAAACCATTCATTAATAATCATTTATTACTATTATTTTTTCTCATTTTAGTTTAATTATTTTCTCATGTGTGTTTTATCATGAAATTTTAAGTTATTTTGTACAGGATATAGTTACATCATTTATAGAATTAAATTAATGTTATAAAAATCATATCAAATCATTAGATAAACTTTTAATAACATTCTTGATGGTTTTATGTGGAAAATGAGTCATATCGCTTCATGGAGGTGACATACCGCGTATACAGACAAGCGATGATATCATTCATTAAAGGGTGAAAGGGTAAAGAAGTTGATGATATATTAATTTAAAAGAATTAATATAAAGTAATATTTATTATATAAATTTATTATTCCCAATATTATGACTGTCAATTTGGGTCAGTGATGGAAAAAAATATTTTCTGTTCTTGAGGCAATAATCCACCGTAAAAATGAGTAATGGCTCTATTGCCCATTTGAAGGAGGAAGAGATAAATAGATATTATGAAATAAAAATAATAACATCAAATTTTATGGGAAATAAACTTTTTTTAATATTTTACTTTGGAAAACAAAATTTAATGTGAAAAAATATAGAATAATAAATAAATATCTTCATGAACTCAATTAACTTATCTTTAAAGAACCTCCATTGTATTTCTTATTATGGACACAATGATTTATATTTTCTGAAGAAAAAACCCCTAGAATGTGTTTAATGATTTCTAAGAGATATCGTTTCAGGATATGGTTGATAAAAATGGACTAATAGGTTTTAATAATTAAGGGTAGGGAGTTCCCTTTTATAATTGTGGAGGAGAACACACATGGAATGTTTGAAAAGAATACATCATACATACATTTTTACATGAAAAAGGGATAAAAATAGATCATTATAGAACCTTAGCAGTTATAAGTTTGAAATATGTTCATTGAATGGGATTTAGAAAAGTTTTTTTCATTTCATCCCTTACCTTATTAGTTTAAATCCCCGGTAAACCCATTTTAACCTTAATAGTGGTAACTAATTTTTAATATTTTTACTATACATTATAAAGAAACATTATGCTGAACTTATTATATAATATTAAATATTATGATTAAAAATATAGAATCTATTTTACCAAATTACATCCATAGTGATGAAAAAATTAATGTAAATTTAAATTTGTGCCACATGTCGAAAAATAGGTTTTCAAGAAATGCATTTTCCCAACATAAGAAAATATTATGTTAACAATATGAACAATAATCATGAAAATATTTATTTAAATTCAAAAATTAATATATATACTCTATAAATTTCATTTAAATAATTATATATTAAGTATTATTTTCATTAATTAAAATATAGGAACATTCTAAAATTTAAAAAATAGTTTCAAAATTTTTATTTATAAGCCTCAAATAAACATACATCAAAATCATTTATAAATATGATTCGAATATGCTTAATTATTTGAAATATAATTCAATAATAAATTCTTCCTTTTAAACTAAATTCAATTAATAATGGCAGTTTAAACATACTTAACTTATTCTAATTAAATAATAGTATTTCAAAAATATCTATTTTCACTATTCACCAAAAAATCATCATTTTCAAGAAAAATACAAAATTTCACTATAAGATAAGTTTGATATGATGACTTCGATGATAATATTATTTTTTAAAATAAATTTTTTAAATTTTTAATATATTTATTATAGTTTTAAATATAATGTGAAAAATGAAAACATTTTTAAGAATCTATATTATGAATCAAAAAATGAAATTACTAAAAATTTGAGTGATTATTTACTATGAATTTTAAAATATATTTTTATTTATTTGGAAATCTCTATATATATTTTAAAATTTGGTAAATACCATTCATACCCACCAATTAAATTTCTAGGTTATAATTTTAATATTTAAATAGTATCTTATAGTTTGTTTAGACTTGGTCTTGCTTGTCATATATATAATAAAACAAAATTGTAATCTTTTGATATTTTTGAGTGTGTCACTAACATTGGAGAAGATGACATTATAATGTTTGAAACATGAGTATTTTTCCTATTAAAAAAGTAACTATAGTGGTACTTTCAAGATTATTTTCATAGCTCATTCATCTATATTTATAAAGGAAGCACTATAATGTATAAATATTGAAAATAAACATTTCATGGGATTACAAGAAGAGAGAGATTGCAGAGTTTGTATGTCGATTCATAGGGTTCCAAAAAGTTAAGGTGGAATTGTTCAATTATATTTTTAAAATGTGGGCATGTAATATATCAAAATAGAAATGGGAAACAATATCTATGTATTTCATCATAGGGAATCCTAAGACACTTAAATATAATAACGCTATTTGGGTGGAATTAGATCACCATTCCATGTCAACACATTTCCATAATATAAATGATGACTTATCTCTTCACCAACTCACCAACATACATATATGGAATTTGGAAATATTGGATTTATTTACACTCTCTATTATATATTATCAAGATCCATGGGTTACCTCAAGGTTTCAAATATTCCTTCATCAATCCTTAGATATAGAAGTGGGCTTCAGAAAGGACCACTCAAACTCTTGAGGATTTGATGAGATCATGAACAATGAATTTACAAAGATGTTATGACTAGAACAATCCCCTAAAGGAGTTCTCATATAACAGAGTTTTCCATTATAGTATTCAAATGCATCCTTATGGGGCTATGTATGGGAGGAGGTATCACACTCCAACATGTTGCGATGATGTTGGGGAGAGGAATCTGATGGTACCCAATATTATCCAAGAGATTATAGATATATTTCAAATCATTCGGTGTCATACAAAATTTTTAAATTTTTTATAGAATATATATCTAGATAACTATCTATGAGACATGTAGTTTCAGATTGAGGATAAAGTGTTTCTTTCTATACCACCATAGAGGAATTTTATGGGGTTTGGGAAGAAGTGAAATCAAATTTCTAGATTAATTGGCCCATTTAATATCTTTGATCACATCAGAATGGATTCCTCTCTACCAGAACATTCACCTATCCTATCTCAAGTACACGATGTTTTCCATGTATCCCTCATAAAGATATACATACCAAACCCCTCACAATTATTGAATCCATAGGTGATACCTTTAGATAATTATATTTAATTTGAGTTATAGGAAGTGAATATATTATATAATAGAGATAGGGTTCTACGAAACAATACAACTCACTTATTCAAAGTGTTTTTGTTGAACCATAGTTTTGAGGAAACGACATGGGAATTGAAAGAATCAATGAAACCCAAATAACATCATTTATTTTAATGTATGAAATGAAAATTTTCATAGTGAAATTATTTATGTGGGGAATAATGTAAATTCCAAATTTTTTATAATTGAAAATCCTTTTTAAAATAAACAGATTCATTATTCAGAAATGAAGTTATAGAAAACACGTAAATTACATTCCATATTTTGGACCATTTTATGTTATATCATGTTGAGTTTATAAAACCTTTAATCGTCATAAACATTGATAGTGTAGCCATTATATATCAATCATATTATTAGTATATATTAAGTGTTATGATAATGTAAAATTAGAATATAAAAATAAAGCGATGGCCTCCACCAATAGGATTATACCCTATGAAGCTCGATTATCAAAGTATCTGAGGAAGATAGAAACCTTGATATTTTTTCATTGACCAAGAACAATATTATATTAAAAAACTCAATAATAAAAATAGGTTTAATGGAGATGTCCATGATCTTTGAGATCATGGACCAAACCATGTTTTCTGGAACCCTCTAAAAATATCATTATCACACACCTTACCCTTAATGAGCTCACTTGTGTAATAAATTTACATATATCGCAACCCCAATTGTATGAATTCTAATATTTTTATTCTTATAAAATTATTACTATATTTATTAAAATTTTAGTATTACCTTTTATGTTATTAAATAATGAGTTCTATAAAGATAGATTTTGATATTTTGAAACACAAATTATATTTTTGGAAAATAAACAGTTTTAATAACAAAAACCATTTTGATTAGCTAAATAAAATTTGAAACGAAATATATATTAATAGTAAATTATTATTAAATAATATTTATTATATATAAATGGTAATTCTATTTTTAGAATTTAAAAATATTTTTATATGGGCCATAAAAAATTAATTACAAAAAAAACCTAGTATTTTTCAATAAAGGTAGAGTTTGAATTAAAAAGTGTAAATTATCAGACAAGTATATTTATTTTTTTAAAATAAATACTATTTTTGAAATATTATTATTTAAATTATCCAATTGATATTTTTTCATTGTTTTCAAATCCATTCAATTTTTTTGTTAAAAATTAGATGATGTGTAGATATACAGTGTGCATTATAGATTGATAAAAGGCCCATTGTGATGTACTAAATACTAAAAAGAGTTTCCAAGGCCAAAATAACATTTCCCATTTAAAATAATGTGCTTTTTTTAATTTCAATACTTATATAAACAATTTTTTAGTACTCAAAAAACTATAATTTATTTTTAAGTTTAACAATCAATTCCTTAAAAACAGGACTCACTTCCACATCACAATGTGAATTATTTTAATGATTTCTCTAGAATTATAATATAATGAAATAAATTTATATTCAGTGGATACCATGGGAAATAAAATGGGATTTATTACGTTTTGGATTAATTTATGATATAGTGTCTAAATCATGTTTTTATAAATAAATAGAGAATAAATCTCTCTTTTTATATATAAACCAACCCAAAATATCATTCCTCTTCACTTAAAACACCTTGATATTGAATTTACTCTACCCTTATTTATCTAGGCCCATAAAATGGTGCCCCACGTTCTTAGGAATATCTTTATATGCTTTATAGGTTCCCTCAAAAGGTAAGGGATCCTCTCTTTATCATCTTTATTAATGAGAATTGTTTATTTTATGTCCTTTTATTTCAAATTTCCCATGCTGGAATTTGTTTTTACACATCTTTCTTAATATTTTTACGAGTTACAATTTTTGAGAGACCCCTTTGAACTCGTTTAACCATTCCTTTAATTTTTATGTATCCCTATATTATTGCTGAAATTATCCTTCAGTTTTCCATGCCAAACATTTTTTATAGTGAATACCCATTCCCATTTTCAATTAAAGGTATTAACCTAGTTTTTTATTTCATTCATTAAAATAGAACATCATTCTATTAAACTCACACTACTTAATCACGGGGTTAAAATTGATTAAATACATTTTTATGTTTTATGGTGTGTGGAACACTTATTCATGTGTATTATATGAAAATCACTGGTGTCCCCAAAATTATATAGCCCTCCAATGAATTGGGTAAAGTTTCTATCTCATGAAATTCCATATATGGTTCAAGTGAGGTCATCCTAAGAACACTATATTATGTTTTATTTATTTGTTTCATTGAATTAAGTTTTTAAAGTCATGTTTTATATTGTTTCCATATTTCTATATTTTCTTTATATTATATCATTTTATTTAATTATTCATTGTTTGAGAATATAATTTTCATCCCCCTAATATTACCATGATATTACTCTTTGATCACATTTACTTATTTAGCTTATGATAGTATTTATTTATTTCTTTACTATGATTTTTATTTAAAACCATTCTTATATATATCCCCATGTTATCCCATGATGTTTTAGAGGATCCATGAAATATAAGTGCATGTTATGGAGTTTTAAAATAAGGTTGTTGTACTTAATTCTCAAGTTTATATGATATATACCTAACTACCCAAAGACACTAGGCCTCATCTTCTTATGGGTTTTTTTTTCTTTTTGTGATAAATATTGATTTAATGTGTATCTATTTTTTGTTACTATGTTCTTCATCATAGAATATTATCTGACCATAGTACTAGGATTAAGAATATTATCCTGGAATTTCAATATTATCTTCATAGTAGGAACATCTATGCCATTTTCAATGTGATAGATAGTCTAGGACATTATTACACTAAATTCATTCATAACAATGAAAAATATGTAAAATTATTTTTAATTAATAATAATTTCTTTGAATATACATGTTATCCAATGTACAAACAGTTGGTTCTTAAATTCCAACTCCAATAGAATACCACTTGGACTAGAGACAACTACCAATGACTTTTATTCTTCTAGACCTCTTATGAAGATATTTTTTCTTCCCAGATAAGGATTTATTCAAGGGGATTTTATGGAGAATATTCTCAATTTAACATAACCCCATTGAGAAAAATACCTCCATATACTATAATTTTTCTGTATGTGGTTCATCCACTTATGTAACCTTGGATACTTTTAAAGAACAAAAAATTTAGTATTATCACAATATAGTGTACTAAGGTCTTTAAAACTAGTTAATATCTCAAAATAATAGATGATTTTTCTTATCCAATATTCTTATTTAATAGCCTTAGAAGCCACAATATAATTATAATCTTCTATATAATCTACAACTAATGATTTATTTGAGCTATTCTAGTTCATTTCACCACCAGTGAGGGTGAATAAGTATCTTTACTAGGATTTAAGATTGGATTGATCTGTTTGGAAAATAAAATTTGAAAATCATCTAATGTCTAGTTCCTTATATCCTCTATATACTAGGAACATATCCTTAGTGTATCAATGTTATTAAAGGACGATCATCAGTGAAATCCTATATCAGTCTCATGGGCCATCTTGATATCTTCCGACAACACTAAAAGAATATGAGAAATCTATCGTAGTACATTTCATAACATACATGACTAATCCAATAAGTAACATGTACAAAATACCTATCATACTTGTTGAACCCTCTGGGAATTGAGTTGTTTTATTATATTTTGACAATCCCAACTATATTTTATTTATATCTTAATTATGTTTGATAAATCTCAAATATGCATTATTATATGTTGTTACTTTCAATTATGCTTAATATAAGTCTTTTGGATATATGTACTCTGACCCAACTCACTCTGCCAATAGAATGCTTAAACAGTTTATAGCTACCGATATAGAACAGTAGCTACCGTTATGACTTAGAGATACCGATATCGAATAGAGCTACCGATACGGAGTTCACCGATACATCAAGTTCCCCGGTACTCAAAGTTCACCGCTACATCAAAGTCTACCGACACGGTACAACAAGTCTACTGATAGAGTTACAGTTACAAGCTCACCGGTACTCAAGTTTACCGCTACATCGAAGTCGACAACTACCGATACAAAGCTACCGATATGCTGAAGTCCACCAATATGCAAAGTCTATCGATACATCAAGGAAGCTACCGATAGGGACTTATCGCTACCGATACAAGGCAGAGCCACAACTACCGTTACAAGTCCACCACTACTGATGTGATCAAGTCTATAGTTGCAGCTACTGATACAAAGTCTACCGTTAAAAATGAAGTCTACCGATACAGACACCTACCGTAACACAAGTCTACCGATATCAAGAGCTACCGTTCCAGAGACAGAACCTGACACTGCTTTAATTTCTTTATCTTTATTTAATCTAACCAACGATCATATTAGGAATATTTTAATGCTCTGTCATTTATTTAATAAAGGTTGTTGGATGTCAGGGAATCGTACATCGTACCTGCAAAAAGTAAATCATCTTTTGCCGGAGCTCATGCTTTAAATAAAGGAATGATGTGCTACTAAAAAGGGAGGATGAATAGACGAATACATAGAGACATACATACCACGAGGTGTGCTGGAAGAACAACTGAGCGTGAATGCAAAGAGACGACTAAACTTACATGAATAACTCATTCATTACTGCATACCAGTGAAGAGTTGAGAACGAGAACATAACACAAGAGCTTCATCGACTGTCTCTACACCTGGAAGTCAAGGAAACAGACGATACTCTGTTTTCCAGACAAAAACCAGAAGAGGACTCAGAGCGAATTCTGATCAATCAAAGTAGTCCAGAACTGCACGATAATCACTAGAGCCATTTCTAAACTCTAAATATTTTCTCTGTAATTTATCTTTTTACATATTGAGCAGTGTGTGTTATCTACTATATTTTACACACACACTGTCTCCTGTACTCTAACTGGAGGATTTGAAAATCCTCAATCAACTCTCTTACATCTTGTATTTCCCACTAGGATAGTGGTAGAGGTCGTGTGACCTAGACAGCTGGTTGCTGTTGTTTTTGTTTCCCATGGATAACAGTGGTAGAGGTCGTGTGACATGGACAGTTGTATACTGTTGTTTATCCCGGATCTAGGGTGTGGATCAATTTTATATAAAGTTTTGAGATGACTAAGTCTCATCTTGAGACTGAAACTCTTGGTAAAATCTGCTGTGCTTATTTATATTCAAAGTTATTTTTTATTCCGCTGCTAATTACTTTAAACCCAAAACAGTTTTAAAGTCACTTTGATAATTAAACTCGAATGTGTTTATATTAGTTGTAAATCAGTAAGTTAGTTTCAAAAGTTAATCAACTCTTATAATTTGATTAGCTGGGAAATAATCAATCCATTGAGAACCTAAAAGAACCTTTACTTTGGTATAAATTCACTACAGTTTAATTTTGTATTTTAATTCAGGGGTTTTAAGACAAATTTTTTAAACAGAAATTTTAATTGAACTCAATTCACCCCCCTATGGAGTGTCCACTCCGACCAACATTTGGTATCAGAGGAAAACATATTTAGTACTCTGTTTTGCAACTTTGATTTTAGTTGTATTTTAAAGTTCTTAAAATTTCTGTTATTTATAAATTTTTATCTCTTTAAAATCTTTGATTTAAGTAAGCTATCATGGATAATAGACTTGAAGGTGTTGCTACCAATAGACCACCATTTTTCAATGGCACTAACTATGCTCAGTGGAAAATAAAGATGAAAATTCATTTAGAGAGCATGGGTTTTGATATTTGGACTGCTATAGAATCAGAATATAAAATACCTACTACTGTTAGATCTACTTGGAATGAAGCTACTAAGACAGCCTACAATAATAATTGTAAAGCCATGAATGCTCTGTACTGTGCTTTAGGAGATGAGGAATTTAATAGAATATCTGCTTGTAAAACTGCTTATGAAATTTGGGATACCTTAGCTGTTTCTCATGAAGGAACAACTAATGTTAAGGAAATGAGATTGAACACTTATACTATTAAGTATGATAATTTTAAGATGAAGCCTAATGAACCCATTTCTGACATGTATCTCAGGTTTAACGAAATTGTCAACACAATGATCTCTATGGGAAAGGATGTTCCATCAAAGGAACAAATTATGAGAATTCTGAGATGTCTACCTGAAAGATGGAGAGGAACTTCTATCTCAATTAGAGAATCGTGTGATATTGGTGAACTGCCAGTCAAGGAATTAATTGGAAAGCTGATGATGTATGAATAAGAACTCAAAGTGAACAAAGAAGAAGAAGATGAACCAAGAAGGAAGTTTGCTGCGTTCAAGACTTCAACTTCAAAGAACAAGGATAAGGAGAAGCTTCAAGCTATAAATGAAAGTTCAAGCTATGAAGACAGTGAAAGTGCTTCTGACAGTGATGCTGAGATGGCTCACATTGCTAGAAGGTTTAAGAAGTTCTATAGGAAGAAGAAGTTTTTCATAAAATCAAATTATAAAGGTAAGTATGATAACAAGGGACATTGGAAAAAGGATTGGAAGAAATATGACAAAACAGATGAGGTTGTCTGCTATGAGTGCAAAAGAAAAGTACATATAAAAGCGGACTGTCCAAAGCTGAAGTACAAGAAGAAATATGATCACAAGGATAGTAAGTACAAAAAGGCTATGAAGGCTACTTGGAGTGCTTCTTAGGATAGCTCCACTGAATCTGAAGTTTCTGAAACTGAACTAAAAAATAAGGCAAATATGTGTTTTATGACAAACACATCTGAGGTAACAGCTGAAACTCCGGCCTTAAATTCATATTATTCTGGAGATGATTCTGACTCAGAAAACATGTCAAAATCTGAACTGTTTGAATATTGCGATATGTTAGAAGAAACCTGTAATGAGATGAAAGACAAATACAAAGGTTTAAAGAAACAGTATGCTTTAACTGTTAAACATAAATCTGATCTTGATATTGAAATGGAAAAGAATGCTCAGTTTCTTAAAGAAAACACTGAACTGAAATTATCTAATGAGAAACTTAAGAAAGACTTAGAAAAATTTACAAATGGTAAAGATACTCTTACTCAGATGCTAGGTAAGAAAATAACACCTGGATACACTACTGGTATAGGATACCAACCTGGACAAAGGAAAATTACCAAAACTAAATTCATTCCTAAATATGGACAGAATGTAGCTAGTTAGGAAACTTCATATGCTTAAACTAGTTATATTCATAGTTACAGATCTAATAAGGTTTATCTTTCAAAATCTGTTGATTCTACAAATTTTATGAGACCCATTAGACAAATTTGGTTACCTAAAGTTTTATTGTATAACCTGTCTGGACCCAAGAAGATCTGGGTACCAAAATCATTTCCTGTCTAAATCTGTTTTGTAGGGAACCTACTTAAAGAGCTCCTGTAGAAAGACCTAGTACTTGGACAGTGGATGTTCAAGACATATGTCAGGAGACTTCTCATGCTTTAAAAGCTTAGTCAGAATTGATAGAGGTTTTTTCACTTTTGGTGATTACTCAAAAGAAAAAGTCATCGGCTTAGGCCTGATTGGTAACACTGAATCAGTATTAATTTCTAAGGTTTTATTTGTTGATGGACTTAAATATAATTTGTTAAGTATTTATCAGTTATGTGATGATGGTTTTTATGTTAAATTTGAAAACGATTTTTGCAATGTTTTTAATTCTAAAAATGTTTTAGTGTTTTCTGCTTTAAGAAATGAAAATGTTTATGCTGTTGCTTTAAATTCATTAGCTAAGCATAATAATACTTGTTTAAATGAATTTCATAAAGATTCTTGGATTTGGCCCAGAAGATTAGGACACTGCAATGTACATTCACTTAGAAAACTTGCTAGGAAGAACTTAGTTAGAGACCTACCCAAACTTGAATTCCCTGCAGACAAAGTTTGTAATACCTGTCAAAAGGGAAAGTAACATAAAGTTTCTTTTAAATCAAATAATGAAGTGTCAACTTCTCAACCTCTCGAGTTGGTTCACATGGATTTATTTGGACCTTCTAGAGTTTCTAGTTTAAATGGGAAGCACTATGTCTATGTCTTAGTAGATTACTTTTCTAGATATACTTGGGTATATTTTCTAGCTCACAAAAGTGAAGCTTGTTCTTGCTTTGTAAAATACTCCAAATCTGTAGAGAACCTTAGTGGAATTAAAATTAAAACCCTGAGAAGTGATCATGGCCATGAGTTTGAAAATCATGAGTTTGAATCATACTGCTCACACAGGGGCTATAGTCACAATTTCTATGCCCCTAGGACACCCCAACAGAATGGTGTAGTAGAAAGGAGAAATAGAACCCTTCAGGAAATTGGTAGGACTATTCTTAATGAGTATGACCTACCTATTTACTTTTGGGATGAAGCTATAAATACAGCTTGTTATGTTATCAATAGAGTCTTGATCAGACCTATTCTTAAAAATAACCCTTATGAGTTGTGGAACTGTAGGAAACCCAAGGTTAACTACTTCAGAGTTTTTGGTTGCAAGGTCTTTATTCTTAATACTAAAGATAATCTTGACAAGTTTGAACCAAAGAGTAATGAAGTAATTTTCCTAGGATACTCTATAACTAGTAAAGCCTATAGAGTTTTCAATAAGAGAACCAAATGTGTGGAAGAATCTGTTCACATCAAATTTGATGAAACTGATCCACATCAGCCTAAGACTTCTCTTGAAAATCTTGAAGATGATCTATCTATTTTGAACCTTAAGGATAAGGACAGTGGACCTGTAGTAAAAACATCCAATTCTGGAAATTTTCTAGAACCTTCTTCTGTTGATTCCCAACCTGTTGATGAACCTGAAATTTCTAGTCCTACCTTTACTCGATCAATTAGAATTCTAAAGAATCATCCTTTAGATGCTGTTGTAGGAAATCTTGATAGAGGGACACAGACTAGAGCTTCTCTTATAAATCAGGTTGAACATCAAGCCTTCTTGTCACATCTTGAACCTAAAAACATTTATGATGCTATTAATGATGAATTTTGGGTAATGGCTATGCAAGAAGAACTAAATCAATTTGAAAGAAAAAAAGTCTGGAAATTAGTGGAAAGACCTAAGGACACTTTAACCATAGGCACAAAATGGGTGTTTAGAAACAAAGTTGATGAATCTCGTAACATCATTAGAAACAAAGCTAGGATAGTTGCACAAGGTTATAATCAAGAAGAAGGAATTGACAATGAGGAAACCTTTGCACCTTTAGCTAGATTAGAGGAAATTAGGATCTTACTTGCCTTTGCATCAGATCTGAATTTCAAGTTATATCAAATGGATGTGAAAAGTGCTTTTTTAAATAGTTTTATTGTTGAAGATGTTTTTGTAGAACAACCACCTAGTTTTTCAAATCCTCATTTTCAGAATCATATCTTCAAACATTCTAAAGCTTTATATGGTTTAAAACAAGCTCCAAGAGCTTGGTATGAAAGGCTTTAAAACTTTCTTATTTCAAAAGGATTTACAAAATGAATTATTGATCCCACTCTTTTTATAAAAAGTATTTCAAAATATGTTTTAATAATACAAATCTATGTTGATGATAATATTTTTGGATCTTCTAAGAATTCTTTATGTACTGATTTTTCAGAAATAATGCAAAATGAATTTGAAATGAGCTTAATGGGAGAGCTTAAGTATTTTCTTGGTTTTCAAATTTTTCAAACTAAAGATGGAATTATTTTAAATCAAAGTAAATATACTAAGGATTTGTTAAAATGATTTGGCTTGGATAGTATTAAGGAACGTGATATACCTATGAGTACCACCTGTAAATTGGATATTAATGAATCTGGGAAACCTGTTGATCAAACTAATTAAAGAGCTATGATTGGGAGTTTACTTTACCTTATTGCTAGTTGACCAGATATTATGTTTAGTGTATGTATGTGTGCTAGATTTCAAGAGAATTCTAAATAATCACACTTACTTGCTGTTAAAAGGATTTTTAAATATCTTAAGTATACTGCAAATTTGGGTTTGTTTTATCAAAAAGGACAATCATTTGACTTAATAAGTTATTCAAATGCTGATTTTTCTGGATGTAAGTTAGATAGGAAGAGCACATCTGGAACATGTCACTTACTTGGAAAATCCCTAGTATCATGGTGTAGTAAGAAACAAAACTCAGTTGCATTATCTACTGCTGAAGCAGAATACATAGCTGCTGGTAGTTTCTGTGCATAGATTCTGTGGATGAAAAACACTTTACTAGACTATGGATTTGATTTTAAGAATGTTTCAATTAACTGTGAAAACAATAGTGCAATTAACATCTCAAAGAATCCTGTGTCTCACTCTAGAACTAAACACATTGATGTTAGACACCACTTTTTAAGAGATCATTATCAAAGAGGTGATATAACACTTGAGTTTATAGGCACTGAACTTCAATTAGCTGATATTTTCACTAAGCCATTATGTTCAGTAAGATTAAGTTTCATTAGATATGAATTAGGAATGATAACTTACCCTTGAAACCGTTAGGAGACCTCACCGTTAGGAGACCTCACCGTTAGGAGACCTCATTATTAGAAAATTCTCACCGTTAGGAGACCTCACCATTAGAAAATTCTCACCGTTAGGAGACCTCACCGTTAGGACATCCTCACCGTTAGAATACTTTACCAGTACATCTCGCGGTGTTTTAACTTCTATAAAGCCGAGACATCGAAATTTTTATATATATATGATTTATTTTATTTGTGGATCCTAAATGATATTAAACAGAGTCTAGATTTCACTCAATCTCACCGCGAACTCATTTGTTCGAATCCTTCCAACCTAACCCTCTCAAGCCACAAAAACTTAAACCTCGAATCTGTAATGGCCCGCGTCAAGAGACCTCAGGTTACAGATGGGAGTGATGAGCCACAAGCAAAAAGACAGAAAGTATCGAATACTAGTACCAGTGGAAGTGGAAGTGTAGCTCGAAGGAATCCAATAAACCTGCATCTCTCAAAGCGAGAAATTGTCGTTGAGAAAGAGGTGTGTGAAGAATGGCTCATGGAGAGCAAGTCCTTGGTTCTTAATGTTTTAGAAGAACAAGGTTGGACTGAGTGCTTCGCGAACAAAAATGGACCTTATTACCCAGGGCTGGTAAAACAGTTCTACGAATTCGTTCGTTTTGAAAAGTATGAGGAAGAAAGCAGAATGATTTCTTATGTGAATGGACAGGAAGTTTCTTTTACTTCAGTAGAATGGGCTGGGAACTTGAGAGTTCCACATGAAGGAGATTATGCGTTTTATTCAAAATCTATACCTTCAACCAGTGATGTGTTTCAATATGAAGATGCTTTTCTGGAGCTTACAGGGAATGGGACCCCTAGAAAGGTGATTGCTGCAGAGATGGTAGGAGAAGATAAGCTGTCGTTTAAATTTATTCAGCATGTTGTTAGTCCGAGAAGATGAGACTTTGCCACTTTGAGATTCCAAGACATATATTTGTTATATTTGCTGAAGCACAGTGTGAGAATCAATCTATGTAGATTGATTATGGTTCAAGTGGAAGAGATGACTAGACCGAAGTCCAAATCAAATGCACTGTTTTTATCAAAGCTGATTTCCGTGATGCTAAAATTGAAAGTGGTTGTTGGACCTCAGGATGAGCTGGTAGTGGTTAAGGACAACTTCTGTATTACAAAAACTGTCTGTAAATACATGAAAGTCAGCTGGAATCCTTGGAAGAAATCATGGGTGAATGATGATGGAAAAATATATGACAAGTATACTCCTATGGATCATCCTTCTAGACCAAAGGATGTGAGGGATCCTGGTCTTGGACCAGATGAGCCAGAACCGGTATACAGTGATGATGAAGCTGAGGAGGAAGAGACATCAGTTGAGGAAGGAGGAGACCTAGACTTACCCCCTAGTCCTGTGCATCAAGTTATTTCTTATGGAGCAGCAGCCCTCCAAAAGAACTACCAAAGAGAGAAACTGTCTTGAAGGACAATGATACAGAGACTACAGAAGAAGGAGAAGAATCATTCCAGTATGTTGTCAAGGACACCTTTGAGGAGGATGAGGAAACCGAATCAGATCATGATGTTAATGGAGAAAAGGAGGCTAATGGTGAAGCAGATGATGAGGAAAATGTTGAAAAAGAGCTCAGTTTGAGTCCTCTAATAGTCATTACAGTCAGGACAGTGCCTGATCAGGAAGACATAGCAGCAATACCTGTTGATGAGAGAGTCATTAATGACTCAGAGAAAATGGCTATTGAATCTGCGGTAGTTGTAGAGGAAATTGCAGAATTACCTCAGGAAGAACAGTTGGAAGAGATACCTCAGGAGAATGTTCCAAGTGAGGGGGAGAATCTTGGATCAGTATCAGTGCTATATGACATTGAAGGTTGGACATCAGATCCAGGATATATGATTCTTGGACTTTCTTATGGAGATTCTGATGAGGAAGACCGAACCCAAAAGGAATCAGTTACCTTACCCACTATGGCTGAAACTGTGGAAACCAAGGAGGACCTTGAGTCCTTAAAAGCTGAATTGAAAGAAGCAATAAGGGAATTAGTGCAAGATATGAAGAAAAGTATGGTTGAAGAGATGAAAATCATGGAGCAATCCCTTGAGTTATCCATTGGATGTGGTGTGTCCAGTCCTGTGAAAGAAATAATGGATGAACTTAAAGTGTGCCACACTCAGATTGAGAGTTGGATAGGAGCTGTAGTTGCCTTGAGACAATCGATTGCTTCTCTGACTACCATGCATAGCTCTAAAACTCAAGTAACCTCTGACATTCTATATATCAAAGAAGTGGTCAAACAGTTTGTGGAAGTTTTTGAGGACTTTAAAAAGTCAGTTAAAGAACATCTGAACAGCCAGGATGAACTTGTTCAGAAGGTCGTTAGTAGTCTGACTCAATCCTTCAAGGAGACAGTGGCTTTTACAATGAAACCTCTTCCCTCATCTAGCTCCAGTGTGAACCTTGACTAGATCTTCACTGTTATTCAGGAAGAATTGGCTAAGGCCAGTTCTAGTGGGGCATCAGATACTCAGATTCTTTCTACCACTAGGGAAGTTAGTAGTTTTGTTCGTGATCACCTGCGGGCAGCTACTGCTTCTCAAGAGGCAATCAAGAATAAGGTGGATGCTTATTTTGAAAAGGTTTATACCAAGAACTAAACGAAAAACCATTTCAAACTCTTGATTGAGAATATGAAGTTACCTCCAGTTACCCAAGCCTTCAGAGAACAGGTTAGTAAGCTCAGGGAGCTTACTTCTGCTTTGGAAAAATTCATTGAAAATAGGGATGATTTTGTGTCTGCAATGGAGAGAGGAGGAAGCATTATAATGGATTTCAGGAACCTATTACTGCCCTTCTTGCATGTGGATTCCAGACCAATGATTGTACCTCCTTCCCTTCCTGCTTCTGCCTCTGGGAGTACTCCTCAATTGACTCCAGTTCAAGCCATCAGGATCTTGACACCGATGATCACTCAGAGGAGTACAAATTTCAGATCCGGTACAGTTTCTGTAGCTAACCCACCAGTTGTGCCTTCAGCTATTTGAAAACCCTCTACTGATCCTAAGGGAAAGACACCTGTTCCAGAGGAGGATTGAGTGTTTCTATATCTTTTTGATAGGATTCACTTGTATTTTTGTTCTGATTTTATCATTTTACCTTTTGTATCTTAATGGAATTCCTCTTCATTCTCTACTTTACTATGTTTCTATTAATTCTTCATTTATTCTCTGCTAATCTTTATCTTTTCTCTGCTACACTTCTTTTTGTTAATCACAAAGGGGGAGAAAATGAGCAAATGAGAAAATGAGAAAATGAGAGAAAATAAGAAATGAGACCTAAGAGTAAACAAAGTGGGAGAAAGACACAAAGGGGAAATGAGAAACTGTGACTTGAGAAACAGACTTAAGAGAGAATCTTGCAGTACAATTGAAAGGGGGAGGAATATGGAAGTTTTGTTCTGAACAAAAAAAAGAACCTTTTCCTCTGAGGCTAATTTCTTTTCCACTTTTTGCTCTGATACTAGTTTATTTTTTTTGATACCATTTTTGATATATTTTTCCTCTGATACTATTTCAATTTTCTTGGCATAAGTTGTGATTATCAAAAAGGGGGAGATTGTTGAACCCTCTGGGAATTGAGTTGCTTTATTATATTTTGATAATCCCAACTATATTTTATTTATATCTTAATTATGTTTGATACATCTCAAATATGCTTTATTATATGTTGTTACTTTCAATTATTCTTAATATAAGTCTTTTGGATATATGTACTCTGACCTAACACACTCTGCCAATAGAATTCTTAAACAATTTATAGCTACCGATACAGAACAGTATCTACCGTTATGACTTAGAGCTACCGATATTGAATAGAGCTACCGATACAGAGTTCACCGATACATCAAGTTCACCGGTACTCAAAGTTCACCACTACATCAAAGTCTACCAATACGGTACAACAAGTCTACCGATAGAGTTACAGTTACAAGATCACTGGTACTCAAGTTTACCACTACATCAAAGTCGAAAACTACCGATACAGAGCTACCGATATGCTAAAGTCCACCGATATGAAAATTCTACCGATACATCAAGGAAGCTACTGATAGGGACTTACCGCTACCGATACAAGGAAGATCCACAACTACAGTTACAAGTCCACCGCTACTGATGTGATCAAGTCTACAGATGTATCTACCGATACAAATTATACCGTTACAAATGAAGTCTACCGATACAGACACCTACCGTAACACAAGTCTACTGATATCAAGAGCTACCGTTCCAGAGACAGAACCTGACATTGCTTTAATTTCTTTATCTTTATTTAAACTAACCAACGGTCATATTAGGAATATTTTAATGCTCTGTCATTTATTTAATGAAGGTTTTTGGATGTCGGGGAACCGTACCTCATACCTGCAAAAAGTAAATCATCTTTTACCAGAGCTCGTTCTTTAAATAAAGGAAGGACGTGCTACTACAAAGGGAGGATGAATAGACAAATACATAGAGACATACATACCACAAGGTGTGATGGAAGAACAACTGAGCATGAATGCAAAGAGATGACTGAACTTACATAAAGAACTCATTCATTAATTCATACCAGTGAAGATCTGAGAAAGAGAACATAACACAAGAGCTTCATCAACTGTCTCTACACATGGAAGTCAAGGAAACAGACGATAATCTGTTTTCCAGAGAAAAACCAGAAGTGGACTCAGAGCGAATTCTGATCAATCAAAGGAGTCCATAACTGCACGACAATCACTAGAGCCATTTCTAAACTCTAAATATTTGCTCTGTGATTTATCTTTTTACATATTGAGCAGTGTGTGTTATCTGCTGTATTTTACACACACACACTTTCTCCTGTACTCTAACTAGATGATTTCTAAATCCTCACTCAACTCTCTTACATCTTGTATTTCCCACTGGGATAGTGGTTGAGGTCGTGTGACCTGGACAACTGGTTTCTGTTGTTTTTGTTTCCCACAGATAACAGTGGTAGAGTTCGTGTGACCTGGATAGTTGTATACTATTGTTTATCCCCGATCCGGGGTGTGGATCACTTTTATATAAAGTTTTGAGAGGACTAAGTCTCATTTTGAGACTGAACCTCTTGGTTAAATCTGATGTGCTTATTTATATTCAAAGTTATTTTTTATTCCGCTGCTAATTACTTTAAACCCAAAACTGTTTTAAAGTCACTTTGATAATTAAACTCGCAAGTGTTTATATTAGTTGTAAATCAGTAAGTTAGTTTCAAAAGTTAATCAAATATTCTGATTTGATTAGCTGAGAAATAATCAATCTCTTGAGAACCTAATAGAACCTTTACTTTGGTATAAATTCACCACAGTTTAATTTTGTATTCTAATTGGGGGATTTTAAGAAAAAGTTTTTTAAACAGAAATTTTATTTGGAACTCAATTCACCCCCCTCTTGAGTGTCCACTCCGACCAACAATACTTTTTCTTTTCACAAGTGAATATGAAAACATTTTAATTGAAATATTATTTTAATGAGATAGTGGAAACAATCCACTCTTTGAATGCTTCATTCTGAATCTCATTAGTTTTTTGAAAATATATGTACATTGACTTAGACCAGGTTGTATCTTAGATCCATCATGATAGATATGTTTTCCAATAATATATACTTCTCAACCTAATTCCATCATCGAAAAGCATGAATTTAACTATAATTTAACAATCTATTAGAGTGGTATTTTGTTTCCAATAAGTAGTATATCATCGATATAAATTGTTAATAAAACGACTAAACTATACCTTAATTAGTTATAGACACTAGCCTCATATTCTTTTTTTTTCAAAACCATATTCTTTTTTGGATTCATCAAACTGAATTTTCCTTGATCTGGATAACTACATTAATATAGAAATGGATCTTTTCAATTTCCATAACTTTTTTGTAATCCTTTGGATCAAAACCCATTCAGGTTGTTTTATATAGACATTTTAGTGAAGATTTATATTAAGGAAGGTGGATTTGAAATCCACTTTCCAAATCCATAGTCACCGTAAGCCTCTATAACAAGAATAATTATGCTATATTTTAGTATTGTAACTACTGAAAATGATACATAATATTCTATACTTTATTTTATTTGAATACATTTACATCCAGTCATTTCATATTAGTAATGAATTTTCCATCCATGTACATTTACTTATTGAAGACCCATTTTAAACCAATGGTTCTTTAATCCACTAGATGATCAACCAAAATATAGAATTGGTTTTGAAAAATGGAATCCTTTTCTGAATTCACAACATCATAAAACTTGGTGATAGATATTCCACATATTAATTCTTTGTATGTTATAGGATAATTATTATCAAATAATATTTATTCACCATCATTAGTGACTATAAAACTATATCTTTCATGTTATTTAACTACTCTTTTAATCCTACATAATACTTGTGTTTCCAAAAATTCATCTTCAAAGGGGTTTTGTAGAATTTATTCCTATGATAACTCTTTTTCCCTTGATCTTATAAATCCATCAAAGACTATCTCACTCCAAATATCTCTTTGAGAGATGTACTCCATTTAAATGAATATGGTGTTTTATTCTACAATTACCTTCTTTGTGGAGTAATATTGATAATATCCTATAAAAAACTAACCTGAGTTACCCTCAAACCCGACACCTGACCCAATCTGTCACATACCCAAAGGGCATTCCCAATCCCCATAGGCTGGCAAAAATCACATGGGCATCGAATGAAAAACTGAGGAAATGATTTCGCACAACCTGAAAAAACACTTGGCATACATATACAAGGAAATAAAGGAACAACAGAAGACTAACAACATATATATTCCATAACTGTAAGAAAACAACGGAAAAAACCTATACTAGTAGATAAAAACACCAAAAAACAAGCCCAAAAAAAGGGACTCAAAACCAACAAATACTCAAAGGAAGGCATGGACAAACATGATCCATCTCCCCATCAACTACCTATATCAGATGAAAAAAACCTCGCCACATCACTCTAGCACCTTTTCTTTCCCTCCACTTGAAGATAAATAAAGGTTTACGCACCACTGAAACAATGCGCAGGGTGTGAGCTAACAGGATCATTAGGATCACATCTAGGTATTCCTTAACAAGTATCTGTATAAAAAATCCTGTAGAATTATTTTTAAAATAATTTATGACATGATAAGATGTAAGAGGCATTATAGAAAACATGGTAAATAATTTTTTTTCACATTTCTAAACAAAATCTTGTAAATAATATTTCCATATCATTTTTCACAAGAATCGACATTCATATCATGGCTATCTTAGAAATCCAAGTAGTATAAACCATAAGAACATGTATCAAAACCCCAAGGAATACTACAGGTCTAGGTAGCAGACTACTTGTACCAAAATAATCAAGTGAAAAAATGTTACTAGAACAATGGGCCTAGGAAGAAGAAGAATACCCCATGATTAAACCCCCCTAAAATGTCAATATAGGTCCCCTAGAACAATATGCATTTGAAACAGAGGAGAGACCCAAGAAAAAACTCCTTCAAAATCACAAAGAAATAGATGATGGCCTCAAGATAAACCTTCTACCTAAGTACCCATGGTATCCCTTGTTCTATTTTTCACAAACCCATTTCAATGTATTGAAACCATTCAAAACCATTTATAATACATTTATCAAAATCCAAGAAAAACTATTTTTATTTCAAAAAACTTTTTCAACTCACACAATAATCATTCCAATTTCACAAATTAATTTAGAATGAAATTTGAAAACCAAAACATGAATGTTCATTATCATAGGCAAGATATGGAACAACCTACCTCAAAGTTTGGGTCACACATGCCCACAACATAATCCAAAACTAAGAACAAAACACTCTAGTACCAACGGAGACCCTAGGATCCAATCCACGCCATGGTTGATTCAAAAATAAACACAAAAGGTTTGTGAGAGAGAGGAAAACCACATACCTCAAAGAAGGACATCCGCCACACCACAACAAAAGAAAGAAAGAGGCCTCTGAAACAAGATCTCACAACAGATCTAGAAGAAGAAGAAAAAAAACATTCAATATGGATCATTGGATCTGATAATGAAATGCTAGAGTGCTATCAGGATTAATCTCATGGAGGAATCAGAGAGAACACTTACTTGAAGAGACGTACCATAGAAACAACAGTGAACTATAGCTGATAGGATTGATCCGAAGGGTGAGACACCTATGAAAACGCATAGGGAGAGTCTAAGGATTAGATCCATAAAGTTTGGAGAGAAAAAGGCTAACCAAAACTCCCAAACACAAACATTAAAATGATTGTGGTTTGGGTCATGATGTGTACCCCTTGGTCATGATGTGAAGTCCACAATGGATAAGTTATGCCGAAAAACATGTCGCCCTAGATTAAAAACCATCATTTTCAACCTACACGATGTGTACCCATCACTCACGATGTGTAAAAGATAACAACATGACCTCCAACTTCACGACATAGTCTCCCAGGCCACGACATGCAACCGGCACCAAGTACACGACTTGTACTTCAGGTACACAGTGTTTACCTATTCTAAATTCTACAATAAACCCTGGAAAACCACATAAAAGGAATTTAAAACCAGAAGGGAACATAGAATGAGGGAAAACTAACCCAATCAAGGTAACATGATTTTATAAACTCCCCACCATAAAGAATTTCCATCCCCAGGAAGTCATGTGGAAGATGTATCCTCTAGAAATATATGAGACCATAACTCCCTCATCAATGACCCTCATTCCAAAGTCTCATGAAAATCTGATCATTGTTTCCATAGAAATTTGACCAATGGAATCAACTTCCCATATAATACATTCATTTAAGAGTCAATGATCTCAACTGGTTTCTCTAAAATAGTGGCATCTAGATCTAACTCAATTTCATACCATCTCAGAATGTGAGAATAATTAGGGTGATAATCCCTAAGTTGTGATACGTGGAAAACATCATGAACGACCATCGACTGAGTAAAAAATTATACGTGATAGGGAATCTACCCAAGCTGTTCAGTGATCTCAAATGGTCCAACATATCTTGGAGACAACTTTCCCTATTTTCCAAGTCGACGGTGACCCAATCGATGAGAAACTTTCAAGGAAACCCAGTCACCAATGAAAATCACCAAAGGATAACGCTGAAAATCCACATAAAATTCATGTATACTTTGGGTTGTAACCAGATGTTATTGCACCTCCAAAATCTTTTCCGATGTCTCTTGAACCAGACGTAGTCCAACCAAAGCTACCTAGCCCACCTCTACCCAACAATGAGGTGATCTACATGGGTGACCATAAAATTCCTCAAAAGGATCCATTATGATCAATGTCTGGTAACTATTGCTGTGAAAAAACTCATCCTATCCTAGATAGATATACAAAAATCCAACTGTAATGTATCATATTTTTTCAGTGTATTTTTTTAAATATTATATGGAATTATTACGAGACAAGACGCAGAGATGACAAAACATTCTGAGGCCTGGTGATCCCGTAATGGTGGTTCGAACTGTTTTTTAAGATAAGTGAGTCGACACTTGTGCACGATTGTGGAAATTTCCAAACGGATGCCTAGATCAAAAATATGAGGGAATCGTTGGGTCTAGGAAGAAAACTTTACCTAAGAATGGGTTTTACCTCAACCAGCACATGTCGAGGGAAAAAGTTATTTTTCGGACGTTTTTAGTAAAATAAAATAAAATAAATTATCCATGTTTATTTTATTTTAATTGGAAACACCCCCTACAGCGCAGTGATGGGGCATCTGTTTCCTTATTTAATGTCATGCCATAATGACTCTAAAAATAGCAACGATAACTCATTAATGCCGCAATGTGATGGAATTTCCAAACATGACCCCCCCTTATAATGGTTTAATAGAACAATGGTTGTTGACGGAAAACTGAGTGAAAACTCTAGAGAAACCGTGGACATTGGAGAAAAATCTTGACGACAAATGATGAAGAATCAAAGATGAGAATCACTGCACCAACAAGTTGAAGGATCTCGAAGACAATGACAGCATGACCCCCATTCGTCAGTGATCAATCCCTTTTGAGGTAGGGGTTTTTATTTTGATCCTTATGTCCCCATTTTTGAATTTAAACGACGAATGTGGATAAACCACGAACATGTTGATCCGTGGATTCGTACGTTCTTATGGGAGGGTTTTATTGGGATGTTTTTGGGGATTAATCCATGAATATTGTTTATTATTTTGATCCTACTCCATTTGATCCTACTAACGGGAGTGGATAAATGTCGTGATGAATGACAACAGAGGTTCGTTCTTCAAATTCTTTTATGGATTTCCTCCCCCTTTTCTTATCTCACGCGTTCTTCACGTTCTTTGTGGGGTGATGAACAACAGATCATTGAACGTCCATTTTGTGATGCAATGATCCCAAATTAAATATCTGATGTCATGATGTCCTAGAGAAAGTGCGACGATGATAGAGTACGATGAATCAGACCGGATCAGGAGAGATAGTTCTTCAACCGTTCTTCGTGCCGCTGGATCAAAACATGTTTTCGGAGCCGACCAGAGGCCCAAAAACAACGGAGATGGCCTCGGGGCATGAGGGAGGAATCCCTCAATTCTGTAAATTTCTAAAATATACAGCATGTACTTCTGAAGAACACACCGTGTAGTACCGGCGGTGGCGTCTAGGGTTTTGGGGGTCAAAGAGGAATCACACGGCATGTGACCCTGGTCACACAGTGTGTTGGATATTCACCAAAGCTTGGAATATATTTTGGAAAGTACAAGGACATGGGATGGAATACACAGCTTCGGAACACGGTATGTACTCTCTACGCAACATGGAAGAGGCGACTACTCAGGACTCAGTGTGTATCCAGGGGATACACGGACATGAGATGGAGTACACGACCGTGTACTCCATCACATGGCCAGGCGGGGCCAGTAACACAGGGCACCCCGTGTACCCAATACACTGGTTGGCACACATGGGTTGAGACCATGTACGGGTACATGGCCAACATACATGGAGCCGACCCTAGTCACTTGGACATGGTGTGTACACCATACTACACACCGTGTACTCACTTTTTCTATATGACCATCCTTACGACATGGGCCGTTGTACACAAGCAGTACCTGGGGTCAGATGACACGGCGTGTTACTTTTCTACACGCCGTGTAATTTTTAAAAAATGGTATGGTCCTCTTGTCCACTGTATCTTGTACATGTTTCATTTTGGTTAGAACCCCTTCTTCTCATTCCTCTAAAGGTCAGGCATCGTTCCTTCCACATGAGTGTGATCCCTTCAGCAGGACTTTCTGTGATAGAGTCGGTATCGCTTCGAGAGGCCCATAGCAAGATCATCTATCCTTTCCTAGCCCTAGGTAGAGAAAGGAATCGACAAGACCAACTCTTCTGGGTGTTGATCCTCTACCTAGATGGTGTATTCTGATGAGTCGCGGTATCCACCCTGTCCCTGGCAGTGATCCTCATATGTGTATCGTGATCTTTCCCACTCAGAAGTGTCTCTCTCGTAATGAGTGCATCTATCTATTGTGATCTTCCCCAATGAGAAGTGTGTTCTCCTGTAATGAGTGTATCTACCTCTCATGACATTTCCCAATGAACAGTACTTCTTGGACGGACGTCATCAGAACTTCCAGACTCATGGAGTGTGTTCTCCCAGAATGAGTGCTTCATGGAACTTTCGAACTGAATCCCTAGAGGGGTTATGTGGTTGTGTGACTTGTTTCTAGACCTTGATTTTGAGTTTTGGGTATATCTGGATTGTTTTCTCCTGTTATATGTTCAGTAGACAGATAGTTTAGAGATCTGACTGTGCCTTTTATTTGTGTATTACATTTTGTTTTTCGAGGTTCTCTACCGAGTATTGTTATACTCACCCTACACGGGATCTGCCCGCATGTGTCATGTCTTGTGAAGGTGTGTAGCCTTTTGACAGAGTCCAGGGTGGACCAGTACATGACCGAGCTCTCTGAGTTCCCTACAGGTCGAGGTGTTCCTTCGGCTACAAGCAGGATTCCCAGTACCTCTTGTGTTTACAGGTTGTACTTTTCAGTTTTTAGACTCTTGTTTTTGGTGGGCTTGTATTCTAGCCCAGTTTACATTTAGTACTTTACTTTCTGTCGTACACTGTTGGTTGGGTTTAGTTGTATGCATGAATTTTTGTTCATTAGTGGTTTTTATATTTTATCATTTGTGGGCTTGGTGATGTGTGGGTGTGTACATGTTCTTAGGCAATGCCTCCAATTTTAGCAATATGCCTACTCGGTGCTAGTCACTAGTACCTAGCCTATTAGAGGTGGGCTTAGGGAGTCACTACGCATGCCCCACTTGGATGGGTCGTGACAGAGTGGTATAAGAGGCGCTCGGTTCTACCCTAGGACCAAGAGTTTGTAAGATTGGTTTGAGGCAACCTTTTTAAGTGTTCCCAGCTTGGCTTTCAGGTCAGAGACTCCAGTGTTGGTGATGTGGCCGGCATTTCCATACCCCAAGACTCTAATAACCTGCTTTTCGACTCGGTACACGAAAAAATTGGTTTTAGGGGGAATGAAAGAAAGGTACATGCATCATATAGGAATGGGTTGTGTTTTCTATGTCCTTCAAGTCGGCTATCCAGATATACTCATGGTATATCTTGTTTCTTTACAGGATTCTTCTACAACTCATACTAGCTAGGATTCATCAGTGCGATCATGAGGATGACCCCCTCAATGATTCGACTTCAATTTAGGGACCAGTTCCCTGGGCATTGCCACCAGGTGGTGCACCTACTGTACCACCACTAGTGGAGAAACCCGTGGTATGTGCAGTATCGACCGAGAAGGAGCAAAGGCTTAGCACACTCCCTGAGTTCACGAGGCAGAGACCCATCAGGTTCTGAGGAAAGCCTGACCCTCAGGCGGCTGAGGATAGGCTTGAGGCGGTGACCAGATATTTCCATCTAGTGAGGACACCAGCAGACCAGATGGTGATCCTAGGAGCGAGCCTTCTTCCAGGTTCGGCAGGACGATGGTGGAGTCTGACAACACAGACTCACGACGAGGATACTCTTTTGTGGATGAATTTCGAGTGAATCTTCAGGGAGGAGTTATCTCTGGTAACAATGACAGATTTGCGCATCTAGGATATTCTTCAGCTTCAGCAGGGCAGTTTGACGGTAGCTGACTATTCATCGAGGTTCACCAACCTCGCTCAGTACTCGATGGATATGGTCAGGGACCAGTACTTTAGAGCTCAGACCTTTGAGAGAGGTTTGTGATGAGACATCTGATCTAGTGCCGTGCCTTTATGAATTTTGACTTATGCTGAAGTGCTCGAGTGGGCCTTGGTGATCAAGAGCTTCTTGGCATAGTAGAGACAGCCGACGATAGTCAGCAGCAGGTAGATAGGTCAGAGACCTTGGAATCAGGGAGCCGATGTCGGATGTAGGGATCAGGATGTGAGAGACATCAGAGGAGGACCCAAGATAGGGGATCAAAAGTCCAAGGATCTCAGGACAGATCCAGTCATCCTAGGTAGATGTGGTGCTATGTGTGGGACAATATGGGATATCTCGCTAGAGATTTTCCGACCTGTCGAGCTGCTGATAGGGGAGTAGTGGATGGACCACCGAGGCAGAGGCAGAGAGTGGAGAAGAAATACCAGCAAGGAGGAAGACCTGGAAGATGAGAAGAGAGAGCTGTATGTGGTGGAAGGTGCTTCAACTTACTTCCACCTCCACCCCCAGGAGGTCCGCACCAGGGTCAGGGAGATGGGAGATAGGGGAGGGGACAACTGTTTGCGGTCGAGGCGTACAGCCCAGGGGCTCCAGGGATGATACGAGGTATGATCTGAATCTTATATACCTTATCTACTATACTTATAGACATAGGTTCTAGTCATTCCTTCATAGCCACATGTCTTATGCGAAACCTTGAGATTCTGGTAGAACTGTTGACTTGATCCTTATGCTTGGAGACACCTGTGGGAGGAGGCTCGACAATCACACACCTTTGCAAATAGTGCGATCTTACCCTTGGAGGTGAGTGTTTCAGTGGGAACCTCTTGGTGGTAGCATTGAGTCCTTACGATGCCATTCTAGGTATGGATTGGTTATCTTCTTTCCATTCCCATATTGACTGTTTTAGGCGAATAGTGTGGTGTGTCCACTGTGAAGGGATGAGGTTTTCCTTTGTTGGAGAAAAGGAGACCCAGGAAGCATAGAATGGGCTCATGCATAGGGGGGTGCAACCGATCACTCATGAGATGTCAAGAATTACCCTCAAAGTAGTAAATGTTGTTGGATCACAGTTCCAAGTAGTAGTGGTGGAGTATGAGAGTGTCTTTCCCGAAGATGTTCTAAGATTACCTCCCCACTGGGAAATCGACTTCTACATCGACTTATACTCCAGGAAGACACCGATTTACTCACCAGCATATTGGATGGCTCCCGTAGAGCTTCACGAGCTGAGGGTGCAGTTGGTGGATTTGCAGATCAAGGGTTTCATGAGACCCAGAATTTCCCCCTGGGTGGCCCGAGTCATTTTTTCCAAGAAGGAAGACAGAAGTTTGTGGTTGTGCGTGGATTACTGGTTCCTGAATCAGGTAACAGTGACGAACAAGTATCCACTATCTAGAATCGATGACCTCTTTGATTAGCTGATAGGGTCACAATGGTTCTCGAAGGTTGAACTTTGATTAGGTTATCACTAGTTACAAGTATGGGATGAGGATATACCGAAGACGTCCTTCAGATGCCACTATGGTCACTATGAGTACTTGGTGATTCCTTTCGGTGTGAAAAATTCCCCCATAGTGTTAATGGGACGGTTGAACCTGATCTTCTAGTCGTACCTAGACCAGTTCATAGTGGTCTTTATCGATGACATCCTTGTGTACTTGGCATCAGGGGAGGAGCACGCGAGACACCTACAAATAGTTCTTGATATACTACGAGAGCACTATCTTTATCAGAATCTCTCAAAATTCTAGTTTTGGATTCAGGAGGTCCACTTTCTGGGACATGTGATCTCAGTAGATGGAGTAGCTATGGACCCAACCAAGGTGGAGGTAGTGTTAGCATGGGAGCCACCTCAGAGCGTGACGGAGGTGTGAAGCTTCCTTGGGTTATTAGGATATTACTGGAGGTTCATTCATGATTTCTCCCAAATATCAGCATCGATGATAGTCTTGACCAGGAAGGGGAAACCCTTCATGTGGACGGAGAAGTGCCAGCAGGCTTTCAAGAAGATGAGACAGAGTTGGATGAGCACCCCAATCTTGAGATTTCTGGAGGAGGGTGTCGAGTACATAATTTTCAGCGACGCATCAAGGACCGGGCTTGGCTGTGTCCTGATGCAGAGGAAGGCAGTGATTGCTTATGGTTTGCGCCAGATTAGGCCACATGAGAAGAACTATGAGACCCATGATCTTGAGTTGGCTGTATTAGTCTTCACATTGAAGATGTAGTGAAACTACCTTATGGTAAAGTGGTAAATCATCTACTCTGACCACAAGAGCCTCATGTACATCTTCTCATAGAAGGATCTGAATCTAAGGAAGAGGCATTGGCTATAGTTCCTACAAGACTATGATTTTGAGATCTTTTATACTCTAGGGAAGGCGAAAAAGGTGGAGGATGCTTTTAGCAAAAGGTCAAGCTCACAGCTGTTGAGTGAAGAAACAGAGCAGTTAGCCGCGTTGCAGTTATCCTTCATGGATGGGGAGGATGAATCTTACCTACAGTCAATGATTGTCACCCCTACACTCTTACAACGAGTTAGGGAAGCGCAGTTTGGGGATGTTGACTGTAAGGCTTTACATGTTCAGTTATCCACTGGACATTCTCCTGATGGATATTCGCAAGGTGGGAATCACATACTTCTTTTCAGGGGATGCACTGTTGTACTAATAGCGTTGCAGGAGGAAGTCCTGAGGGAGTTTCATACACCCCCTTGGTGGTACATCATGGAGTGTCAAAGATGTACCAGGATTTTCTATGATAGTTTTGCTGGTAAAGAATGAATAAGGTAGTAGCAGATTTCGTCTCTTGATTCCTCACATGCCAGCAGGTGAAGGTTGAGCTCCAGGTTCTAGCAGGATAAGATCACCCCTAGAAGTTCCAGAGTGAAAGTGGGATGGAATATCAATGGACTTCGTGACATGATTACTAGGGACGTCCAAGGGGCATGATTCCATCTGGGTGATCATTGACCAAATCACCAAGTCGTCCCACTTCCTAGCTATCCGAGAGAAAAGTTTTGTAGAGAGATTGGTATTCCTCTACATGCAGGAGATAGTTTGTCTTCATGGCGTCCCTTCGACAATAGTCTCAAACTGAGACGCCCGCTTTACATCCCAGCTATGGAAGGGATTACAGGAGGCCTTTGGGACTCATCTACGCTTGAGCACGGCGTTCCATCCCCAGACCAATGGTCAGAAGGATAGGACCATTCAGGTTCTGGAGGATATGTTGTGGGCCTATATCTTGGACTTTGGTCGTAGTTGGGAGTACCACCTACCACTGGTAGAGTTTGTGTACAATAATATGTACCACTCCACCATTGGTATGTTACCTTTTGAGGCTTTATGTAAGAGACCCAACCGGTCACTGCTTTACTGAAACAACCCCAGAGAGTCGGAACTCATGGGTCCAGAGTTGGTGTGAGCTGCCACCGATAAGCTACAGATCATCCGGGAGCGGATGAAGACTGCACAAATCTGGCAGAAGTCTTATGCTGACAGGCGATGGAGACCCCTGGAGTTTGAGGAGGGAAACCACGTCTTTCTTTGGGTCTCACCTCAATGAGGGTTACAAAGATTTGGCTGAGGCGACAAGCTATCTATAAGGTTCATAAGGTCTTTTAAAATACTGTACAGAGTTGGAGAGGTGGCATATCACCTAGCTTTACCACCACAGTTATATCAGGTGCATGATGTATTCCACGTGTCACAACTTAGGAGGTACATGCATGACCCATCGCACGTCATCAACTGGGGTGAGCTGGACATCGAGGATGGAGTGACCTTTACTGAGTACCCAGTGGAGATCGAGGATCGGAAGGAGAGTATCCTTCATGGGTGATCGATTCCCTTGGTGTGCTTTCATTGACAGCACAAGAATCTTCAGAAGCACACATGGGAGAGGGAGGCTCAAATCCGTGCCCAGTACCCTAATCTTTTTGAGTATTCTGGTTTTGGATTTTTGGGGATGTAAAGACCCAAGGTGGGGAGAATGTAATGTATTATATTTTTTCCATGTATTTTTTTAAATATTATATGGAATTATTATGAGACTAGGTGTAGATACAACACATCATTCCAAGGCCTGATGATCCCAGAATGGTGCTTCAAACTGTTTTTTTAAGTTAAGTGAGTCAACACTTGTGCGCGGTTGTGGAAGTATCCAAACAAATTCCCGAATTAAAAATCTGAGGGCACCGTTTCATTTGAGACGACAACTTTACCTAAGAATGGGTTTAACCACGACCGGAACAGGTAGAGGGAAAAAGTTATTTTTTGGACGTTTTTAGAAAATAAAATAAAATAAAATAGCCAAGTTTATTTTATTTTAATTGGAAACATCCACTACAGCACAACGATGGGGAATCTATTTCTATATTTAATGTCATGTCAAAATGACTCTAAAAACAACAAAGCTAACTCATTAATGTTTCAACATGATGGAATTTCCAAACATGCTCCCCCTTTTTAATGGGTTAATTGAATGATGGTCGTTGACGAAAAACTGAGTGAAAACTCTGGAGAAACTGTGGAGCCTTGGAGAAAACACTCAGTGACATATGACGGCGAATCAAAGATGAAAATCGATGCGCCAACAAGTTGAAGGATCTCGACAACGATGAAAGCACGACCCACTTTATCAGTGATCGATACCTTTTGAGGTATGGGTTGTTATTTTGATTATTCTTTCCTTTTTTTTGTATTTAAATGATGAACGCTGATCAACCATGAACATGTTGATCCGCAGATTCATATGTTCTTGCGGGAGGGTTTTATTGGGATGTTTTTGGGGATTAATACACAACTATTGTTTGTTATTATTATCTTGCAATGTTTGATCCTACTAACAGGAGTAGATCAACACCATAAAAAATGACGGCGGAGGTTCGTTCCTCAATTTCTTTTCTGAATTTCCTCCCCATTTTCTTATCTCGCGCGTTCTTTGTTTTATTCATGGGGTGATGAACAACGGATCGTTGCATGTTCATTTTGCGATGCAATGATCCCAAATTGAATATCCGATGTCACGACGGCCTAGTGGAAGTGCGACGATGATAGAGGATAAAAAATCAGACCATATCGGGAGAGATCGTTCTTCGATCGTTCTTCATGCAGGTGGATCAAAACATGTTTTCAGAGCATATCAGAGGCCTGAAAACAATGAATATGACCTCGGGGCGTCGGGGTGACCTGGTTTCCAGAGTTTTGTGGCGAACATACGACCGAATCGACGAATGGGGCACCAATAAAGGTGCGGCGGTGGAAGCCCGTGATTCTAGAAATTTCCAGAATACACGATGTGTACTTTCGAAGAACACACCGTGTAGTACCGGCTGTGGCGGCTAGGGTTTCGGTGGTTATAGAGGAATCACACGGTGTGTGACCCCAGTCACACGACGTGTTGGGATTTCCCCAAATCTCAGACTGTATTTTGGAAAGTACACAGACATGGGATGGGCTACACGACTTCGAAACACGACATGTACTCTCTACGCAGCATGGTAGAGGTGACTATGCAAGACTTGGTGTGTATCCAAAGGATACATGAACACGAGATGGAGTAACGCAGGCCAGTAATGCAGGGAACCCCGTGTACCCAATACACTGGTTCAAACACATGGGTTGAGGCCGTGTACGGGCACATGGCCAGCGTACACGGACTCGACCCTAGTCACTCGGACACGGAGTGTACACTATACTACACGTCGTGTACTTGATTTTTCTACATGAACAGCTTTACAACACGGGCCGTTGTACACAGGAAGTACCTGGGGTCAGACAACAAAATGTGTAACTTTTCTACACATCGTGTACTATTTAGAAAATGGCATGGTCCTCCTGTCCACCGTATCTTGGACATGTTTCATTTGGGTTAGCACCCCTTTTTCTCATATCTCTGAAGGTTAGGCATCGTTCCTTCCATAGGAGTATGATCCCTTTAGAAGGACTTTCTGTGATAGAGTCGACATCCCTTCGAGCGGCCCAGAGCGAGATCCTCTATCCTTTCCTGACCCTAGGTAGAGTTAGGCATCAACGTGACCAACTCTATTGGGCATTTATCCTCTTCCTAGTTGGTGAATCCGAATGAGTTGCGGTATCCTCCATGGCCCTGGAAGTGACCCTCATCTGTGTATCATGATCTTTCCCACTCAAAAGTGTGTCTCCCATAATGAGTGAATATCTCTATCGTGATCCACCCCACTCAGGAGTGTGTTCTACCATAATGAGTGTATCTACCTCTCCTGACGTTTCCTGATGAACAATACTTCTTGGACAGACATCATCAGAACTTCCAGACTCGTGGAGTGTGTTCTCCCAGAATGAGTGCTTTATGGAACCTTTAAACTGAATCCCTAGCGGGGGTATGCGGTTTTGTGACTTCTTTCTAGGCCTCGGGTCTGAGTTTTGGGTATATATGGAGTGTTTTCTCCTGTTATATGTTCAATAGACATTTAATGTGTAGAGATGACTGTGAATTTTATTTGTGTATTGCTTTGTGTTTTTCAGGGTCCTCTACTTAGTATTGTTATACTCACCCTTGAACGGGATCTTCCCATATGTGTCATGTTTTGTACAGACAAGCATCCTTTTGACAGAGTCTAGGGAAGACTAGGATATGACCGAGCTTTCTGAGTTCCATACAGGCTGAGGCATTCCTTAGGCTATGAGCAGCAGTCCAATACCTCTTGTGATTATAGGTTGGACTTTACAGTTTTCAGAATCTTGTTTTTGGTGTGCTTGTATTGTATCCTAGTCTACTTTCAGTACTTTTCTCTCCGTCATACTCTGTTGGTTGGGTTTAGTTGTATAAATGCATTTTTGTTCCTTAGTGGTGTTTACATTTCAGCATTTGTGGGACTGGAGATGCGTGCGTGTATATAGGTTCTTATACAATGCCTCCCATTTTAGTGATATGACTACTCGGTGCTAGTCACCAACCCCTGGAATATTGGATGCGGGCTTGGGGAGCCATGACGTGGGCCCCACTGGGATGGTAGCTGACTATTCATCAAGGTTCACCAACCTCACCCGGTACTCGATGGATATGGTCAGAGATCAGTACTTCAGAGCTCAGACCTTCAAGTGAGGTCTATGACGAGACATCTGAGCTAGTGTCATGATTCTCTGCATTTAGACTTATGATGGAGTGCTCGAGTAGGCCTTGGTGATCAAGAGCTTCTTGGCGAAGTAGATATAGTCGACGACAGTCAGTAGCATGAAGACATGTCCGGAAACCTCGACAACCGGGAGCGGATGTCGGACGCAGGGATCAGGACGTGAGTTACATCAGAGGAGGACCCAAGATAGGGGATCGATAGTCCAGGGCTCTCAGGCTAGATCTAGTCATCCTATGGAGAAGCAATGCTATGCATGCGACAGTAGGGGACATCTCTCTAGAGATTCTCTGACCCGTCGAGCTTCTGATAAGGAAGCAGTGGATGTACCACCGAGGCAGAGACAAGGAGTAGAGCAGACAGACATGCTAGGCGGTGGATGTGGCAGAGAAAGGGTTTTGTGAGACCCAACGTTTCACCCTGGGCATCCCTAGTATTGTTTTCTAATAAGGTAGGATAGAGTTGGAGGTTGTGAGTGGATTACTGGCACCTGAATCAGGTAACAGTGAAGAATAAGTATCCACTGCCGAGAATCGACAACCTCTTCGATCACCTGAGAGGGGAACAGTGGTTCTCGAAGGTTGACCTTCGATCAAGTTATCACCAGTTACGAGTACAGAATGAGGATATACTAAAGACGGCGTTCAGATGCTGCTACAGTCACTATGATTACTTGGTGATGCCTTTCGGCCTGATAAACTCTCCCATGGTGTTCATGGGACTGATGAACCAGATCATCCTGTCATACCTAGATCGTCTTATAGTGGTCTTCATAAAAAACATCCTTTTGTACTCAGCATTAGAGGAGGAGCACGCGAGACACCTACAGATAGTTCTATATGTACTCTAAGAGCACCAGCTTTATGGGAATCTCTCGAAGTTCCAGTTCTGTATTCAGGAAGTCCACATTATGGGAAATGTCATATCAGTAGATGGAGTAGCTATGAACCCAGCCAAGGTGAAGGCAGTGTTAGCGTGGGAACCACCTCAGAGCATGAGAGAGGTGCGAAGCTTCCTTGGATTGGCATGATATTATCGGAGGTTCATTCCTGATTCTCCCGAATATCATCACCGATGACAGCCTTGACCATGAAGGGGAAACCCTTCATATGGATGGAGAAGTGCCAGCAGGCTTTTGAGAAGTTGAGACGGAGTTTGATGAGCACCCCAGTCTTGAGATTTCCGAAGGAGGGTGTCGAGTACATAGTTTTCAGTGACTCATCAGGGACCAGGCTTGGCTGTGTCCTAATAAAGAGGCAGGAAGTGATTTCTTATGGTTCGCGCCAACTTAGGCCACATGAGCAGAACTATGTGACCCATGATCTCAAGTTGGCTGCAGTAGTCTTCACATTGAAGATGTAGTGAGACTACCTTATGGTCGAGCGGTAAATCGTATACTCTGAACACAAGAGCCTCAAGTACATCTTCTCAGGGAAGGATCTGTATCTGAGGCAGAGGCATTGGCTGTAGTTCCTACATGACTATGATTTCTAGATCTTCTATACCATGGGGAAGGAGAACAAGGTGGAGGATGCTCTTAGAAAAAAGTCAAGCTCACAGCTATTGAGTGAGGAAACAGAGCAGTTAGCTGCGTTGCAGTTATCCTTCATGGATGAGGAGGATGAAACTTACCAACAGTCGATGACTGTCACCCCTACACTCTTACAGTGAGTTAGGGAAGCGCAGTTTGGGGATATCGACTATAACGATTTACATGTTCAGTTATCCATAGGACATGCTCCTAATGGATATTCGCAAGGTGGGAAGCACATACTTCTTTTTAGGGTATGCACTGTTGTACCAGTAGAATTACAGGCGGAGGTCCTGAGTGTGTTTCATACATCCCCCTTGGCGGTACATTATTGAGTGCCAAAGATGTACCGGTATTTCCAATGATAGTTCTGGTGGTCAGGCATGAAGAAGGCAGTAGTAGAGTTCATCTCTCAATACCTCACATGCCAGTAGGTGATGGTTGAGCACCAGGTTCCAGTAGAATTAGCTCACCCCTGGAAGTTTCAGAGTGGAAGTGGGAGGAATATCGAAGGACTTCGTGATAGGCTTACCACAGACGTCCAAGGGGCATGATTCCATCTGGGTGATCATTGACCGAATCATCATGTCGTCCCACTTCCTAGCTATCAGGGAGAAATTTTTTGTAGAGATATTGGGATGCCTCTACTTGCAGGATATAGTTTGTCTTCATGGAGTCCCTTTGATGATAGTCTCAGACCGAGATGTCCACTTTACATCCCGGTTGTGGAAGGGATTGCGGGAGGACTTTCGGACTCATCTATGCTTGAGTACAATGTTACATACCAATACTAATGGTCAGACGGAGAGGACCATTCAGGTTCTGGAGGATATGTTGCATGACTATATATTGGACTTTGGTCATAGTTAGGAGTACCACCTACCACTGGTGGAGTTTGTGTACAATAACAGGTACCACTCTACCATTGGTATGGTACCTTTTGAGGATTTATATAGGAGACCCAACCGGTCACCGCTTTGCTGAAACGACCCCAGAGAGTTAGCACTCATGGGTCCAGAGATGGTGTGAGCTACCACTGATAAGGTGCAGATCATCTGGGAGCGGATGAAGAATGCATAGATATGGCAGAAGTCTTCTGCTGACAGGAGACGGAGACCCCTGGAGTTTGAGGAGGGAGACCACATCTTTCTTCGGGTCTCAGCTCGACAAGGGTTACAAAGATTTGGCTGAGGTGGAAAGCTATATCTAAGGTTCATCAGGCCTTTTCAAATACTTCACAGAGTTAGCGAGGTGGCGTACCACCTAGCTTTACCGCTGTAGTTGCATCAGGTACATGATGTCTTCCACGTGTCATAGCTGAGGAGGTACGTGCATGACCCATCACACGTCATCAACTGGGGCGAGCTGGACATTGAGGATGGAGTGACCTTTGCTGAGTACCCGGTGGAGATTGAGGATTGGCATGAGAGTATCCTTCATGGGTGATTGATTTCCTTTGTGCGCATTCGTTGGCAGCACAAGATTCTTCAGGAGAGCATGTGGGAGAGGGAGGCTCAAATTCGTGCCTAGTACCCTAATCTTTTTGAGTAGTCTTGTTTTGGATTTTTGGGGACGCAAAGACCCAAGGTTGGGAGAATGTAATGTCTCAGATTTTTTCCATGTATTTTTTTAAATATTATATGTAATTATTACGAGACCAGGAGTAGAGACAACACATCATTCCAAGGCTCGGTGATCCTAGAATGGTGGTTCGAACTGTTTTTAAGTTAAGTGAGTCAACACTTGTGCGAGGTTGTGGAAGTTTCCAAACAAATGCCCGAATTAAAAATCTGAGGGAACCATTGAATTTAAGATGAAAACTTCACCTAAGAATGGATTTAACCACGACCGGAACAGGTCTAGGGAAAAAGTTATTTTTTGTATGTTTTTAGTAAAATAAAATAAAATAAATTATCCAAGTTTATTTTATTTTATTTGGAAACATCCGCTACAGCGCAACGATGGGACAACTGTTTCCTTATTTAATGTCATGTCATAATGACTCTAAAAACAACAAAGCTGACTCATTTATGTTTCAACGTGATGGAATTTCCAAACATGCTCCCCCTTTTTAATGGGTTAATTGAACGACGGTCATTGACGAAAAAATGAGTGAAAACTCTGGAGAAACTGTGGAGACTTGGAGAAAACTCTCAGTGACATATGATGCCGAATAAAAGATGAAAATAACTATTCCAACAAGTTGAAGGATCTCGACAACGTTGACAACATGGCCCACTTTGTCAGCGATCAATACCTTTTGAGGTAGGGGTTGTTATTTTGATTCTCCTTTCCCTATTTTTGTATTTAAATGATGAACGCAGATCAACCACGAACATGTTGATCCGCAAATTATTACATTATTGCGGGAGGGTTTTATTGGGTTGTTTTTGGGGATTAATACACAACTATTGTTTATTATTTTGATCCTGGTCCCTTTGATCCTACTAATAGGAGCAGATCAATGCTGTGAAAAACAACGACGGAGGTTCATTCCTCTATTTCTTTTCTGAATTTCCTCCCCCTTTTCTTATCTCGCGCGTTCTTTGTTGTATTTGTGGGGAGATTAAAAATGGATCATTGCATGTAATTTTTGGGATGCAATGATCCCAAATTGAATATCCGATGTCACGACGACATAGTGGAAGTGCGACGATGATAGCAGAAGAAAAATCAGACCAGATCGGCAGAGATCGTTCTTCGATCGTTATTCATGCAGGTGGATCAAAATGTGTTATTGGAGCAGATTGGAGGCCTGAAATCAATGGATAAGACCTCGGGGAATCGGGGTGACCTGGTTTCTAGAGTTTCGTGGAAAACAGATGGCCGGATCATTGAACGGGGCACCAAGAAAGGCGCGGCGGCGGAAGCCCGCGATTCTGGAAATTTCCAAAATACACGACATGTACTTCTGAAGAACATGCCATGTAGTACCAGAGAAATCGACTAGGGTTTCAGGGGTTATAGAGGAATCACATGGCGTGTGACCCTGGTCACATGACGTGTTGGACTTTCCCAAAATCTTGGTCTGTATTTTGGAAAGTACACTGACTTGGGATGAGCTACACGGATTCAGAACATGACATTTACTCTCTATACAGCATGATAGAGGTATCTACATAAGACTTGGTGTGTATCCAGAGGATACACGGACACTTTATGGAGTACCCGACCATTTACTCCATCACACGGCCAGGTGAGGCTAGTAACGTAGGGCACCCCGTGTACCCAATACTCGGGTTGGAACACATGGGTTGAGGCCGTGTACTGGCACATGGCCAGCATACACGGAGCCGAACCCATTCACTCGGACACGGTGTGTACACCGTACTACATGTCATGTACTCACTTTTTCTACATGACCAGCCTTACGACACGGGCTGTTATACACAGGAAGTACCCGGGGTCAGACGACACGACATGTAAATTTTCTACACGTAGTGTACTTTTTAGAAAATGGCATGGTCCTCTTGTACACTGTATATTGGACATGTTTCGTTTGGGTTACCTCCACTTTTTCTCATTCCCTTGAAGGTTAGGCATCATTCCTTCCATAAGAGTATGATCCATTTAGCCAGAATTTCTGTGATAGAGTCGACATCCCTTCGAGAGGCCCGGAGCGAGATCTTTTATCCTTTCCTGACCCTATGTAGAGTCAGGCATCAAAGTGACCAACTCTACCAGGCATTAATCCTCTACCTAGTTGGTGAATTTGGATGAGTCGTGGTATCCACCATGGTCCTGGAAGTGATCCTCATCTGTGTATCATGATCTTTCCCACTCAAAAGTGTGTCTCCTATAATGAGTGAATCTATCTATCGTGATCCTCCCCACTTAGGAGTGTGTTCTCCCGTAATGAGTGTATCTACCTCTTGTGACATTTCCTGACGAACAATACTTCTTGGACGGACATCATCAGGACTTCCAAACTCGTGGAGTGTGTTCTCCTAGAATGAGTGCTTCATGGAACCTTCGAGCTGAATCCCTAGAGGGGGTATGCAGTTTTGTGACTTGTTTCTAGGCCTCGGGTCTAAGTTTTGGGTATATCTGGAGTGTTTTCTTCTCTTATATGTTCAGTAGACATTTACTGTGTAGAGATGACTGTGCATTTTCTTTGTGTATTGCTTTGAGTTTTTCGGGGTCCTCTACTTAGTAATATTATACTCACCCCGGCACGGGCTCTGCCTGCACGTGTCGTGTTTTGTAAAGACGAACATCCTTTTGATAGAGTCCAGGTCAGACTGGGATAGGATCGAGCTTTCTGAGTTCCCTATAGCCCGAGGCATTCCCTAGGCTATGAGAAGCAGTCCAGTACCTCTTGTGTTTATAGGTTGGATATTGCAGTTTTCAGACTCTTTTTTTTGGTGTGCTTGTATTCTGGACCAGTTCACTTTCAGTAGTTTTCTCTTCATCTTACTCTGTTGGTTGGGATTAGTTGTATGCATGCATTTTCTTTCCTTAGTGGTTTTTAAATTTCAGAATTTTTGGGATTGGAGATGCGTACGTGTATATAGGTTCTTAGGCAATTCCTCCCATTTTAGCGATATGCCTACTCGGTTCTATTCACCTGCCCTTGGCCTATTGGAGGAGGGCTTGGGGAGTCACGACACAGGCTCCACTAGGACGGTAGCTGAATATTCATCGAGGTTCACCAACCACACTCGGTACTCAATGGATATGGTCAGAGATTAGTACTTCAGAGATCGGGCCTTCGAGCGAGGTCTGTGATGATACATCTGTGCTAGTGTCATGATTCTATGCATTTAAACTTATTATGGAGTGCTCGAGCATTCCTTGGTGATCTAGAGCTTCTTGGAAAAGTAGAGACAACTGATGATAGTCAGTAGCATGCTGACAGGTCCGGACACCTCGACAGCCGGGAGTAGACATCAGACGTAGGGATCAGGACGTGAGTGACGTCAGAGGAGGACCCAAGATAGGGGATCGATAGTCCAGGGATCTCAGGATAGATCTAGTCATCATAGGGAGAAGCAGTGCTATGCGTATGATGGTTGGGGACATATCGCTAGAGATTTTTTGACCCGTCGAGCTTCTGATAGGGAAGCAGTGGATGGACCACCGAGGTAGAGACAAAGAGTGGAGCAGACAGACACGCTAGACAGTGGATGTGGCAGAGGAGGAGGGAGAGCTACAGGTGGTGGAATACACTTCGAATTACTTCCACCACCACCCCAAGGAGGTTTTCACTAGGCTCAAAGAGCTGGGGGATAGGGTAGGGGACAACTGCATGTGATCGAGCTGTACGACCCAGGGGATCCAGGGATGATACGAGGTATGATCTATGTCTTCTCTACCTTATCTTCCGTAGTTATAGACACAGGTTCCAGTCATTCCTTTATAGCCACATGTCTTGTGAGAAACCTTGAGATTCCAGTAGAACTGTTGACTCGATCCTTACGCTTGAAGACACCTGTGGGAGGAGACTCAATGATCACACACCTTTGCAGACAGTGTGATCTTACCCTTGGAGGAAAGAGTTTCAGTTGGAACCTCTTGGTGGTAGTGTTGATTCCTTACAACATCATTATAGGTATGGATTGGTTATCTTTGTTCCATGCTCAGATTGACAGTTTTAGGGGAAGAGTGTGGTGTGTCCGCCGTGATGGGATGAGGTTTTCCTTTTTTGGAGAAAAGGAGGCCCAGGGAGTACAGAATGGGATCATACATGGGGGGGGGGGGTGCATCTGATCACTCATGATATGGCTATCCTTACCCTCAGAGTAGTATATGTTGTGGGCTCTCAGTTCCCAGTAGTAGTGGCGGAGTAAGAGGATGTCTTTCCCAAAGATGTTTCAAGATTACCTCCCCACGGGAAAATCGACTTCTACATCGACTTACATTCCGAGACGACACCGATTTAGTCACCAGCATATCGGATGGCTCCAGAAGAGCTTCAAGAGATGAGGGTGCAATTTGAAGATTTATAGAGCAAGGGTTTCGTGAGACCCAATGTTTCACCCTAGGTGGCCCCAGTCTTGTTTTCCAAGAAGGTAGAAAAAAGTTTGAGGTTGTGCGTGAATTACTGGCACCTAAATCAGGTAACAGTAAAGAACAAGTATCTACTATCGAGAATCGATGACCTCTTCAATCATCTGAGAAGGGTACAGTGGTTCTGGAAAGTTGAACTTCGAATCAGGTTATCACCAGTTACGAGTACAGGATGAGGATATACTGAAGATGACATTCAGATGCCGCTACGGTCACTATGAGTAAATGGTGATGCCTTTAGGCATGAACAAATCCCCCTACAATGTTCATGGGACTGATAAACCGGATCTTCTAGTCGTACCTGGACCGGTTTTTAGTGGTCTTCATCGAAAACATCCTTGTGTACTCGGCATCAGAGGAGGAGCACGCGAGACACCTACAGATAGTTCTAGATGTACTCTGAGAGCACCAACTTTATGGGAATCTCTCTAAGTGCCAGTTCTGGATTTAGGAGGTCCACATTCTGGGACATGTCATCTCAGAAGATGGAGTAGCTGTGGACCCAGCCAAGGTGAAGGCAGTGTTAGCATGTGAGCCACCTCAGAGCGTGACGAAGGTACAAAGCTTCCTTGGGTTGGCAGGATATTACCGGAGGTTCATTCCTAATTTCTCCTGAATATTAGCTCCGATGACAGCCTTGAACAGAAAGGGGAAACCCTTCATGTGGACAGAGAAGGGGCAGCATTCTTTCGAGCAGTTGAGACAGAGTTTGATGAGCACCTCAGTCTTGAGATTGCCGGAGGAGGGTGTCGAGTACATAGTTTTCTACAACGCATCAAGGAACGGGCTTTTCTGTGTCATGATGTAGAGGCAGGCAATGATTGCTTATGGTTCATGCCAGCTTAGGCCACATGATCATAACTATGCGACCCATGATCTCGAGTTGGCTGTAGTAGTCTTCACATTGAAGATGTGACGACACTACCTTATGGGCGAGCGGTTCATTGTCTACTCTGACCAAAAAATCCTCAAGTACATCTTCTCACAGAAGGTTCTGAATCTGAGGCAGAGTCATTGGATATATTTCATATAGGACTTTGATTTTGAGATCATCTATACTCCGGGGAAGGGGAACCAGGTGGAAGATTCTCTTAGCAGAAGGTCGAACTCACAACTGTTGAGTGAGGCGACAATGCAGTTAGCCATGTTGCAGTTATCCTTCATGGATGGGGAGGATTTAGATTACCTACAGTCGATGACTGTAACCCCTACACTCTTAGAATGAGTTAGGGAAGCACAACTTGGGGATATCGACTGTAAGGATTTACATGCTCAGTTATCCACAGGACATGCTCTTGATGTATATTTGCAAGGTGGGGTGCACATACTTCTTTTCAGAGGATGAACTATTGTACCAGTAGTGTTACAGGAGGAGGTCCTGATGGAGTTTCATACATCCCCCTTGGTAGTACATCCTGGAGTGGAAAAGATGTATCAGGGTCTCTAACGACAATTCTGGTGGTCAGGCATGAAGAAGGAAGTAGCAGAGTTCGTCTCTCGATTCCTCACATGCCAGAAGGTGAAGGCTGAGCCCTAGGATTCAGCAGGCTTATCTCACCCCTAGAAGTTATAGAGTGGAAGTGTGATGTAATATCGATGGACTTCGTGGAAGGCATACCACAAACGTCCAAGGGGCAAGATTCCATCTGGGTGATCGTTGACCGACTCCCCAAGTCGAACCACTTACTAGATATCAGGGAGTAGAGTTCCGTAGTGAGCTTGAGATGCCTCTATGTGAAGGAGATAGTTCATCTTCATGGCATCCCTTCAATGTTAGTCTTGGACCAAGATGCCCGCTTTACATCTCGGTTGTGGAAGGGTTTCCTGGAGGCCTTTGGGACTCATCTATGCTTGAGCACGCCGTTTCCTCCCCCGACTGATGGTCAGACGGAGAGGACCATTCAGGTTCTGGAGGATATGTTGCAGGCCTGTATCATGGACTTTGGTCATAGTTGGGAGGACCACCTACCATAGGTGGAGTTTGGGTACAATAATAGCTACCACTCCACCATTGGTATGAAACCTTTCTAGGATTTATATGGGAGACCCTACTGTTCACCGCTTTGCTAGACCAACCCTGGAGAGTCAGCACTCATGGGTCTAGAGTTGGTGTGAGCTACCACCGAGAAGGTAAAGATCATTCGGGAGTGGATTAAGACTGCACAGATCTAGAATAAGTCTTATGCTGATAGGCGACAGAGACCCCTAGAGTTTGAGTAGGGAGACTACATCTTTCTTCGGGTCTCTCCATGACAAGGGTTACAGAGATTTGGATGAGGTGGAAATCTACCTCCAAGTCTCATCGGGCCTTTTTAGATACTGCACAGAGTTGGCCTACAACCTAGCTTTTCCACTGCAGTTACATCGGGTGCATGATGTCTTCCACGTGTCGGAGCTGAGGATATATGTGCATGACCCATCCCACGTCATCAACTGGGGTGAGCTAGACATCGAGGATGGAGTGACCTTTGCTGATTACCCAGTGAAGATTGAGGATCTGCAGGAGACGATCCTTTGTGGGTGATCGATTCCCTTGGTGCACATTCATTGGAAGCACACGAATCTTTAGGATATCACGTGGGAGTGAGAGGCTCAAGTCCCTACTGAGTACCCTCATCTTTTTGAGTAGTCTTGTTTTGGATTTTTGGGACACAAAGCTCTAAGGTGGGGAGAATGTAATGTCTTAGATTTTTCTATGTATTTTTTTAAATATTATATGAAATTATTACGAGACTAGGCGCAGAGAAGACACATCATTCAAAGGCCCGGTGATCCCAGAATTGTGGTTCAAACTATTTTTTTTAAGTTAAGTGAGTCGGGACTTGTGTGCGGTTGTGGCAGTTTCCAAACGGATGCCCAGATTAAAAATCTGAGGGCACCATTGCATCCGGGATGACAACTTTACTTAAGAATGTGTTTAACCTCGATAGACATGGGTCAAGGGAAAAAGATATTTTTCATATGTTTTTAGTAAAATAAAATAAAATTAATTAGCCAAGTTTATTTTATTTTAATTGGAAACATCCGCTGCAACACAACGACGGGGAAGCAGTTTCTTTATTTAATGTCATGTCATAATGACTCTAAAAACAGCAATGCTGACTCATTAATGCCACAACATGACAGAATTTCCAAACATGCTCCCCCTTTTTAGTGGGTTAATCGAATGATGGTCGTTGATGGAAAACTAAGTGAAAACTCTGGAGAAACCATGGTGCCTTGGAGAAAACTCTCGGCGACGAACGATGATGAATCAAAGATGAAAATTATTTCTCCAACAAGATGAAGGATATCGATGATGATAGTAGCACAACCCCCTTTATCAGTGATCAATCACTTTGAGGTAGGGGTTTTTATTTTTATTCTTCATTTCCCGTTTTTGAATTTAAACGACGAACTCAGATAAATGAAGAACATTTTGATTCACGGATTCATACGTGCTTGGGGGAGGGTTTAATTAGGATGTGTTTTAGGAATAATCCATGACAATTGTTTATTATTTTGATCCTGATCTGTTTGATCCTACTAACGGGAGAGGATCAACACCGTGACGAATGATGGTAGAGGTTCATTCCTCAATTTATTTTCTGGATTTCCTCCCCAGTTTCTTATCTCGCATGTTCTTCGCATTCTTCATGGGGTGATGAACAAAAAATCATTGCATGTCCGTTTTGTGACGCAAAAATCCCAAATTGATGATCCGATGTCACGACAGCCTAGCGAAAGTGCGACGACAATAGCAGACAACAAATCAGAGCGAATCAGGCGAGATTGTTCTTCGACCTTTCTTCATGTGGGTGAATCAAAACGTGTTTTCAGAGCCGATCAGAGGCCCGAAAATAATGGGGATGACCTCTGGGTGTCAGGGCGACCTGGTTTCCAGATTTTTGTGGTGAATGGATGGCCAGATCGACGAATGGGGCACCAAGAAAGGCGCGGCAGTAGAAGCCTGTGATTCTGGAAATTTCCAAAATACACGGCCTGAACTTCCGAAGAACACGCCGTGTAGTACCAGCTGTGGCAGATAGGGTTTTGGGGGTCATAGAGGAATCACATGGCGTGTGAACATGGTCACATGATGTGTTGGACTTTCCCCAAAGCTCATCGTGTATTTTGGAAAGTACACATACATGGGATGGGTACACGACTTCAGAACACGGTGTGTACTCTCTATGAAGCATGGTAGAGGTGGCTACATAGGACTCAGTGTGTATCCAGGGGATACACGGACACAGGATGGAGTACATGACCATGTAGTCCATCACACTGCCAGGCAAGGCTAGTAACGCAGGGCACCCTGTGTACCCAATACACGGGTTAACACACATGGGTTGAGGCCGTGTACGAGCATATGTTCAGTATACACGAAGCCGACCCCAGCAACTCAGACATCGCATGAACATCATACTACATGCCGTATACTCACTTTTCTACCCGACCAGCCTTACGACATGGGCTGTTGTACATTGGCAGTACCCGGGGTCAGACGACACGGTGTGTAAATTTTCTACATGCCGTGTACTTTTTGGAAATTGGCATGGTCCTATTGTCCACCATATCTTGGACATGTTTTGTTTGGGTTAGTGCACCTTTGTCTCGTCCCCCGAAAGGTCAGGCATCGTTCCTTCCACAAGAGTATGATCCCTTCATCAGGACTTTCTTTGATAGAGTTGACATCCCTTCGATAGGCCCAGAGCGAGATCCTCTATCCTTTCTGGACCCTTGGTAGAGTCAGGAATCGACATGACCAACTCTACCAGGCATTGATCCTCTTCTTAGATGGTGAATCCGGATGAGTCTCGATATCTTACATGGACCTAGTAGTGATCCTCATCTGTGTATTGTTATTTTTATCACTCAGGAGTGTGTCTCCCGTAATGAGTGCATCTATCTATCATGATATTCCCCAATTAGAAGTGTGTTCTCCCGTAATGAGTGTATCTACCTCTCATGACGTTTCCCGATGAACAGTACTTCTCAGACGGACATCATCAGAACTACCAGACTCGTGGAGTGTGTTCTCCCAGAACGAGTGCTTTGTGGAACCTTCAAACTGAATCCCTAGCGGGGGTATGCAGTTGTGTGACTTGTTTCGAGACCTCGGGTCTATGTTTTGGGTATATCTGGATTGTTTTCTCCTGTTATATGTTTAGTAGACATATACTGTGTAGATATGACTATTCCTTTTATTTGTGTATTTATTTGTGTTTTTAGATTCCTCTACTGAGTATTGTTATACTCTCCCCTACACCGGATTTGCCCGCACATGTCGTGTCTTGTGCAGATGAGCAGCCTTTTGACAAAGTCCAGGGCAGAATGGGACATAACCGAGATTTCTGAGTTCCCTACAGGACGAGGCTTTCCTTCGGCTACAAGAAGCAATCCCAATACCTCTTGTGTTTACAGGCTGAACTTTGCAGTTTTAAGACTCTTTTTTTTGGTGGGTTTGTATTCTGGCCCAATTTAATTTAAGTACTTTACATTCTGTCATACTCTGTTGGTTGGGTTTAGTTGTATGCTTGCATTTTTGTTCCTTAGTGGTTTTTAAATTTCATCATTTTTGGTCTTGGAGATGTGTGCATTTTTACAGGTTCTTAGGTAATGCCTCCCATTTTAGCGATATGCCTACGCGCTACTAGTCACCAGCCCCTGGCCTATTGGAGGTGGGCTTGGAGAGTCACGACGCATGACACACTAGGATGGGTCGTGACAGAGGATCCAAGAAAATCCATGATGTAGGAATGAATCATATCATCTAGGATCTGAATTATACACTTCTTATGGCCATCAGTCTTTAGATGGTTTTTTGTGCTCAACTTGACCTGAGTCTCCATTTCCCCTTGAAGAATCCTCCAGAAACATGTGTTAAAATTATGATCCCTATCTGAAACACTAATAGAAGGACTCCTATGTGACCTCATGATCTCCCACACATAAAAATTACCTAGATCTTCAACTTTAGTGGTATCTTTGATCAGAATGAAGTGAGAAAACTTTGTCACCTGATCAACAACCAACCGGATAGTTTTTACCTCAAGGTGTCCATGGTAAACCAACAAAAAAATCCATGAAAAACTTATCCCACTTCCAAACTGTCACTAGAAGAGGCTGAAGGAAACCCTAGGGCTTTAAGTGCTCTGCCTTTATCCATTGGTAGGTGTAACATCGAGACACATAATCTGTGATGTCACACTTCATACCCTACCACCAAAACCATCTTCTCATGTCATAATACATCTTTGTAGTGCCTTGATTAATGACCCATGAAGAGATATGAAAATAAAACAAGGATGATATTCTCAAAGATGCTTGGATGAAAACTCACTTTTCAAAGAGAAGTATGAAATATAAAGAAGGAGACCAACTAGGTACTGTCTCCCCACCATATAGGTTTTCCCGAAACATCTGAAAATCATCATCTTGTTTTTGAATTTTCATGATAGATGCTAGGAGAGATGATAAAAATTGAACACTTCTCAGAAACTTACATGAGATATACTCTTCAGCATCCAAGTGTTACTGAGAAAAATAACCCTGAAGATTCCGCTCTTCCTTCGATTCCAGAACTTCCCGTGATGGTACCTTCCTACTTAAAGCATCTGCAACAACATTCGCTTTCACTAGAGTGTAGGAGATGTAAAAGTCAAATGTATGAAGGTATTGTACCCATCATTTCTATCTAAGATTCAAGTACTTATAGGAATAGATATAGTTCAGAATCCTATGATTATAGAAAATCATGAACTTATCCTCAAAGAGATAGTGCCTCCAACATTTAAGCGCAAACATCACCATAGCAAGATCGAAATCATTAGGGGTAGTTCTTCCCATGTGGTCAGAGTTTAAGAGATCTGTAAGATACCACATATCATCCTACATTAGTACCCATCAAAAACCAGCACTAGATGAATTTAAAAACAACACGTACCCCTTACTAGAATCAGGTAAGATTAGAATAGGTGTTGACATCATATGTCATTTCAGTTCATCAAAAGAACACTGAAACTTTATATCCCATGATAATTTCACCACTTTATTTGTAAGAGTAGTCAATGGTGATTCCAACATAGATAAATCCTTGAAGAACTATCTATAGAATCTAGAAATACCAAGAAATCTTCATATCTCAAAGACATTTCATGGTTCCTTCGATGAAAAAATAGATTTTTTCATTATCTGGATCAACTGATAGTCCATGCTCAAAAATTTTGTGCCCAAATTACATCACTTCTCAAATCCATAAACTACATTTTGAAATATTTCTATATAAAAGGTGATTTACCAGAATTTCAAGAACCAAAATCAGATGGTGCTCGTGCTCACACTCAAACATTGAATAAACTAGAATATCATCCACAAAAATTACCACAAATCTTTCAAGATATTGGTGGAATATTTGATTCATCAAGGCCATAAAAACTGTAGGAACATTAGTCAAACTAAAAGGAATCATAAGATATTCATAATGTCCATACCTACTATTGAAGGTCATCTTAGGTATATCAGACTCCCAGAATCTGAGTTGATGATAACCTGACCTAATATCGATCCTTCAAAACCACATTTCTCCCTTCGACCGATAAAAAAAATCATCCTCACAAGGAAAATGATATTTGTCATTAAACATTTGCCTATTCAAATTCTAATAGTCCACACATAATCAAAGTGAACCATCCACCTTCTTGGAAAAGGGAACATGGGATGACCAAGGTGAAAAACTAGGGTGAACAAAACCCTTCTCTAGCTGGTCGTCCAACTAAATCTGGAGCTATTTCAACTCTGATGTTTCCATATGACAAGAAGGCATCAATATCGAATGTGTACCTTGAACGAGGTCAATTTTGAACTCTACCTATCTATATAGAGTAAGAATGAAAAATTATTCTGGGAAAACATCAAGAAATTTAGGAACAATATCAAGAAGATCTACAATAAAAGAAATGTCATTAGGCTCAACCACAACAATAACAAACAAACTCATGAGCTATGGGCGGGATGGTTCTGCACGACCTGACCTCAGGTCACACTCTACCTAAAACACGTGATATATACAATAAAAATCAAATAATGAAACATGTTGATGATAACAATCAACCTCAACTCAATAAGAGATAAGACAATCCATACTGATGATGACGTCAAACAAATCCAGATCAAGAACAAGAGAATCCCAGTCCAACTCTATGTCAGCTATTGTGAACGAACAAGGACACTGAAACCCTTCTATATCCACTTAACAAGAGGTGTCTCCAACTCCATTGTAAAGGGAATAATACAATTGGATGTTTAAGCATATAAAAAATGTGCAGATATAAATGAGACGGAGTCACCAGTATCAAATAAGAAAGTAGCTACTGAACCTGTAATAAGGAGTGAACCTCTAACTTTGTCGAACCTACATCAAAATCCATTGGAAACTCATCTAATGTGGGTAAATTATTCACTCTTGAGGCATAGGGCTAGATCCTTGTAGTCTTTGAAGTTTTTAACTACACCACAATATCCTTTAAATCCAAAGAACCCTGACCATAACGAGGCATATTCATAGCCTAAAAGAAACGATGTATATGACCAACATGCCCATAGGTATTTCATGTATTCATGGGCATAGTACAAGAATATTTGGTGTGACCTCCCTTGATACACTGGTAGCAATTCAGAGGCACACTGCAGGCTACAATGAACAGTGAAGAGGAGGACCGCTGTTGAGACCCACCTCCACCACTTCTGCAATGGTCATGCCACTTCATTTTCTTCCCATGCATGCCACTGAAGTTGTCACCAGTTGGAAGAGAAGAGTAATTTTGACTAAACTTGCCTTCTATTTCCACATTTTCCATAATTTCTATGTCCAATTTCTTCTCATAGGTAGAAATATTTAACATGAACACATGTGATCTAATGTCCAGTCGAAAACCCTATAGGTACTTCTGTTCTTTCATATGGTCATTCCTTAACACGTCCAGTGAAAAACTGACAAACTCAATAAACTAATTCATGTAGGATAATACCGAACACTCTAGTTTCTATAATGGTAGGAACTCTAGATATTTTTCCAACATCAGAGACTCTGAAAAAAACTTCTGAAAGAATAGGGTTTTGAAAACCTCTCAATCCCAACCCACATTTCAGTTTGTCTGAACCATAGAGTCCCACCAATGATTTCTGAAACCCTCTAGTTTGAACAATGTGCAATTTTCCCTTATATTCTTAGGTTTCTCTAGGAATTATAGGAATTGATCCATCATATCTAGCCAATCATCTGCCTCTTCAAGTTTAGTCATCTCTTTAAAGGTTGATTGCTTCTCGTGTAAGAACTTGCTCGACCGATCTCTTATTCCTCCATCTAATTTTTGTACTTCAACCACTGTATTATGAACTCAAGGAAATTACATGTCAATAGAAAAAATTACTTGTATGATTGTATCAATGAGATTCTAATCCATAGGTGGATTTCCTTGGGAAGCATCAGCTGCACCTTCCTAAGGAACCTGTGGAAGACATCTCAGAGGCATGCTGCTGTATACCGAAACATAAGAATGATCATACACAGAACAAATCTCAGTTCAAAATAGGAAACCCATAAGTAGAAACTATGATTTCAAAAGAAAAAAACAACACTAGAGACAAATATCCCAAAATACCAAGGTAACTTGATTCTCATTATGACAAGAGCTGGCTAGGAACCCATCACAACATACCACTCAAGTCCCAAAAATACTATCTTTAGTCTAAGAGACATCCCAAGAAAATATTCTTGAGAACATACCACCTATAATACCAAAATGGAATGAATCGACCCAGGTAACTCTCAAAACTATCACCTGACCCAACCTGACTCATATTTGAAGGGCATTCCCAATCCCCACGGGCTGGTGACAAGCACCTAGGCATCGAACGAAAAAACCGAGGGAACAATTTTGCCCAACCTAAACAACCATATGGAATAAATATAAAATGGAATAAATGAAGAAAGTAAGAATAGAAAAATATATATTCCAAAACTATAAGAAAAAAACAAAAAAAAAACTATAACAACAACTAAAAACTTTAAAAGATAGGTGCGACTGCAAGGGACTCAAAACCAACAGCTATACCAATGATGGAATAGATGAACTCCAACCATCTCACCATTAGCTAACCATATATGCTAAGATTAACCTCATCGCCTCACTATAATGACTTGACTTTACCTGCATTGGAAGAAAAAGAAAGGTTTACTCACCACCGAAATAGTGTGTAGGGTGTGAGCTAACTAGCTTAGTAGGATCCCACCTAGTTGTTCCATAAAAAGACTTTGTATAAAAAATCATGTATTCTTATTTTTTAAATAAAACATGGCATGATAAGTCGTAATAGGTTTTATAGAAAACATGGTAAATACTTTCCTTTTCCACAGTTCTAATCAACATAAGGTAAAGCATATTTCCATATCATATTTTCACAAGCCTCAACATGCATATAAAGGATAAATTAGAAAGAAAAGTAGTATAAAGTAGAAGCATATGTATCACAACACTAAGGGATACTATAGGTCTAGGCAACACACTAATCATACCAAACTAATCAGGTGCACAAAAATGATCCTAGAACAATGGGCCTAAGATTCAGAGGAATACCCCATGAGTAAACCCCCAAAAATTTCAATATCAATTCCCTAGAACAATAGTCCTAGGAAACTGAGGAAATACTCAAGATAAGTGTACTTGATAATAAAAAATAAATGGACAATGGCCTCAATCTAAATCTCCCACATTAGTAATAAAGGTAAACCATGTGCACTTTTTTCACAAACCCATTTCAATGTATTGAAAACCATTCAAAATCATTTATAATCCATTTATCAAAATCGAAGGAAAACCATTTTTCTTTCAAAAACCTTATTCAGAAAACACAATAATCATTCCAATTGCATAAATAAATTTATAAAGCAATTTTCCAAGAAATACAAGTAGGTTCATTATCATAGGCTAGAGACAAAACTACCTACCTCATTGTTCGGGTCGCACACGCCTGCAACGAAATACAAAACCAAGAACAAAACACACCAGAACCAATGGAGATCCTAGTATCCAATCCACGACAATATTGATTAAAAAATAAACACAAAAGGTCCGTGGAAAATAGGAAAACCACATACCTCAAAGAAGGATGCCCGCCGTACCACAACCAATGAAGGAAAAAGCCTTTGAAATGAGATCTCACAACGGATCTAGAAGAAAAAAATAAACATCCAACAAGGATTAGTAAATATTTTAATGCAAGGAAAGTAAAATATCATGATAAATCAATAAGAATAATTAGATAGAACACTTACATGGAGAGACACACCATAAAAAAACAGTGCACTGGAGCTGATCAGATCGATCTGGAAGGTGAGACGCCATTGAAAACACCTAGGGAGATTCTAGGGTTGAGAAACAAAATATATGGGGGAGAAAAAGACAGACCAAAAATCCTAAATGTGTGACTTTAAACCTGGAACGGGCTGGGTCACGATGTGTACCCATTGGTCATGACCTTAAGGCCATTTTGGAAAATTTATGATGAAAAATCAATTTCCTCAGATAACAAAATGACATTTTCATCCTACATGACGTGTATCCATCAGTAATGATATGTACAATCTCAAAATGTGACCTCCCCCTTCATGATATGGTCTCCCAGGCCACGAAATGAAACCAACAACAAGTACACAACATGTACTTTAGGTACACGACATGTACATGTTCTTCGTTCTGCAGTAAACTAATAAAAATCACATAAAATGATTTTAAAACCACAAGGGAACGTACAATGAGGGAAAACTAACCCAATCAAGGTAATTGGATGTCACATATCTCTATTCTTTCATGTGTTAACCATTAAAGGTATACCTTATGCCTCATGATGTGTTTTTATTGCTGAAAGAGTCCTTTCCAAACACTTACCACCTACACACATGTATCTAAGACAACATGGCTTTCTTTCCAATCAACAATTAGTATGGAATATAATTTGGTTCTTTATTTGAAAACAATATTAATATCTATGATTATTCCTATGAAACATATCAATAAAATGATGATGGAATTATCATATGAATCATTATTGATCTCACCATTTTTAACAAGATGTGGTTCCTCCTTTTGCATACACTAGTCCATTAAGGTGTATAAGGAGGAGTAAGTTAGGATAAAATCTCAAATTATAACTAATAATTAATTATATCTTGATTAAGTTATTATATACTATATTTTGAGTGGACGTTAATAAAATTTTTAACAATCTAGTTCTCAACCTTATTATGATATTCTTTTAATTTATAAAAAGAATCTGTCCTATACCACATCAAGTCAGAATATAAATATCTACTAAAATAATTAGTAATAGTTATGAAGTATGAGTACCTACCCCTTGATTCAAATGGATATGGTTAATACACACTAGTATTCATTAATTCCAGAAGCCCATTGTCCCTTTACCCTCTTCCTCTAAATAGAACTACAATAATTTTTAATTGTAAACAATCATGATATATACTATGTTGTCTTAGTTGAAACTAATATAAATATTAATATTCATTTCATTTAGTTAAATTATTTTAATTTACATGGACTAGTTAGTGGTTCAATAATTGGGTGTGGTATGAGCATTGAGAACTATAATTTTTTATTCATTTTCATTACTTGGTTTCACAATCCAACATGTAGACAACATTATCTGAATAATCCAAACCATAACATATTAATTACTTATAAAATAAGCAACATTTATTCCTAAATTTAAAATTAGATACATATATATCATATTTATATATATATATATTCTTTTGAATAAAGGAATATAATTCCATTCTTTTATAATAATGATCATTCCCATTGGCAACATGAGGTGGTAGTCCCAAAAATCCACATTAGTAAGCCTTGCTCTATTGGTTTCTTGTTGATATTACTTACAATATTACATAATTCATATTTTAAATGGTTTATATATTTGAATACATATGTTAGAACCATATGTAGTATATAATAAACTATTTTTATAGGGAGATAAATTTAACTTGATAAAAAACCACATGAAGCACCCCCTTTCTTCTTTTAATAGGTGCATTTTTTCTTCTAGTGGACCTTATTACCATAGGAAAAACTTGTAGCTTCAATTTTTTTTTTGATTTTTCTATGATATTACCTCTCTTATATTTTCTTTGTGAATATTCTTATGATATAATGTTCTTCTCATGATCATTCATTTTATTCAACATAAGGACAAATTGTTTTTCATGATTAGTATTGTTTTTAACTTGTGGAAGTGGAGTGAGAAGATATGGGATAAACTTATCTATGTTGTTTATATTGAAATCAAAAAAATTTTAGATAACCTCTATGTGAGTTATAAAATAATGAGATTGGTGTATCGTTTATCATGTACATAAACCTAGGAACCTTTTTGCACTCAATTTAGCCAATGGGTTTTACTACATGGTCCTAAGATGAATATTCTTCACCATGTTTTATTAGAAATAGATTCTTGGATATCTCCAAATATTCATATATATATCATATTAAAGGCCATGGAGATGATGGAGAATTCTATAATAATATGTATTGATGTGGGAATTCATGAGGTCATTAGACATGAATAAAATCATAAAACACTAAATGTCGACAATGCTGATTAAATATTAATTATGCATAGATAACTTCCCATCACTCACCTTATCTATAGTAAGATCACGAATTGAGTATTTTAGCATGTACTATGTCCATTAATGAAACAATATAACCTATATGCATCTGAACCATTCATGGAAATTACCCCCATTATAGAGATGTTCTTTATCTAAAATTGATCTCAAGGATACTATGGTGAATTGAATTTTCATTATTATACAATATTAAATTATAACACTATCAGTACTACATTTGTTTAGTGTAAATGTGATAAAAGAATAATAAATTTAATTTAATTAAGTCCATAGCTTTTTTATCAAGGCCCAACAGATCTCACCATTGTGAAAGACATATCTAGTTCCTTAGAACCACTAGTATAAAGGATACAAATTCAAATTCCCATAAAAAATTAAGGGTTAAGTAAACTTCTCAAAGGTATGTAGGTATAAATTAATTTTCTAACTATAGGCTTGCAGCTCCTTAGTCAGTTGAGTGGACTCCCAAATCCAAAAACCCTTAATTGGACTTCGTCAACACTTCCCTTTAAGTTACCTCATGGTTAGAGATGTATTGTTGTATTCGTGTAAATTAGTTTTTACAACACAAAACATTCATAATAACTCCTTGATAAAATTATGTTTCCCAACATGGGTTGTTAAAATTCTTAGTTATATCATGTAATGGAAGGATTTGCATTACTTATTATTATGTTGAGATATTTTTTTATTATTCATAGTTTCTTTAATTTTTTATCCATTAAATATGTTGTAAATATAATGTGGATTTTACTTTAGGGATTACCCATGTTATGATAAAGAATCTACACATAACCCATCTATTTTAATTATATATTTATATATTAGTACAATTATTTATCAGATCACTATCTTGCGTCCATAAAATGAATCATTAATAAGACCGAAAGAAAATAAAGAAATAAATGATAAAATCATAATATTAATTGAATTTTTGATTTATGGAGAGAATAATTAATTATCTTATGAAATTAGATATAATCTCCATACATTGTTAATGGAATGATTTTCAACATTCCACCTATCCACCTATAAATATCTCATGTTCTTTTTGTCTAGGTTTTATCTTGAATAGCCTCCTACTCATCTTCAAATTGAAGTATCACCATACGCTATAAAAAATATTTTTATTACATATATCATGTAACTCACATACAGGTGGGTTAATCTAAATGATTAGGTAAGGGTAATTAAAAAACATAATTTTGGGAGTGCATGTCCTATACAATAAAATAGGAAGGGATGACTCATATTACATAATATTTATTTATATAGTAGATAAATTGAAAAACATGAAATAAAATAAAATGATTTAAACCAACACACACACACATATGTATATACCTATTCAACCTCATGATCATACAAAAACATAATATTATTACACATTTAAAATAGATAATTATCATTCACTTTAAATTATTCTACTGTATAATTAAACATTTTTGAATTAATATGACTAATTGTCTTATTAATCAACTAATACATTTTATTTTATTTTATACAATCATCCAGATGTTCACAACAAATATGATATTAAATAAGTATATTACTTTATTTTATTTAAAACTCGATAAAATAATACACAACTTTTTACTTATAAGAAACATGTTAATTACTATCCTAAAATACTTAGTAAGGATTTAATTTTAAACAAAGAAATCATATGATGTATTTTATACATGGAATATTTCATAATTTCATGATTTGTAATGAAAATTTAATTTTACATGTAACACATGAAAATTAAGTACCATGTAAAATTTATTGAATTGATTATATAGTATACAATAACCATACATGATTCATAATTTTAAATATTAAAAAGAATTGATTTAGAATTTAATAAAACATAAAACCAAAGGAATGGTATGTAATGCCAATTTATAGACACACTAAACACAAATCAATGAGGTTTAATGGATAATTTAGATAATTTTAGTAATTTTTCAAAAATATGTAAAGTAAATGGTATGTTCATGCCAACATCACGATGTATACTTCACTTCCCCATATATTTGTGGTACACACCAAAGAGCTCAACATGTATTTATCATGAACAATTATAAAGTATAGATTGTGTACAAACTATACACAGTTCGTACATTGAGATACACCACTATTTTCTTATATAAATCATGTAGTAAACACACACAATGTATTTATTATATGACACGCTTTAAACCCGTGTTTTCTTCCATGAAATATTAGTGAACACACAATGTGCAGTCAATGTAGATGGCATGTACTCCTGAAGAGTCATCTTCAACCCTAGAAGGTAAATATGTGGTGAGTTTAAAACACCAAGAGTGTACTAATTATATAATGATCTGGAATCTACATGGGATTCCTTGTGCAGTGAATAAGGATACTCGACATATAATAGAGGAGTAAACCTTGGGTAGCCCTGTATTATCAAGATATAGTTCTTGACACATATGGATGGTTTCTTTGAATACGTTCATAATTAATAAATAAATAACCTTGGTTATAAGAGAAATAAATAAATGTTATAAAGAACATAACTAAATTATGGATAAAGAGTGAATTAAATATTAAAATTTACTTTTACTTTTAAATGTGTAATGATCAATAGTCAAATAAATAATTATAAATTTTATCATGACCCTTATGATATGAAATTATAGTTCTGGGTGCAATAGATATGATTATTGGGGTCGATCCAAAATCATTAAATATTCAATTTGATGGAAAAGTTTCATATAGTATAGGATGTAAATGTCAATAATGAAGAAAATTTTTGAATCTATTATTGAAAATAAAGGATTTATTAACCAAGAGATGATCCTTTAAATATTAAATTTATTATCATTTTAATTAAATAAAAAAGGTTATATCATTTAAAATACCATTCTTTAGAATAGATATTGATAGTAGAAAATTAGTTTTTTTAGTCCAACAATTCACTTGTTGTATCCATGTATAGAATCCCACTTTGAGTGATTCACATGTTCTCCTATGATCATTGAATGATGTTGATATATCACATGGAGATAACATGGTTGATTTACCATCTTTCATTGTTTATCATGATAATTTCATGTTTTTTGGGATTGAAGAGTAATATTTATCTTCTAATTATTTTGATGATGTGAATGGGAAGAGGAGGTTTCTAGATAACATTCTATTGTAGAAAATAATTCCCATTTAACATCTATTAGAATGTATTAACAGTACATTTATAGAACCAGGTTTACACATTGTAATTTAAATCATTTTATAAGTTCCCTAAATAAAATGATAAAACAATGTATAAACCATTCAATGAATTATTATAATATTATTTTTTTATTCCATGGTGGGCGCTTCCACATAAAGTTAAAAATATTATTTTCCTACCTTGTAAATTAATATTTATCACCAGAATCAATTTTGGTCCACTAGTACTACTTGTTATTTTTTAAAAATTTTAATAATGTAAATATTTATTAATTCAATAAATAAATAAATAAATATTTTATTTTCAGATAATTTAACAATTACCGTTAGAATAAATATTTATTAAATTTATGTGATCTATGATCCTGAATAAATTTATTCCTTAGTCTTTAGAATAAAATTTATTCCAATTGTTAAATTAATATAAAATTTTATGGATATCAGTGAAAATACTTAATATGTGGACCTATATGATTCTTTATCATTGACATTTGGAAGTATTGATTAAAGTCCAAGATTACTATATAGTAATAGGTCAACCCAATAAATATAAATAAGTTATTGTCAAAATTTATACAACAAAATATGACCAATAATCACACAATATAATCATTGGTTCATAATAGCTCATCAAGAAGGTTCCACACCTATTTTATCAACCTATATGGTTTATCTGAGCATCTTTTACTATCTGAATTAAACTTACCATTAAACCATGACCTTGTAACTTAATGTAAAAATTTTACTTCAATATAATGTTGGAGATTTAAACTTCCACAATTATAGAAGGTATAAATCCATACCCAACTTATTAATTAATAATATTTCATTCATCACCCACCTAACATACCATGTTTCATGTGACCGTATCACATTATTATTTTGGTCAGTAAATCTAAGTGTGAAATTCATTGCATACATTAATAATAATGTTAATGTTTCAAGACCATTATACACACCCACAAACTGGAATGCCTAATGGCACATAAGCATGAGTAATTCATACTACCTAGCTTATTCTCATATTATACCCTCATGGAGATTACCATGTGTGAATGTTATGAGATGTTGTGTCATATTCTTATGAGTACTCCCACTTAGAAGCTGACATAATATACGTACCATCATAGAATTTTATCTTACCATATCACTATGTTTGAGAATATCATCATGGAATTTCAAGGTTCTCTTCATAGTGGGGAACTATTATACCCTTTTCGATGGAACCGATATTCTATGACATTATTACATTAATGTTATGTATAAAACTAAAAAATATTTAATAATACGTTTAACTAATTGTGAATTATTTAAATATAATTTTAATAAAATTCTTAAATATCTGGTTATAGAATAATAACTCCCACACATATGAATATAGAATATCATATAAATATGGAATAAATATGAGCTCATTAAATGATTTAAGATTAATTACCTTGAAAATCATAAAAAATGGGTTGTTCTATCCACATTTCCATTAAATTGTAGGATTGAGATAACAACTGATTTATCTTTTGGGATTGTAATAACAAACCTTGATCCCTTTTGGGGGTTTGTAAAACTACTCACGTATGCTTGGTATTACTCTAACCATAAAAGTACACTAAGATCGAGGATAACTATGTGTATACCTCCAAACTCGTGTTAACCATCTGTATACCCTTGGTCTTGGGGTATAATATATTTACCTTTTAAGGATTATGATACAAACTATTTTCCATTTTGGGATTATAATATTACCCATGAAACCTTTTTACCCTATGAAAATACATGTGTACCCTATTAATATTGGGCTAGGAACACTGCATCATTTTTGGTTTAGGATACTATTCATTTGTCCTTTTTTTCAATGAGATATAACCCATTTACCCATTTAACCTCATAATATATAAATATTTATGAATTAATTATTATTACATATAATAAACAAGAAAACACATAATGATAATCACGACACATGTGTGTCACATTAAAAAATCACATTTCACTCCATGAATCACCCATTAAAATAAAATGGGATTCATAAAAGTTTCAAATGGTATCACATTAATTAAAAAAATTAATTAGATCATATAATACCATAAAATCAGTCACCCATAATGAGTATTGATTAAGGTAATTTATAGGTTGATTAATGAAAAGATTCTAAATGCGATAGATTATTTTGATACAATTAGTAAAATAGAAGTGAGGACATTGCACCAGATTTCACAATAAATTTCGAATAATATCATTTAAAGAAAATTATATGAGAAAAATTAAAAAATAATTTATAATAATGTTATATTATAGACATTACTTAAAATTTCACATGAAAATAAATATAAGTAATTCTACCCGTAAATAAATTAATTTTTTATGTCTAAAAATGTCGAGTGGAAGATAAAAGTCACAAATTTCAAATTAAATTCCCTTTTAATATTTTAAAGTCTATTAATTGAAACTGAAAATATTAAAAATGTAAATAATGTTTCTATTTTAAGGGGGACAAATAGAATTATGAAAAATATAATAAATAATAAATTTTGGGTCTTTTAATTAATAAAGGAGAACATTCTTGTAAACAATAGGGACTTGAAAGTTAAACCGATATTTGGAGTTAATGCGAAATATTGTTAACAATATCGTATTTTTTGAACAAATGAATAAATCAAAGAATAATAATTTAATTTAAGGATTTTAATTTAAATTAATGAATAAGGATATATATTATAATATCACCACATGATATTATAAATATATTTTTTAAGACTACTGTCAAAGAGGAATGATTAGTATTGATTGAAAATGGTTTGGCCTACATACACCATTTCCTTTTATCCATACTTACATGAATGTTATTTAACCTCATGTATAATAAACATTATTATCTTAATCAAAATTTTCATAAAATTATTTATATATATTACTATTTCTATACTTTATTTATATTCATTCTACTCATATATATTTTTTACTCGTAGTTCTTTTTCACCATGAATGTTCATGAATTTTGTTCATTCTATTTGTGTTCCATAATAGAGATATAAATCATCAATATCTGATAAAATTTTATCATTTATAATCTAATCATGTTAGTTTATTAATATTTATTCAATGATTTATTATTTCTATTTTTTTATTAATAGAGTCCACGGGTATGGTTTGAAAGAATGGAGTTTGTGACAAGCATGTTTAATTTTCTTATAATAATGAGTTACTTAATTTTGATCATTAATTTTATACTGATACCATTACAAAACTGAATAAATTAAATAAATTACCATTTATTTTAAATTTATACTTGTATTACGTTATTTATGAACAATTATTGTGGAGAAAAAAAGTTAATGTTGTATTGATCATATATGTTGTTTAGTAGAAAAACAAAAAAGTGTTATACTAACAAACAGAGATAGAATATTTAGTTATATAATAGTTTTATTACATTATAAATAGTATAATGATGTAAATAAAACCTTATTGTATAGAATAATTTGGTTATACTATTTTAGAGATGAAAAAACATATTAAAAGGAAAAATAAGAACTTTTACCTACTTTGGAAAACTCGGTTCTTCTCGTGATCAGTTCCCATGAAATGATGAACATTAGGAATCTTATTTTGATATGGGATTACAAATTTGGAATATTATTATAGAATAATTAAAAATGGTATATATAAAGGATGAAATCTGAGTGATGTTTTTGTTTTAAGTGGGTGGAATTGATCACCTTATATAGGTGAAATTGAGGGACATATCCTTAGAAACTGTTGTTTAGTCAGGGGTAAATATCAAATCAAATGTAGGAATATCAACACCACACAACTAAGGGCTTCAATAAGGTAAATGTTTGAAGTTAATTTAGAAAAATTAAATCCATGTATTATTACCCCTTTTACACTCATTAAAATATATTAAGTATTTTCTATGATAAATATTTTTTATAGAAAATATAATATGACCCCTCATACAAAATATTGATGTGATGATTTGAAATATTAAATATATAATAATTAACTTTAAAATTAAACTCTAATATATATATATATATATATATATATATATTTAAGAATGAAATTTATACATTTTAAGTGTTCTTACTCTAATTTAATATAAATTACTAATTAAATGAGTGTTGATATATTTTTTAAAATTTCAATTATGATTGGTGTAGAGACTTAAGAGAGGGGAGAATCAATTGTTTTCAATTTTTTCAAACATCCAAATTCACATGGAAAGATTAACACCCATTTGAATTTATTATTTTTATCAGTTAGTGTATGTAGAAAATATCATAATTCCCACAGGAGTTTAAAATATCATAATTACCACATGAGTTTAAATACCAACTTCCTATAGTTTTAAAAGATTCCTACTATGATCTCTTTGTACAACCTCGATCCCTCAGTTTATTTATAATACTACCATATATCTAAATATGTTTCTTTTATATTATCCTTGTAATTAAATCAACATTCAACAGATGATGCATCAATATTACCTAGAATATATGATATTGATCCACTAAATAGGATCTTCTAATGCCATCAGTAATTCAAGGTTATAAACAAAACATAGATCATGATCAAATCTCATTATTCTAGGATTTAATAGAATATACTCATATAGACATCTTAATAAACCTATGAAATAACATGATATTATATATATCTATATGTTCATTTTTACTAAATGGATTTGAAAAACTAATATTAATAGAATAATATTTAGTCCCTCACTAAACTTCCCTATCCTTATTCATCTTATTCTAAACTCCATATCCCCGATTTTACCATTTAATGATAACCAAATCTTTCTTAAATGTTTATCTTTGATACCCATAAAATCATAAAAATTATAACAAACTATATTATTCTCGGTTCTACTTTACATTTCTTATGTTCTTCTCTATAGAAGTTATCTCATACTCATTTATCTCAAAAAAATTTCTACCTTCCTTTTTTCCAATCATATATCGACCATTTTCAAAATACAAATCTACATTTAAATCTAATAAATTAAATACAATTTGGTGGAACATTATCTAATATTACTCAAAAAAATATTAATACAATTTATTGATGATCTTTATTAATGTCAACACATATCTCTACTTATGGTGGGTATAAAAAAATATTTCAAAAAGTAGAAATTGGACAAGGGATGCGTTCAAAAAAAATTACATGCATGAAATTTCTTTTCTCCCAAGATAACCATGATCAAGTAATATCCTCTATTTGATAAATACCATTATCTATTAAAATTATGAAAAAAATCCTTTTTTCTTCCCCCAAAAATATATTAATATTGGAATCCAAAATTTAATTTACCAACCATATGAAATTCATATAGAAAAAATATCATATAGAATTTTACACTCCCATTCATTATACTATCCTTACATTATAGGATATGTTAAAATAAAATGGGTCCTATAAAAATCAGTAACAACAAAAAAATATTCTTTTATTCATGTTATCATTCTTATTTCATCATAAATAACTTAAGGAATATATGAACAAACAATATTTTAGGAAAAATTAAATATTAATGAAAATACAATCAATTAATTTGATCACATTTTAATTTCATCGACTATATTTATTCTTTGATATTTAATCCAATGATGTGTAGATCAATAACATTGGATTATATCATAGTTATTGAAATATTCATGATGTTTTAGACATGTCTATATAACTCTTACATCATATCACTTATCATCATCCCCATAATTATAATTTTGGAAAAACTAATTTATCATACTACAAGATTCATATAATATCTATACATTAATAATTTTAATCCTTTTAAAATATTATATACATCATATAAATCTCATATGGGATTAAAAAAGTTCTATATTCTAGAAAATATCATTCCAATAACATTTTTCAAAATTGGAATACTCAAATATAATATGATCTATAGAAAATATTATTTGATATTTTATCCCTCTAAGGACCTAATTCCTTACCCTTTTTATTGTAAACACAATGTAGAAACATCTTTATAAACCATTGGATGCATACTCAATGCATCACCATTATAATAATTACATTGACAAAGAAAATATACCAAATTTAAAACAAGTACATCCAACCACGTTTTTGTACTTCAATCTCCCCATTTGTTTTTTTTCAATTTTACAGTCATTCATGTGGTTAATTCAATTTTTATCCAAATACTTTACCATATTATCAATGTGGAAATTTATACTTCAACATATTAACAAAGTAGGTATGTTGTGTGTCTTCCCCTATATGGTATTACGGGATATATATTTTTATACATATCACAATAACACTTATTCTCTTTTTTCATTGAATAAGAGATTCAAATCCATAAAAATAACAACTCACCAAATGGATGTGACTAAAATAACTTCATATTGGTGAATAATCATTAGAAATTAAGCATAATCATATTTAAATTTGAATTTTTTCATCATCTAATCATCTCTAAGTCCACATAGCATAACCTAGTGTGAAAAAAATAGTGATCCATTTACTTAATAATTATATCCATAAATGATCCATGCTTTTATACTAACTTCTATCATTCAATTATATGTGGTTTCCCAAATATATATATATAAAATATTAAGAACCATCGGTCAATTGGACACAGAAAACAAAATCATTCAATTTAAATGTTATTAATTCTTAATTTGATAGAGAGAAACTCCTTATGATATATAATAAGTATGGATTAAATCCTAATTAGGAGAAAGAAAACTATACATCATTCATATTATTTTTTTGAGGTGGTGAAAAAGTACCAATTTTTAAGAAAATGAGAATCCACTACAAGTATTATCTCTTTTTTAATATTTACCTAATGGTATGATCTTAGACATAATCCACTTCAATTCCAATTACAAAAGAAATAATGTACTAATATGGTAAATGTTCAATCTTCCATTGCTCATGAGTTGAATCATGAGGTATGAGGCTTATTCTTCATCCCTTGGGTTCTTTTAAATGATATTTTTAGATGTCTAGGATTTATCATTTTTTCATACTCCTTCACTTTCATGTTTTTACTTCATTGGGTAAAATGTATTTATACACATTCACTATTTTCCACTTGGCTTAAATGACATTATTTTATTTATGTTTCATAAATTTTTTAATCTTTGATGCTTTCTCCAACTTCATATCTTTATTCAGAATATCTTTACATATTAATAATAATTATACAAAAACATTATCAATATTTTTTATATGTTTGAATACCTACAATGTAACAATGTATTTGAAATATAGAGACATTGTTTCACTCCGTTTATAGTTTTTAATTTCGTTTTTTCTAGACATACATGACCTATAACTTACTAAAATGTGGTTAGTCTTATTATACCTTTCAGAAACCTCATTTTTATCTCTTATTTTACCCTTATTATCCATCCCATAAATCATATAATATGTCATTCTTCCAATTATATAGTAAACTACTGGTTCTATTTCATTGGCATCACTTTTGATCTAGTATTTTTCATTTATCATTTTGAATCATCATGACCATTTATAAATGTTTAACACTAAAAAAAATCTTATTCTATTAATATTTTTGATATATTTCTTAGATTATTTTGTGTGAACTTTGGTTAGATCTTTATATTTTTTCCGTAAGGAACAGTTTCATCAGCACCTTGCATCTTCTATCATTTTATAAATTTTATAACATAAAATTTTACTCTAAATGACATGATTTTTACCAATAGTAATCATGATTATGTATATATATTTTTCAATAATCATATAAATACTTTAAACAAACAAAACTATTTAAATTTGTTATTTTTATATTATTCTATGAATTCTTTGGAGTAGGTTTCATTTTATATTTATCAATGATCACCCTTGATTCTACCCTTCAATAATTTATGTGATATTTCATATTTTTGAAAAAAAAAATATATTTTACCACAACCTAATTAACACCAATAATATCCTCTAAACCACTTTCTTCTACATGTTGATGGAATTTATCTAGAATTATATACTTGATAACCATGTTGTTTTTTTATTGAAACCCCAGTCCTCTTGGACCCTTTAAAGGGATTCTATTTTCACACATTCTTATCTCCACCCTTGATACATTAGTGGGTTTAAAATCTTTCTTTTCATTCACATTTCTAATAATTTTAATTTTTTATCACTTTGAGATAAATATAATATTATCCAAACATATTTATCATGGTACTTGGATTAAATTTGTCATGAGAATGAGATTTATGTTTTTCCACATGATCGTGCTCTCAACTTACAAATAACATGAGACTTTTTTTAGGGAGAAATCACCTCTAAATTTCAGGTGGAATCTTTCCTCTTTCGAGTTATTTGGGAAGATAAAACTTCTATTGATTCCAGAATAATCAAATTAGTTATATGCTCTATGAAATTATTTTTTAGTAAACATTTCTCAAAAAAAAAATTATTTATCTTCTGATATTCTTTTTGGATTATTGTAATACTCTTCATTCATCTTTGCAATCATTTGATTTGAATTTTAAAACTCTTTCACTCTTTCATATTTGACAACTAAATTTTCATATTTCACATTCATAATGAATTAATATACCTTATATAAGGATCAGAGAACAATAATAACTATATAATAAAACACCTAATTATCAGTATCTATTATTTTAAATTGTTTAGTAATCAATGCTATATGGTCATCACAATGCGGTTTTGTTTATCTATTGGATTTTTGTAGTAATATTAAGGTGTTACAAATTAAAAACTATTTATCCATTGTATATTCCATCACATTATCTTTTTTCTCAAACTATTTATTCTCATAATATTTCACCTTAATATGTGTAACTATGTATAAATCATCATTAATGGGGACCATTTCAAGATACTCTATAATTTCTTAATAAAAAATCACTATGTTATTTTTCTATTTTAAATATCATTTAATTATGTAGAGTTTAAACTAACATCATATATTGAAGGATACATGCCAAAAATGATGAAAATCATAACACATTGACTTAATTCATATAGTGGTGTATCTTAATTTTTCTTTATATTTGTTTCAGCTTCATGTTGTCCTTCTTTCTCCTTTTTTGAAATATATTAACAAAAATTCCAGATTTTGGGTTTATATAAATAGGTGTTGGTTATTAAATCAATGGATCAAATCCTTGAATCCTAATTATGATCTTAAAAAACATTGGATAATTATTGTATGGTATGTAAATTCTAGATCCAATCCTAAGGAATCTCTCTTTAATACCATAAGAAATTCACCTTAGTGTTGGTTCAGACACCTTAGAGGGGGGGTCAGTCAGGTGTTTTCTATTTTCTCCAAATTACAAGTCTTGTTGGAAACATTATCCCATTTTGAATTTAGAATATAGTATTTATTAGTATATTTAGATCTTTTTTATATTTGACTTAGAAATCATAAAACACATTTAATACATGTAATACGAATATAGAGGCACACCATATTTTTAAAAGGTTATACTCAAATTCATACTCGTTTCACTAATTAGTTGTTCACTACAACCAAAACTTCTTCATTAAAAAGAACGGGTGAAAATAGTGGATGGTGTTTTCCAAACCATTGTAGAGTCCCACTCTATAGATAATTTACAACATCCCATAAGAATACTATTTCTAGCTTCCCACTATTGTCATAGTATCCCACATAATTTCCAAGAAAACCTAAATCTTTTGTATTCTATAATACCCCAAAAATTATATGAATGTTTTTATTTAAAATCTTCCTTATAATTAGTTTTTAATTTTAAATTTGATCCAATTAAATAAAGTAGAATTAACACCCTACAACCAAAACACAATATATTTTTATTTTGTTAGTTCTTTATATTATAAAATACCACTCATTTCCCTTTTTCATCAAAGCCCACATGATTAAATATAATTTACTCATGATGTTTTCTCATACAACCTCAATGTTCTTGTGATATTATATATCCAGTATCATGTCATTATCTAAAGGGATCAACACAACTGATACGAATAGAATCATAGTTAATCTATCACTCATATTCTACTTCCATTTTGTTTTTATCAACTTTAGTTCACTAATATGATTAGTAAATAATAGTTGGATCCTTATTATATATTGATACTTAATAACAATAATAAACACTTTATCAAAACCTCTTCTTCCTATTTAATATCATGAGTTCATTAGCACTTCTCTCTAGCTCTTCTATTGAATTCTTATGTATAAAACAACACTGGGTCTCCCATTATTTTTCGTTTTATACATACATCACTAAAAAAATATTTTCTATTATTGAATTACCATATTCACTCTCGACCCAAAAACATCATAAATTATTATAGAATGGAGTGATTCCCCAAAAACTAGAACTTATTATCACATAATGAACAACCTTAAATTCATCTAATGTACGAGTCCAGGGAATCATTATAAGAATTTACTCCAATGACTATTATTCTCCTCCATTTCCTTTCAAACACTATATAAGTATCTTATTCTCCTCCTTTGTAAGGATAATTAATCCATCACCCAATATATCACATTTTAATTAATTCGATTGATGATGATAACAATCCTAATTGATAAAAAATTCAATCAGAAACATTTGGGCAATTAATTTATTTTTAAATATATAAAAAATTAATTATAGAAATCATTTATAGAATATCAATATAGTTTAAATAAAAAACTACACCATAAAACAAGTCATTGAAATTAACTTTTATCCTTTACCATGGTAACATGAATTAAATTTGGAAACATTATTGTGTTCAAAACTCAAAAGTAATTTATTAAATAATTTAAATATATTGATTCCAAATAGGAAAACAAATTCTTGATTAAAATTAAGAGGTGATCAAAATTATTTGTAATATAAATATGTGTAACACATATAATTTTTTTTTGAATAGTATTTTTTAGGAAGAAATTAAATTTATTTTTATTACATCCCTAGTAATAAATTTTGGTTGATTGTTAATTTATTTACTTTTATACATTACCAATATATTTAATTAAAATCATTCTTCAGTAGGGATTAATTTTATTAAGTTAGAAATGTAAAAATATTAAATAAAAAACTTTTTAAAAAGTTATCACCTTTATATGAAATTATCTTCACCCAAAAACCATTAAAACTTTTTATATTTAGTATAATAATTGTATTTTAAAAGTTCAATGATAGTAAAAACTTTCATTGTTTTTATCAGACCATTCCCTAATAAAAATGTATAACATATAAAAACATTTTTATAATAAAATACATTAATTATATATTATATTATTCCTTCATTTTTTTATTTATGAAATATATTGTTGTACTTTTTTACTTACATTGCTCAGTTTCTATATACATATCAAATATGCATATAATAAATGACCCTATCTCCAATGACTATATTTACAACGTACATATTCCAAATTATAATATTTATAACAACAAAATTTTATTCATTTATACTACCTTAAAAAATCAGTAATTATATAAATTCATTCTATTGTACCTTAATAATTTACAATTCTCATTCCAAAAATGTTTAGTAATGATTTTTTATAATTATTTATTTTTTCATGATTATATTTTAATTTATATTTAATTATAATAATGTTGGTTCTAAAGGGTGATGGTAATCTGTGAGATTTTCTTTTTATAAATATGTTATCCATTTGTATTTATTTTCTATTCTTAATTTATTCACTTTTAATGTATATAATTATCCTTGTTATGTAATATTATGCACATGGTCTCATTTAAATTTGTTGTAATAGTCTATTATGAGAGAATAAAGTGTTAATTGTTTGGGAAAAATATTTTATAACTTCTTTTCTTCTCAATTTAATTAATTTGATTTTTTAAAACATTTTTGAGAATGATATAGAATTTCGTTTTTGGTAAATGTAATTCCAAAATTATTGAATGTTATATTGTCCCATTCTCCATAATAAATTTCATCATCAAAATTTGAATAATCTTATAGTATTGAAAATAGTAAAGGGTATCCATGAAAATTTATTGACTCATGATATAATTTATGATAATATCTTATCTATATTATCATTATGGTGAAAATTAAACCCCAAATTATTTACTAATAATAAATATATTTACCTAAACTATTCATACCAAATAAAACTTATTAGAACATAAGAACAACTATAAATTTCAATTTGTTCCAATAGGCTATCATCAAATGTCTTATGGTAGATAAATTTATAGTGTTTATCCATAAAAATTCCCAAATATTATATGTAAAAGTTTAATTATTCATGCTCGAAGTATGAAATTTATAAAAAAAATTACGTTGTTCAATTTTTATCCATTACCTGATTAAACAAAACTAATGTATAATGGTCTTCGTGGTATGAATAATTCAATAAATATTTTTTCTCTTATTATTGTTCATAAATTAAAATCCCAATATGTTATTATAAATAATATTTTATTTAAACATCATATGAATATGTAAAATGATATTATGGTATAATAATCTATGACAAAAATATCAATTTTTCAATGATGATTTTCTTCAAAACTCTTTGAATAAGGTGGCTTACATTATTTTTTTGAGACCCATATTAGGGAATTTATTTCCAAATCAATTTTTTCATCATACTTGCATAAATATGTGATCATGATATAATCTAATAAATTAAATGATACTTCCTTAAATAAATTTAGATATTATATCTTTGAAAAGAAGGCAATCCATGCCTATTACAACATTGATATATACCCTTGGAAATAGAATATATATCTATAAGAAGTAACTTCCCTCAAAAACCTTATTCAAAATATGTATTCCTTAGAAAAAATCACTAGGTGTTTTAATTGACAGTCCAATATCCAAAATTTTAGTTGATGAATCAATATTCTTAGAAAAAAATCATGACATGATAACAACACATCAATAAATATAGGGTGGAGGATAATTGTACAATAAAATAATTAATTATCCGGATATACTTCAATGGTAATCATTTCATAGGATATTCCTTTTTCCCTTAGTAGGAGGGTTATTAATGCTAATTTTCTTAATTAACCCTTATATTGGGGAGTTGATTTATATAATTCCAAAATTCTTTACTTCCAAAGAACTGAGGTGCATGTGATATATTTGTTGGGAAAATATTACTCTCTATTATCTGGATTAGTTACTTTATCTCTCATTTATAATCTTTAGATCAATGGAAAACATTATTGAAGCATTTTCTTGTTCAATTTTTTAAATTTATAGGGTCCTTGTACCCATATTTTTGACTTATTCGAAACAAAATATTCATTAATCCGTAGTATTTTCAACATGAACATCCAAGAATCTTAATTTTTTCTCTTAATTTATGTGTTTTGAAATTTATTTTGTTTAATGTAATTAATAATAACATAAGATAGTTGGTTATGAATAACAACAAGTACTTTCTACTAGATCCTATCCTATTTGGTTACCCATTTAGAAAATCATCAAATTTCCCATCTCACTCATTGTAAACATTGTTCCTCTAAGAACAATATGTTAATTTTAATAAAGGATAATGTATGATAATATGTAAATTAATAAATATTAAAAAGGATAATTTAAAGTTTTTAGATGTAACAAATACGTAACATGTATACAATAAATTTTTAGTCAATTGGTTTCATTATAGGTTATCTATGGTAATATTCCTATTAGGTTCTGTAACCTAGCTAGTTATATATTACATCATAAAATTTCATAATAAAATTTTGAAATATTCCATAGTTGTTTCAAAAGAGAATAAGAATTACCCACATCATATCATATAGGATCATCGAATCAGGTCTACCATTAAGACCATTTATTTAAATTGAATTAATATTGAGTTAAATCCAAAAAACAAATCAAGGTTACCAACCCAAGGTGAATATATTATAGTTAAAGTAACCACTTGTTTGTATCCAAACATATATTTAATTTATTAGAATCCACAAAATCCATAAATTAAAAATATTTTAGGATGTTTTACTATATATACATTTATCATTAGGGTATTCAGTAATTTTTTCGGGTCATAATCATTAAAAATATATAAACCATTCGATTTAACAAACTATGATTCCCTATTAGAAATCTACCACATATGGTTCTAAAAACATACATATTAATTTTTATCTTGGAAAATATGTGATAAAAAGCAGGATATACTTATATATATTTTCATAATTAAAACATTACATCACACTATAATCACACAATATAGGAAATCAATGGTTCAGTATCTTTGTAAATTATTTTAAGAAATAAATTTTTCCACATTTGATCTAAAAAAAATTCATAAAATTACTCACACAAGATTTACTTTAAAATATAATGTCATATATAATATGCCTGGGCAATTTAAAACAAAAGGAATCAACAAAAATGACCGATAATGGAAAAAAATTAATGGGTAATATAGGTTTAGATCAAAATATTGTTAAAAATGATCATGGGAGAAATATATGATTAAAAGGATCTTAGAACCATAAGGGTTATCCACAAGGTGTGATGGGAGGTTATATAACCACAAATGATAAACTTATATCATGGATAATAATTTATAGATTTGAGATAAAAATAATGATCCATGGAACATAAAATTTTCTTATGGAATGAAAATGATATTTGGAATGTATATAACTATAGAACATACAAAAATATTAAATATATATATAATAATCATAAAATGAGTAAGGATAACCACCTTCCCAAAATATAGTGGGCTAGGGATTACCACTAATGTATAATTTTATGCTTGTACTTACCACCCATATAACAATTCTAGTATTGGTATAACCACCAATATACCTTTGGTGATGGGAGAACCACCCACACACCCTTGTTATTGGAATAAAATGTCGTTTACCTCCTGAATTTGCAATAACTTCCCATGTACCGTTGGCATTTGGCTACTACTTTTATACCCTTATAGACTTGGACTACTACTAGTGTACTGTTTTGAGCATGAGATTAGAAAATTGTAGCTTTTATATTTTGTTATATTAACCTTGTAAGAATTTGGAATTTGGATACAACCCACGTACCCAATATATATTTGGATACTACCAACGAACCATTTCAGTATTCAAAACCTCGTGTTATGTTTTGGGATTATGATGGAACATGTTTACTTTTTGAGAACCTGAGGTAAAAAAATTTCCATTCAATTATAGGGATATATATGTCCCCATATATAATTTAACTATAACCTAGACACTGGTATTTTTTTAGAAAATAATCACATATCATATCATGAAAAACCCATGGAATGAAAATAGGTTTCGTAACTTTTTCAAATGGAACCCTGTAAAATGAAATCATAAATTAGATCGAATGATACCATAAACTTAATCACTAAGATGATGTATTTAATAAGTGAATAAAAATGGTGATACATGAAATATATGTACATATGAGATAAATAATTTTGAAATATAGAGAAAAATGGATGAAAATCCATAGAAATAGATTTTATAAACATTTTAAATAATATCATAAAAAGTTGAAGTTACCCATCACTATAAGAATTATTTTTAATGATGGAACCAAGAATTATCTTTTAATAAAAAGATCACATTAAATAAAATTATAATAATTAATACTTGAAAATAATTTAGGGTTATGTCTAAAAATGTGGAGTGGAAGATAAAAGATATCGATATGAAATGACGTGCCTTCTTGTATTTTAAAGCATCACTATTGAAACTCTCAAAATTAAAAGACTAAATAAGATTATTTTAGAATATAGGTATATATAAATATAAAAAAACGAAATAAATAATAAAAATTTGGGTTTCAAAATTAGAATGGAGTAGTGGAGGTAAAATATTTACTTAGAAGAGAAACTGTTATTTAGTGTCGATGAGAATTATTCTTAACAACATAAATTTTTTATTAAGAATGAAATCCCTAAAAGAAAAATATTACGATATAATTATTAAACCTCCCAATAAGATATTGAGGATATAAAATATAATATAATCATATGATAGAATATAATAATCATGTAAGACTATAGTCATAGAGGAATGATTCTGACTCCTGGAAAAGAGTGGAGTCATGGAAGCCTCATAACTTTTATCTCAACATCGATGAAAGAACTTTAACCACTTTAGTAATAAAAATAAAATTCATAATAATGTATTTAAAAACCTTATTAAAAACTATTACACTTATTAATTTCATTTTTTGTAATTCTCTAGGAATATACTTTTTTTTGTCATTGTTTATTATCATCATCAAATTTAAATAATTTTGATCATTTTTTATGAGTTTCATAGAGGAAATAGAGATCATCATATATTGACACATATATATTTATTACTATATTATTAAATTTAATTTCATAATTTAATTTAGTAGATTTATTAAGTCCCATTTTATTTTAAGGTATGTCATGGTAATGTTTTTTAGAATTGAATCCATGATGAGTTTGTTTCGGGTAATTTGTTGAAAACAATGAGCTAGATTATTGTGACAATCCATTTTTTTATAATTCCAAAATTATATTAATAACATAAAAAACAATTAAATATCATATGTTACTATTTTTATGGTCTTTATGATTATCTAAGATGGTGATAGTGATGAAATTATGGTATCATTCATGTATTTCATTAAACCACCCCATTCAAGAACATTTTATACTAATGATTGGGAAAGAAAATTAAGTCATATCATAGTAGTATCACTATTTTTGAAGCATATAAATATTAATATAACTTAATTATAGTTTTTAATGTGGTTTTTAAGAGTATATATGAGAATATAAATTAAAATTGCAAAAAAAGAAGAATTTTTCTATGAGCTTTGATGAAATCACTCATTTTCATAATGACTTTAAAATGAATAAAAGTCTTAGTTATTCATCTTCTAAATAAGGGCCTCCAAAAGTGGAATTAGATTATATAAAAATTGAACTATACAATCATTAATATATAAATTTATTGAATATATGGGATTGAAATGGGTGGAAGTGAAATCCTTTTATTGGTGAAAATGAGGAATATATCCATAGAATATAATGTTAGGTGATGAGAAAACATGGAATCAATTCAAAGTAAGGTGAGTGGGGTAAATAATGTTTGGTGATAAAAGTGGGTATTAATTTTATACATAAAAACTGCTCTAAAAAATTATTTGTGTCATTTTATGTTAAAACAATTCTTGTCATGTAATATTTCCCCATTTACGCCCATTAACAAAGATTAAATATTAATATAATAATAATATTTTAATCAGAATATAAGGTTCCCCCAGTTGAAAATTTACATGTGATGATATAAAATTTGGACTGTATTCAGTCCGGTTCAACCAATATATATTTTAATATTAACTATTAAGTTAAAATATATATTATATAAAAATTATTTACACACAAAAATATTTTTAACAAATATTCAATTTTCAAAGTTAATTTTCAAATAAACTGTTAAATTAAAGTATTCTCAATCAATTTGTTTGCCATATATAAACATTTCATTATATTTATCAATAAAAACACTCAACATGATTTATGAAAAAATGTAAAACAAAAAAATAATTCTTTTTAAATAACATTATTACCCTTAGGGTGGAAACTAACATTTACCCTAGAAACATGTTATTGTGTATAGAAATGAAATTAACCTTATTATAAAATTTGAAAATAATAATTATATATTTTAAAACTATTTTTTAGAATTAAATTTCTATAGGTTATGAAAATTAATTTTAATATAAGTATGTGTATTGTATAATTTAAAAAATAATTATTTTTAGTTACAACATTAGTTTATTCTTATTACATTCACTCTCAAAACTATTAGATATTTTTTTGTTTACTTACTTTTATATATAATCAATACATGAAACATAAAATATTCTTTCTTATTGATTAATTTTATTTTGATAAAAATAAAAACCATTTTAGAAAAATAACTCTATAAAAAATAAAATTTTAAAATAATTTAACATAACCGAGAGACAATTAAAATTTATTACTTATATTAAAAAATATTATTTTATCAATCAAATAATATTAAAATAAATATATATAATTTTATCATATCATTCCATAATAATACCATGTAATATATAAATATGTTTTTATAATAAAATATTGAAATTCATTATTATATTTTTTCATTTTAATATTTATAAATAATAATATGATATATTTTCTACTAAAAATATATATTTTTAGTATAAATATTGAATAAATGTATACCCAAACATCTCAGGAACCCCTCTATATAATATTTATAGTTTTATGAAGCTACTTAAGAAAAATATATAACAATCCCCATGCCCTACCTTTATTAGGCCCCTGGTACACGACTAGCATTGAGGGTATAAAAACTAGCATATATAAATTAATTAACTCAATATATAAAGTAGTAATGGGATATAGGATAGTGGTCAACAATAAAATTCATTTCATAATTAATAGTGAAAACCATAATAATCCTATAATGCATGTATTAAGTATAAAACTACAAATAGTCTCTATAAAATACCAAAATAAAACCATAGTTAGAGACTCATCAACAACATGAATTATTAGACTATTAATTTCTATCAGGAACTCCATATTCATTAAAAAAACACAAAAATAGTATTTATATATGTAGGGTAATAATAACATGTATACTCAGTAGGATCATACCTAATGTCTATCCTGATCATGTTAAAATAGTGTACTAATAAACTAATGAAAAAATAGTAGAACCAAAATGCATCTAAACCAGTCAACTAACCAATATGATTCTCACAATGGAATTCTCACCAAATATTGTATCAATGTATAGTAACATAATAATAATCACATTGATTAATATTTTATCATGAAACAATTTCCAACTAATTTTCCACTCTCACACCCCAATGTCACATGTCTTGGAAACCCCATCTGTTCTGTAGAGTCCATCCCAATGATACGAGGGAAATTATATTGTACCATAAACCCTTCAGAAATATGTTCATCACATACTAATCGAAGAGACTTGGGTAGAAAAATCCTCCCACCACCATTGACATATATACAGATTTTAAGGTATCATGAACTTGAAGGACATTAAATGTGCCCTCCTCCTACCATGCATGTCCCCACTAAGAACCACAATATCAATATAATTAAACTAAACCATAAGTTTTCATCATATCCTAACCCTCACACCCATATATAAGAACCTTAATTGAATAAAGAGTGGGGAATATGGGGTATCCATCTATACCTTCCCATTATCTTCATTATTGGGAAAATCAATAACAAAAATAGTTGGGTGTTGGGATATGGTGCTCATAGTTGGTGAGGTGAATATTCAAATCATAATGAAAATAAAATAAATAATAGTCATACACACACGCAAGACCAACATATGTGTTTATAAAAATAAAACTATCACAAATCACAACATCACTACAATATCTCCCAATCTTCACTATTTTCGCTTCCACCTATAAATTCATTACAAAAAAAAAAGAAACACACAACAAAAAAGAAATATTTATTATTTATATATCCAATTAAGTCATTCCAATATTTTCAAATTACAAACCATCACCCTTTTATGAATCCCATTAAATTCATGTATCAAAACAAAAACTTTAGAAAAAAATCCCATTTTACTTCAAGGATATAATGTCCATTCCAAATCATGTCATTTCAGTTTTTTAATTAACAATTCATTCCATAACTATCTTGAAACAAATGAAACACACAAAAAATATCCCATGTTCCTCACATCAACAAGCCCAACATCACAACCACCAGATATGTCATCCCCGTATCATAACCACTACTCCCCACATAAGAACCACAACACACATCTGAACCACTGCTCATTAGAACCACCACATATCACGTTTTAGTTTAAAAAAATTATTTTCATCATCTTTATCTTTCTATCTTCATGTAAATTCTAAACCAAAATTTGAAATACCATTGGAAAAAATTTATTAGTTATGTATACACTCTTAACATTTTTCATATGTGCTGAGTGAATTCAACAAGAAAAATGATCTTCAAATTTATATCCACAAAAAAAATGAAAAACAGTAAAATATAAAGCTAGAAATAACATAATTCATTATCAACTATATATTAAAATCAATAGAATAAGTAAAAATCATGTAGTTCCATCCCCACCGGCATTCAATTTCAATTAAGAAACATAATTATCTTCATTAAGAAAGTGCACCAAATATACCCAAAGGATGGAAAAATGATGAATTATCCACCTATGAATCAAAAGAGGGAGTGAGATGAAGGATATCTAACCAATATTTGAACTTCAAAGAGAGAAACCAATGAATAACCATGGGTCAAAAAACATAGATCTAAAATATTTCACCACTAAATCGTATACATATAAAGTCCCCATAAAAAGACAAGAAAAATGTGGTGGAACATTTATCATTGTAATCATTAGATAAAAAAGGGATAAATAAATAATTAGATATGACTGGGATACATATATTTAAAGGAATCTAATATGAATGATCCAAAACTATCCAATGGGTTAAAAATATAGAGGGAGTTCAATATATAAGTGGAGGATAATCATGGTTCAGACAAGAGTATAAGGAAGGATTGCAAATCAAATCATGGGGTTAGTAAACCTTCTATTTATAATCAACTCCCATTAGAATTCATTGTGTAATTGGGAATTAACAAAACACAAGTGGTTCATTAACTCAACATGTGAATAGAATCCTTTTTATGATATCATATTTTCCCCCTAATTTTAAATATGATCTTTGACCCCCACTATAGCCCGGACAATGACATAGTATAAGACATGTTGGTTCATCTATCTTCTAAAATTTCATAAGTCAGGCCCTAGAACCCAATGTATAGATTATTTAACCCCCACCACACCCAAGAATATTGTGTGGTGATTCTATTCTTCCCATATTAGAGTCGTTCTCCTTCATGTCACACAACTAGTGTAACACACTCACTAGGCATTTCAAGGCTTCCTATAATGTATTGTACCATCCATAATCATTATATTTCTAGTTTTTTCATTGTAATGTTCGTGGAGGATGTCACAGATAGTAAATAGAAGTTAGAGTTGAATTTTTATAGGATACAGGAGATTCGGATAACAAAATTTGGATTTCAAGCATGAATTTGGGTTCTATAGCTTCTGAGATTTTTCAGTTCACATCTTTTATACGGTGAGGAACAAATCTGGAAATTATTTTATGTCATAAGAAAAGAATTAATGTTAAAGGTTTATTTTGGAGGAGGTTCCATTTTTTAGGCAGGTTTTGTGGATTCAAAGTATTTATAACATAATATTGTCTTACATCTCATCAAATCTAGTGTTAATGGAACTTAAACATTAAATATTCATTTTAAGATGCAAATCATGTGACTTGGACACTGTATAGAAATAACAATACATGCCGATTACATCTATTCAACCATTATTAATCTCATTTATTAGATGAAATGTATCATCTTTGGGATATGATTTGTCCCATATTCTCTTTCCATAATCATTGGATTTTGGTAGTCACTTTTTGGTAATCTAGGGTGAGTTATCTTCATATCCCAATGTTTTTATTTTGTTCTTATTTCCAGAATATGGTTCTATGATGTTTCTTTTTTGGAAACTAGGTAGGATTTGTTTTTATGATCCCCTGGAGTGATCAAGGGGATACAGGGTTGGCATGTCTGGTTATGGTTTTCATGATTTTTCTTCTTCACCTTGTGTTGTGAAGTAAGATCAAAAAACATCTTTATAGATGGGGAATATCATTCCCACTCATTATAAATTCTACGTGGGTTGATTCAGTGGTTTTTTTGGTTTATATAAGGTTCTATTTAAATAATTATAATTTATTATAATAATTAAAATTGATGGGGATGGGGAGAAAACTAATGTTTTTTCTATTTAGGATATTGTTATGGATGTGTTTATACTTTTTATTTCAAATACTAAAATTTATTGTGGTTGATAGAAATATTTTTTTACTATAGATGATATGGGTTTATACAGTTCATATGATGTGGGATAACACCCCGAATAAAATGTTAATGCTTGTATACCTTTATAATAAATTGGTTTCCCATGGAATCTGGTTCTTATGGTAATACAGATTCTAAATAAAAGAGACAATGATATAAAATCCTATAAATAAATTATTGAATATGAGATGTGTTAATGTCACAATTGTTTGGGATTTTGGTGAAATCCTATATGGTTTGGGTTATTTTCAGGTTATATAGGTGAAAAAATAAGCTGTGTTGTTTATGAGGATGTGTTGTGGTGATTGGTTGGAATGGATGTGATTATGGGAAGTTGTGAGTTTTTGGTTCATAGTGGCAGTAGTGTGTAGTGGTATTGGTGTCTAGTGGTGATGATGTACGATAGTGATGGTTTATGTTGTGTGTGTCTGTGTGAAGGGGGTGGGGTGGGGTGGGGGTTGTGTTGTGAGATGTGGTCGGAATATGTGATGTGTGGTTGTTATGATATATCTTGATCATTTTTTATGGAGACGATTGTGGGTGCGATGTTTTGTGTAAATGGTTTTTTTGTTAGGATAGTTGTCATGTATCATGGTTGTGTTACTTTACCAGTTATAATTGGAATAAATTGTGATTCGAAAAAAATTGAATAAATGGATTGGATTTTAATTGAATATAATCGGATAAGAATTGACGTGTGGTAAATTTATTAACGAATTCTTTGAATAAATGAATTGTTTATGAAATGTGAATTTAAATTTACAATATATAAATATTTGGAAACTTATAATTAAAAGTGGTTATGTGTGGTGGTTGTGTGGTATGATTCATCTAAAGGTGGTAGCAGTTTTGAAGGATGATGTATGGTGTAGTTGTAGCAAAGTGGTGTTTAATAGTGTAGTTTTTATGAACACATAGGTTTGGTATTATTATGTATATATAGATCATGTATTTCATGTTATTTTTATATTCCCTCAAACAATGTTTGACAACCAAAACAACACATATTGTTTTTGGGTTTTGAGTGTTTTCACTAACATCTGGGATGCGGGTTATATAAATGGTTGGATGCCCAATCATCCCCTATTCTTCTTTAATAGTGATGGACCATGTGGGTTCGAATGAGATTGATAGTGATGGAATCAAAATGGTAAGAAGAAATTGGGATATGATGACATGTGGCATATGGTGGGGTTCATTCATGGAAGGAGGAGGTCACAAGGTTGATGTATTATATATTAATGATACCCACTACTCTGGTAATGTGAGGAGGTGAGATGGTATGTGATGTGATTATTCCTCATGTAGGCACCAAATATTGCACCATGAAAGCGTGGGGTAGATAGGGATGATCTAGAATAATATAATAGATTGTTTAAGTGTCTTTTGTTGCGATAATAAGTGATGTGTTGTGACATATAAATAAGGTATGAGGGAGAAGGGTATTTTTTGTTGGGGCTTGAGAGTAAAAAATTGGTGGGGAAGTAGTTGTAGGTCGCATTTAATTAGTATTCTCTTGGTATTATGTCACTATATTAGATAACTGATTTTGGGAGAGATCCATGGTTATACTGGTATTGGTTTGTTGAACTATTTAGGTTCTTTTTGGGTCTATTTTTTTTTCACTAGAACATTATTGTTCTCTATTCATAGGTTCACATGAAACCTTGGGTATCATCCTATGATGTATAGTTGTTACACTCACCCGACATATATAAAAATAGTTTTCTGGTTTATAATATTTCATTTTGGTTTAGGATGGACATTAATATCTTATTTTGGAGTTTTTATTGAGTTTATATTTTATAACTTATCATTTGGTATTTTACTTTTCACACATTTTTATGTATTTTTTATTTTTTATCATGAATAATGGGATGCGTTTTTATTAAATTTAATATAAAATTTCTATAGTTTTTTTGTTTATCCTATCTCCTAAACATTTTTTATTTATTTAGAGTAAAATTCATCCCATATGTTATAATTTTATACCCTCGGTGATTCTGACCAACCTAGACAATACTGGTGGAGGGATGCAGGGGTCACTATGTCTCTTCCTTCATTTTTATCCTAGTATAAGTATCATTGGAGTGAGGTGGTAATTTCAATAAGGTATTAGAGGTTTTGGTTAGGATATAGAATGAAATTTGGAGTTATGTACTATGAGGTTTTCATGAATTGGGAGGGAAACAATTCCAGTATAACATGGTACATGAAATAGGCTAAGGTGATTGGCTATGCCATGGAATTTTAGGGACACTAAGACCTCATGCATAAACTCTAATATTATTGAACTACCAAGAGAATTAGACCCGTAATTATGTTAGAGACCTTGGTGAGTAACATGAATCAATATTAGTTGTGTTCATATTTTAATTGGGTGATTTTTTAAAATTAAAAGTAATTAATTAAATAATATTTGATATAAATTCATGATACCAGGATTAGGTTGTTCTCCATGATTTTCAATAATGGATATGCGTAATTTATAGCTATTTTTTCATTAAATAGAGGTTCAATAAGATAGTTTTGTTTATGTTTAGAGGATAAACTTGATATAGGAGGATGTGGAATGACAGAGGACCTTATGTTCCTTTCAACTACAATGTTTTGGAAAGTATGAGGGCATCGTCTCTAATCTAGTGATAAAGCCCTAGTTTGAGGATCTCAAGATCACTTTTGGTATAATCAGTGTAACATTTGATTTAAGGATACCATTGGCAGTTAGATAGAAGTAGGTAATTTTTTTACAGTGTAAGATTCTTTTTTATAATGACTATAAAGAGAATATGTGTCGTGGTTAGACATCCTAAAGGAGTTCTATTTAGAATTTATATCATCTACAATGAGGTAAGATAAGTGTTTTTATATTCTATCCTAACAATATGGAGTCCAAAGTATATGATAGGTTTGGATTATGGTTAATGACCTCTTTTTCTCTTCTCTATATTTTTTTAGAGGAGTAGTCCTAAGTGAGGATTATAGAGGATTCCATGCAACCAGTGATCAGGTGTGCAGTCACTCAGTGTGCCCCCTATGTATCCAAGGGTGAAAAAAATGGTGTAGGGTATTGAGTAAATATTTTAATTGGGAGTTAAATCCTAGAGATAACAACATACTAGTAATCTTGATATTTTGGGATTTATTCATTTTTCTGTGGGTGTTTAGGCAGTCAAGGTTCTCCTAAGTGGAGAAGAAAATATGGATTATCTCTTTCTATTCATATGTGATAGGTGGATCCCATGAAAATGTTGATGTATTTATATTTTCATGATATATTTTTAGAGTACATGGGAACCTCTATGTGTTTCTATTAACTGAATAGGGGTTCCAATATCATGTGGGTATTTAGGCCCCATTTTAACAGTAGTGGTCATATCCTCACTAGCAGTTTCATCAGCAGTGATTGCTGCCACATATTCAATAGCTAAGGAAAGATTGTGTTTGAAGAGGGTATCCTTGTGATATTCAACATTAATAGTAACCTATTATGGATAGTGTTAATGGAGTTCATTAGTAGAGTAGAAATGGATATGGGAATAGTCAGATGCACGTGTTTGAGGTGGCAGTATTGGCAGATCTAGGAGTTGTTTGAGGTGTGATTAGTTTAACATATACTCCGGTATTTATATTAGTTTATTTAGGATAATGAAACTAATTTATTTATTCTTTTTTGGTAAGTATTTTGGGATTCTATTTTGTGTTTCTTTCAATGCCCCTAACATTATATATACCATTGGAGTTTTGGGTATTTTGTTTAATGTGTTCCGAGGATATTGGATGGTGATGTTGTAGTAACAATAAGTGGGAGAATTTTTATTGATTCTGATATATCCATGTGATGTTATCTACAATTTTGAATGGTTGTATTTTTTATTTATTTATTTAATGATTCTATATTAGAGTTTATATTTTTGATGTTGAGGGAATGTGAGTGATATTTGTTTGTGAGTGCGGTTATCAGATGGGTGGTAAGAAATAAGAGCCACTTTTTTCATAGTTGGAAGAGATCTATAATGAAGATAATATATAGGGGGTTCCTATGGTTGTGGAGGAGTTCCTATTTTTTTTAAAATGATGTTATGATACAAACCCATCAATGAAATGTCGATATTGGGAGAGAGTTCAAATTGGATGTGTCTCTCATTTATATGGGTTCCTAACCAATGGCTCTTACGGAGCTATGTGAGTTGAGGTTATAAGTGTAATATATAATTCAAGGATTTTTCATAAAAGAAATGTATCTCCATGGGTTGAACATATAAGAAAAAAACTGCAAACATTACATAATCTTGAAATTTATATCTAGATTTCATTGTCTTACATTTTAGGATCTTTCCTAGATTATAGTTTTATAGAACCCAAAACTTATACATAACCAAACCATATAATATGAAGTGTAATATTTTGATATATATACATTTTCCCCATTATATAAAAAATTTAAAACAAGAAGATTTCATTTAAAAAAAATATTCCTCACATTCAACATGAACTTTTCCTTTTAATATCCCATCCTTATATCCAATAAAAACAATTTTAAAAATGTATAATGAGCATAAAAATATTATTAAGGGATATAAAATGATTGGAAAAAATGAGTCAACTGAAAACATTCAAAATCATGTAACATTTACCTTTATATATAAATTCATTTTATCATATGTAATAAATAATTTTACCATGAAGTAAAAATAACTTTTTTCTCAAAGAATCAATTTAACAAAACATATAAATTAATTAGAATCACATTTTGTAACTTATAGAATAAAATTCATAACTCGATTTAAACCCATGTCAGAAGTAATTAGAGTATAGTTAAATTCCTAGGAGAAAATAGTTATAAATCCAACATTTTTTCTTATTAATTCAAGGAACATCATCTAATCCATTGGAGTGATCTTTATCATCACCCATCGTATAATACATAATAGGATTACCTAGTGCTATCTAGGTTCACCCATCATATAAGCTATAATGACCATTTTGGGAACTATTTGAGTGCACTCATTTAAATTTTATAATTATTACACACCATATAATTAATAAAACATTATTATTATTTCAATTTCCATCATAAAAATTTTTAAAAACTCATATGAAAATCACTTTTGGATATCAAAATTACCTTTTCTTTTACAAAACCCATTTTAATTGTAAAATACCCTTTTCTATTGAAAACCTATTATCAATACTAAAATTACGAAAAAAAGTAATATCGTTATTCATTGAAGAAAAAAATATAGATTTCTATGAAATCTAGAAGTCAAATAATGGTTACAGTGGCGGAAAAATTCATTATCAATGTATATGTTAAAAATAATATCTTTTTTTTTAATTTTGAAAAAATGTTCCATATAAATCATTTTAATATATTCCTTTTGAAACCATTACAATAAATTAAATGTGACATAAAATTTACTCTATAAACTGTTTATTCCCATATATAATTATTCAAAAAATAAAAAAACATGTATATGGAAGGGATGGAGTTAGTAGGGTAACCATTAAAAGATTATTTTTTTAATAATAGTCCTTTATCACTTGAGAAAACCTGAATAATAACCCCATGAAGGAATAAGTTTAAAAACATTAAATTACATGATTGTATATAAATAAATTATATAACATGTCAAAGGGGATGCATATTGACTTAAAAAAACAATATTAGTGTATAACCTCAAAATATGCCTCAATAAAAGGAAATTGAGACAAAGTCCCTTACTTGAGTCTAAATTATCATGCGTGACATTATCTTCCTAAATAATAAAATTATTTTATAAATTTACTTTAAATAGAACCTTTTCAGGTTTATTATTTCTTATATTTTTCTTATTACCATATTATATACAATTACATATGTAATTAAGTTTGCGTCAGATGTTTTGACCACATTCAACTTAATTGTATAAAATAACATTGGTAGGTTGACTATCGTCAAAGTGGTGATAATGAAAAAATATCTTGAATAATAATAATTAAATATTTATCATATTTATATATCAATAATACTTTTATGAATGATCATGAAATATGGATTTAATAAAATAATTACGGTAAAATCATAGAGACGGTAGGCTATAAATACACATGTGTAACGTTTCCATTTTCAAATGATATTTATTGAAAATAGGTATGTAATATTTTAACTACATAGATAGGTAATAATATAATATATAAAATATTGTATATTTAAAAATACATATGTATGTACATACATACATACATATATATATATATTGTCACTATCGGGTTCTGATGAAATGAGAGGCTCATCACTTCGTGAAGGAGGTGGTCCACACATTCATGAACGACATTGTCATTTTTTAGAGAGTGAAAAGGTAAGGAATAATGTCAAATATTGTATATTAATAATGATAAATATGTCATTAATATCGTAATTATTTAATTTATATCACATATATTCATTTTATTTAACCATATTACCTTCCATGTAAAACATTAGTGAAAAATGAATCACATCGCTTCATAATGTGGTAATACACCATACAAATGAGAAACATTATCATATAAAAAGGTATATATGATAAAATGACTCCATAGGTATAGTTATGATACATTTATAATATATATTATTTTTATCTATCATCATAACAAACCTTGAGAGGTGGTAATGGAAAACATAATGGCATCTTTTTGTGAGGTGCCAGTTCACTGTACATACGAATAATGATTTCGTAATCCATGTGATGGAAAAGGATAACAGATTATGTTATTTACTTAACATAACAATATCATATGGAATATAATTAAGTTGTTATAAAAGTAAGGATTAACAATAAATGATGAATTTTTAAGATGAAATTAAATAAAATCACTTGGTCAAAAATGTTACCTCTTCTTCGGGTGACATCATTTGATTTTCACCAAAGGCCCTTCTTAGATGGATTTATACCTAAAATAAGTCTTATAGTATAGGAGGATGTAATTATAGTATTTATTTGGGAATGTATTTAAAGAACTAATGGGTTATTAAGGTGTGAATAGATAAGGAGAGGGGGTGTCCTTTTATAAGTGAGGTGAGTGGCACACTTGTAATTTATAAAAATAATAAATTGAACCAGAATTTTTTTAATGTCACAAGGAACCAATAATAATCCATTATTAGTCTAATAAGTTATAATTTCTATATATTTATATCCAATATATTTCATATAATTTTTTTAGTTCATTTTAACCCCGGTCTTTTTAGTTTGATCCTGAGAAAATCCAAATTTACTTTAATAGTGGTAATTAGTTTTTAATGTTTTCACTATTATTTTGGTCAAAAATTAAGTTAAAATAATTATAGAATATAATTTTTTTTTCTAAATATGTAATCCATTTAAAAAAAATCAATTCATTGAAGTCAAAAAGTTCAATTTAATAAAACGCTAAAGATGTGACAAAAATGAGGGTTTTCATGCCAAGTATTTTTTGTAGAAAATATGTATCTATATGAACCACATGACTAATAATAATAATTACATAAATCTAAATTAATTTTTAATGATAAATAATTTATTCATTTCATTTAAAAAAATCCCCATTTGTGATTATTTTAATTAATTAAAATGGAGACACATTATTCATTTTAAAACATTTTTTAGAAAAATGCCTTGTTAAACCAAAGAACCAACAAATACCAATAACCTATATATAGTTTATTCAAAAGTAATTAAGTAAATTAAATATAATTAAATCATACTTATTTCAATTTAAAAAAAATTAAAAAAATAAATTACTTAATTTATGGAAAATAAAAGATCTTTTTTACTAATAAACATATATTTTCCCTATTTATTGAAAAATCAATATTTTTCTAAAAAACCAAATATTTCTCCATACATTAATTTAGATATTTTTATTTTAGAAATGATATTCATATTATCAACTTCAAGCTCTAAAATTTATAAGTTAATTTTTTAAATTAAACCCATATATGAAAAGAGTTTAGTTAAAACTATTTCCATTTTTATTTAAAGATGACTTAATATTTTTATCCTGTAAATAACAATTTATTTTATATTAATGAACATGAAAATGATTTATTTTATAAATATCTAGGAATTTATATGCTTCTAAAATTTTTTAAATTGTGTCTTGTAAATTTTATTCACTTATTAAAAATTAGGAATAACTTTACCTCATAGAATTTTCCGATTGACATGTTGCCTCTTCATCCATAGGATTTTTTCATAAAACCATTACCTAATGAATAAATTTATCCCCCATCACATGTTCTATATGTTCAAGACTATTAATAGTTTGTTCCTAAAAATAATGGTTCTCTTCCAACTAAACTACTTTTTGGCACAAAACATGAGATGGATCTAACAAAAATTCTATTTACTTCGAAACATGAAATACATTTTGTACATGAGATAAACATGGAGTTAATTCAACTCCGTAGTAAACTAATACAAATTTTTCAAGGATTTAACATTGTATACTGAACTTATGATAGATGTTCTCCTTATTACCAAAATTCATACCACATTTTCATGGAGAAACATTGAGAAATTCATGATCTCAAACTTTGAAAGAAGGATATTTTCTCTGATTATCTGCATAACCTGTATGCCGACGTTGAGTCATCCTCATAATTTTCTAAATTGATTAAACCTTCTCCATAATATACTATTAAAACTCTACTCCCATAAACTTAATTTCTCTTATATTATAACAACCCTTTTCTTTATTACACACTTAAACATGGTTTATTACATAAACATGCACTTAATACAATCCAAAAGATTGAGAGGTCTAGTGTATTTGGGGATTAATAACCTTACATGAAAAATTAAGACCTAATAATTAATCATCTTTATTGAAAACATATTTTAAATGACCACAACATTCCTTCAAACTTATAATTTCATGGGATAACCTGAGGACATACATAATAAATTTGTAAGCTTTAAAGTCCAATAAGGGAGTCAACATGGAATAATAATAAGAATAAAGTACATGTTAGGAAATAGGCATATCAATGGACCATAAGAGAAACATGATCATAATTGAATTATATAGTATTATTATCACAACACGGATATGTGGAAATAACATTTAACATGATATTAGCATGATCCAAGGCTCATTGCACATAGAGCAAGAGTAAACCCTCATTGCACTTGAATTAGCACGAGTAAAACCTCATTTAACTTTGAATTTTCATGAGAAAACCATCACAATATTTACATGAAATATGCAGTGAGTGGGTAATATAGATACATGTCCCAACATATGGAATTTGGAAATAGAAGGTGTAATATAATAAAGAAACATGAAGAAAGAGGAGAAATGGAACAACTCTTATGAAAATTCGACGTGGTAACAGGTGTACATAGGGGGGATTAATGAGAGAAAAAAAGGTATATAATTATTCAAACATAATGAGGGAACTATGGGGGAGGAGGGATGTGACAACTGGGCCCCGCCCACCAGTTTCCCCGTAGACACGTGGGGCCCACCCCAGGGTCTACCCACGTGCCTGAACGGGTTATCTGACTAATGATAGTCCCCACAGGCCAACACATGTCCTTTCCAGTGTGCTTTGTCCTCACTCACACACACCCTGGGAAACTTCTCAGAAGGTCACCCATTCTGATCACTACTCCAGGCCAAGCACACTTAACTATGGAGTTCTAATCAGGTAGGCTCTCGAAAAGAAAGGTGCACCTTGTTGGCATGAGTCATATCATTTAGTCATTTAACCCTTTATCATTTGGGGATGTTACAATCACCCCCTTTAGAGCACAACGTCCTCGTTGTGGGCCCTACATATCAACCCAGGCAGTGCACCACACTTAAGGCTGGGTTCCTGCTCTAATACAAAATGTGACAACCGGGCCCTGCCCACCAGTTGCCCCGTAGACACCTGGTGCCCACCCCAGGGTCCACCCACGTGCCCGAATGGGTTATCTGACTAATGATAATCCCCAGGGTCCACCCACGTGCCCGAATGGGTTATCTGACTAATGATAGTCCCCAGGGTCCACCCACGTGCCCGAATGGGTTATCTGACTAATGATAGTCCCCACAGGCCAACACATGTCCTTTCCAGTGTGCTTTGTCCTCACTGACACACACCCTAGGAAACTTCCCAAAAGGTCACCCATCCTGATCACCACTCCAGGCCAAGCACGCTTAACTATGGAGTTCTAATCAGGTAGGCTTCCGAAAAGAAAGGTGCACCTTTTTGACATGAGTCATATCATTTAGTCATTTAAACCTTTATCATTTGGGGATGTTACAAGGGAAATCATAACCCAACATTTTTAATATAATAAAAGGAAAAACAACCTAAAGAAACTTGGAACAAATGTGAAAAGAAGAAATCCCTTACTTGGAAGTTTGAAACCAAAGGCTTTGGAGGGGCTTGAGAGAGGCTTCCTGGGAGCTCGAGGTTCCTTTGTAGGATTATATAGAGAGGAAGGAAGAGTAGGAATATACTCCAATGGTTTTTAGTGAAGATAATTGGGTTATTGGGTTGGTTTATATAGGAAAAGAGAGGGGATTATTTATTATTTATGTTTTGGACACTACACATTAAACTAATCAAAACCACAAACCAACCCATGGTTTTTTCCAATGGTTTTCGCCAAATCGGAGTAGAAAACATTATTTTATAATTACAAGGAAAAAATATGTTAAATCATTAGGCTTTCTTATGTGTAGGTGAGTCACACTCTCAAAGAAATCATTTTAAAATGTTAAAATGTTTTATAAGTCTTGGAGGGTCCACTAAGGCACTGTAAAATTAATCAAAAAAATTTAAAATATCATTATTTTAATGTTAAAACATATATTGGACAAATATACCTTTCAAAGTATTTTATTAAATCACTATTGGGAGATTATGATGTCATAAAACACATTATATATTTAAACAGTATTTAATTTTTACCTAAGAATTTGAGTGTCTTGGAAAATTATAAATACATAACTATTGGATAATTTTGACATCCTGATTCCAAAAAATAATATCCATTTTATCTAAATAATTTTATAAATGTGTGAATTTTTACATTTAAAATAAAAACTGACATTTATAAAAAATTCATGGGTTTTGACAAAAACAAATTTGGAACCTCAATAAAAATTACAATTGTATTCATAAAAATTATATGATCATTTATATTTAATAAATATTAATTTAGTAATAATATTTTATTAAAATATTATTTAATTCTAAAATCCATTAAATCATCAAAATTTATTTTTTAATTTAATATTAACTAAAATTCTATTTACGCATTAAAAACCATTTATAAAGTAACAATAATAACATTCATGTATATTATTTATCCAAAATAATACACATAAAAATAGTTTTAGGGTTTTGTAACATAACACCTTATAACACCCGCATAAGACCTATGGGTAAGTTTTACGATGGTGAAGAACTCTTGGGGCGACTCAGATAACATCTCTCAAGTGGTAATATCTATTAACATCTACTTATCTCATAGGTGATTCCGTTCCAGATTATAGTGTTGAAGCTCAGCTGGTGGTTGTCAAGAGTGAATCCCAGTGGCGTCACCTCATTTTTGAGCTTTGAAAAATGGGCTTCATATTGAGTAATTCTACTTGATGAGGCCATCACTTCCTTTGTCTGATTAAATTGGATTTGTGAAAGACCTATATTTATACTAATCACATGATCACTATTTAGTGGCAATATTTGTAATGATAAAAATTCATAACTGTATTGTAAAATAAAAAATCAGAAAACCAAGGAAGTATATGTTTTATATATCCATTTAACATACTAATACATTTAATTTTACCGAGAGGAATTTCCATTAATAAAAGTTTGGGTCTCTACAATATTCCCCCCTTAAAAAAGTTTTGCCCTAAAATTTCATTTTCCCACACTAAAACTCATAAGGGTAACTATGCTTCATCACTTCCTCTGATTCCAAAATTTCTTCTTCAAACTGGATGTTTCGCCTCAACACCTTGAGGAGGGGTATTGTCTTATTTTGTAGATCTTTTTCCCTCAAATCTAAGATCTTCACCAGCTTCTCTATATAGGAGAGGGAATTCTCTAATGGTACCACATCTAGATTGAGTACATGCAATGGGATAGGTATGTATTTCCTCAAGTGTGATACATGGAAAAAATCATGTACTTGAGATAGGTTTTGTGGGAGTGGTAGTCGGTAGGCCACTTCTCCAATCGGATCAAAAAATTCAAAAGGCTCGATGTACCTTGGACTAATCATTCCCTTCTCCCAAAATCTCATTAACCTCTTCCATAGTGATATGAAAAGGAAAACCATGTCTCCAACATCGAACACTTGGTATCGTCAACGATTTTTAGCATAACTATTTTGTAAAATTTTAGAAGCTTTAATGTACTACAGGATGGACTTAACCTTCTCCACTGTTTCTTCTTCCATTTTTGGACCTAGTAGTTTTCACTCCCCAACATCATCCCAACATGCCAGTATTCTACACCTCTTCCTATAAAGGGCTTCATAAGGATCCATTTTGATGCTTGAGTGGAAACTATTATTTTAAGGGAACTCAACTAGAGGCATATTTTGATCCCATCCTCCATTGAAGTCCATTGAGCATGCCCTCAACATGTTTTCTAGTGTTTGGATAGTCCTCTCAGTTTGTCCATCATTTTGAGTATGATAAGTTGTACTGAGGTTCATCTCATTATTTAGAGTGTGTGGGAGTCTCTTCCCGAAATTAGAGGTGAATCTTGGATCTCGATTGGATACAATTGATAGTGGTACATCAGAAAACATTAACACTTCTCTGTTGTATATCCAGGCCAGTTGATCCAAATGATAAATCCTGTTGAATTTTTATACAGTTTTCATTCTTTGTAAGACAATCCTCAACAACCCAGATAGCATTGTTTCCTTTGGATGTCTTCATAAGACCGATGAAAAATTCCATGGTGATATTATCCCATTTCCATGTTTGTATGGGTAATGGTTTCATCATTCCCTTAAACTTCTACCTCTCAGCCTTCACTTACTGATATACCAGACACTTTTATTTATACTCAGAAATCTTTTTCATCTTGTTTTCCCTCCAATAATTCTATAAGATATCTCAATACATCTTTGTGTTTCCTGGGTGAATGGTGAAATTTGAACTATGTGGATCATAAATTTTTTTCTTTAACTTCATATTTGATAGAACACATAGTCTTGAGACAAATCTCACAATTCCTTATTCATTAACATTTAACTCCAAGGATTTATATTTTATTGCAGTTTCCACTTTCTTAGGAAATCCAACTCCATCCTCTTAAGCATCTATTAAACTTTAAAAAAGAGACGGTTAAGAAACAATTTATGAAAGGATTGATGATGTTACCTTGTTTATGATTCCCATGTCAATATTCATCAAATCTTAGAAGATTGGATCCTTTTTTATTCTCAACAATGATATAATTGATGGTTCCTTTCTACATAGAGCATACACCACCTTGTTCGATATCCCATGATGGTAATGGATTGAGAATTCATAGTCTTTGATCATCTCTGACCATATTTGTTGGTTTATATTCAACTCTTTCTATGCGAATATATACTTGAGGCTACTGTGATCTATATATATTTCACACTTCTCCCCAAAGAGATAATGTTTCCAAATTTTTAAATCAAATATTACTATATCCAAGTCCAGATCATTTGCTGGATAGTTTTTCTCATTAAATTTTGATTGCCTTGAAGCATAGGCAATGGATTTGTCATTTTTCATCAACACACATCCTATTCCCTTCTTCAAAGTATCACTAAATACCACAAAATGTTCTCCACTTGTGGGTAGTGAGAGCATGGGCGTAGTGATAAGGCTCCTCCTTAAATATCCCTTCACATTCATCACCCCATAAAAACTTGACTCCCTTCCAAGTTAGCTTGGTAAGAGGGTTTTACAATCTTGAGAGATTTCTCACAAATCATTGATAATATATTACTAACCCTAGTAAGCTATGGATATTTGTCATAGATGTTGGCCTCGACCATCCCTCAATTTCATTTTTCATGGATAGATTCATAGATATTCCATTTATTGTGATGATATAACCCATGAATGAGACTTCCCTCAACCAGAACTCAAATTTTATTTACTTTTCATAGAGATTATCCTTTCGTAAGGTCTCATGTACAGTTCTTAGATTCCCCATATGCTCCTTTTTGGTTTTTGAGTATATTAGAATATCATCTATAAACACTACCGCATAATTGTTGAGGTAATCTCTAAATACAGTATTCATCAATTCCATGAAGATTTCTGGAGCAGTAGTGATCCCTAAAGAAATTAATATGAATTCATAGTGCTCATACCTTATACAAAAATTAGTCTTGGAGATATCCTCCTTCTTTACCATTAATTGGTAATATCCTGACCACAGATCCACCTTGGAGAAGTATTGTGCTCCACATAGTTGATCAATCAAGTCATCAATTCGTGGCAGAGGATAATTTTTCTTTATTATGAATTTTTTGATCTCACAATAATCAATGAAAAGGTGCATTGAACCATCCTTATTATTGACGAAGAGGACTGGTGCAACCTATGGGGAAGCACTTGGGCATATAAAACCTTTATGTAGATTCTACAGTAGTTGTTTCTTTATTTCCTCAATCTCCAAAACATCCATTCTATATGGAGTTTTGGATATTGACAAATCCCCAAGTATAAGATCAATCAAGGGTTCAACATATATTCTAGGAGGGATATTAGGAAATTTCATGGGAAACACATCAATGAATTCTCTCACAATCGACATGTCTTCAAGGATTGTTACTTCCTTATACTCAATCATCTGAGCAAGATACACATGCTCATAAGGTAGTAATATCCACACTTGAGATGGTGGTTCTAAAAAATATTCATCCTCCTCCTTCCACTTGTACAGAATCAGGGGTCGATTTTCCATATGGACAGTGATTCCCATCTCACAGAAATTTATGTTAGATATATATAGAGAAAGACAATCCATGCAAAAAATTACATCAAATTACACCAAAGAGATTATTATAAGGTTCTCTATAATGTTTAATCCAAAAATTATGATATGGGAAGACTTATATTCAGGGGATACAATGATTTCCCCATTTTTCATTCTAACCGATATCTCTACTTCCATGATTAGGGGTGGTTTTTGGATATTTCTACAAAAATTTTGGGATATAAATGAATGACTAGAACTAGAATAAAAAAGTATGTTCACTATTCTAAAATTATTAACTAGAGTACATGTCACCACTTCGTTGTTGTGGTTATCTTCAAAATTAATGACGAAAAAATATCTCTCTTGCTGCATTGGAGGATGTTAGTTGCCACCGAATACCCTTGGCTTAGGGAATATATTTTCAAAGTGCCATATTTCTTTGAAGTTGAAGCAATGAACAATGCATTCAAGTTCAAACAGAGAATTTCTCTCCAATGTCACAAAAACGATTTTTTCTTGCTGGAAATTAATGGTCAGATTCCCTTCTCTTCCACACCTAAAGCATTTATCATCCCGTTTAGGCAATTTCTGGTGTGCTTCTTTCTGGACCTTTGATAAGTGGGGTGCTGTAATTTCACATCCCCATTGGATTTATCCATCAGACTTCTAGAATTAAAGTACACATTCCACTTCTCATACTTATGATACCCCTGAGATTCACTGATCTCTATTTCTACTTCTAGGGAAGATAAAAAAGTTTCCTCATAATTATAGAAGTCATAGATCCCTAGGGCTTTCTGTAGGCTAAGTTTTATCCCACCAAAAAGCGGTCATCCTTGCATTTGGGGGTAACGACAAAGCCGGAGGCATATTCTACAAGACTTGTGATGTTTTCCTCATACACTTCGATGGATTCTTTATCTTTTTTCTTGAGGGAATGGAATTCCATTTCCATATTATGTCAGAGGGTGAACAGAAAATATTTATCAAAAAACATTTTCCATAAATCCTTTCATTCCCATGCCTTGGTCCCTTCCTCAGGATTTGTATTTTTGACCAATTTACACCATTGATTAGCTTTAATCTTAATATGATAAGTGTAAGAGTTGGTTCCCCAGAACCAACTATTTTTACTTTATTACATGGAAATTTAATTTATTGAGACATATTGTTCATTGTTCTACACGACTATGATGTAATAATGTCTTAGAGTATTTTTTTCATTGATAAGGGCATGGTAGTTCCCCGCTATGATGAGAAACTTGAAATACTATAACAATATTCTTAAATATAGTTCTGTGGTTGGATGACATGCTATAATGGGACAAATATCATGTAGACCGTCAGGTGTTAGTACTCGTAAGAAGATGAGACTTCCTCTCATGAAGTTCACACTTGGTAATCTCCAAGATAGTAGATTATGAGAACAAAACCGCTAGTATAAATTATGAATTTTTTGGTGTCATAAGATATTTCTATCTTTAAGCATGTGTAATTATCCTTAGAATTTAATATTATCAGTAATACGTGTCATGACTTATGCACTTTGATTTATCAATGAAAACTATCACGCAGACAGTTGGTAGGAAGTAGGGTATGTTTGGTGCGTCATGAGTGGCATGTTAGTAATGGATAAGTTGAGGAATTATTTTCCCCTTCCATTTATGGAAGTTGATATCTCGACCCTTTGATAGAAATAGAACCATCGCGTGAAATTCCATGGACATTGTATAACGATGAGCTTATTTCAGGTAGTCAAAGAATGACGTATCAAGAATAAAATTTGACGACACTATCATGAAACATGCTTGATGAGATATTACGACAAAGGGATTATATTACGCAGTGAGCATTCGTATGTGGATTTCATTATTGTGACTTAAATTCTTTCACATGGGTTCCTTGACCCATTGCTTGACAGTACTCTTAGACTTTAGGCATGCCCGCCAAATTCCAATGAGAATTATTCCTAGACGTTCATACACTAAGTGCTTTTGGTGGTCTCAGTTAAATTCTATTTTAATTTAATTAATGAAATAAATATTATTCTCAAAACTGTGGAATAATTTTATTCAAGTTAAAATGATTTCATAAATTAAAAAAAAATTATTTATTTATTTTATTGAACATTTAATAAATATTTATTTACTAGTTTGTAAATAAAATATTTATTTAAGAGAATAAATTATTTATTGGGTGTTCAATAAATGGAGGTGGAGTTTGAGCGGACCAAGGTTGTTCTGGTAGTAAATAATTATTTACAAGATAGAAAATACTTATTTAACTAGTTGGCACAAATTAGAATAAAACTGCTATTATTTTATTACGTGAAATTTTATTTATAATTCTGTTTTACACAAGTTCACGCACCATAAATAATGACGCGGTGTTATTATAAAATTCATGGGTTTTTTTCTAAGTTCACAAATGTATATAATTGTTTCTATGAAATTAAATATTGTAACTGAAATTCCATGTATATAAATAGGAAAGTATGCCTATTGTTCCACACACCGCACCACACTCCTGGGGTATTGAGAATTGTTGAGCCAAACAATTTATCTCTTGAATCCTCTTCTCCCCCCTCTCAAGAATGAGGGACATTATTCAAGGATGAAGAACAAGTGATCAAGAACGAATGACACACGACACTTACTTCACCACGAAATCACATGGAGAACGAGCGCTGTCGATCAGAGGCCATCAGAGTAGATGTGGATCACCGCTAGATGGATTCTAGTTTAGATCCTTACAACCACAACGAGATAATATGAAAGGTTCAATCTGGACAATCAACATCATCAACGAAGAAAAATACCAAAGACACAAGTATTATTTTTCTTTATGAAATTAAATAAATTAATTGTAAACCTGATGTGAAAGATCCTCTCTAAAGGTTTAAGGCCTCTTTTTTCCTTATCTAAATATTTGATTATATATTTTATAGAGACTGGCATTCATTTTCGTATTGATCCCTGAATAATCATTGATCATGGTAAAAATAAGAATTGGGTGCCATCCCAACCACGCTTCCGCTGTGCCTGGAACCTTAAAGTGGTATTAGAGTTGTTACATCATAGTTTATAATTATTTCAATATTTTGTTGATGAATTAAACATTTAATAATTTAGTTGTTTCTATTCAAGTTAATTGTTCTGAAAATCTGAATCTAGTGATCTATTCCTCCTCTTTTGTTTCTCATTCACCTTACAGAAATGATCTTTTCTTTTAAATTTGATTAAAAAATAGAGGATCTCATTCGGAGGTGCCAAAGCTTCATGGCCGTATAACACCAGAACACACGACATGTATTCGGAAGTACACGCCATATAGTCAATATTAAATTCATCAGACTGGTCCGCCAAACCAATCTGTGTGTTGGAGTCTTTCTAAGTCTTAAATGAATCAGTGTGTTGACCAAGAACATGTGGCATGTAGTTTCTGGATTACACGTCGTGTGGACCAGTGGACAAAATGTGTAGTCCCTTTGGGTTAGGGTTGCACCAAGTACCCCGTACACGACTTGCCCGATTGGAGACCGTGTAAAGAGGAACTATAAGACATGTGGCCCGCTGGACACGCTGTGTACTCTGAAGATTTCTGAAGTATACTCACACATCGTTTCCTCGGGAGTGTACTTCAGATAGACGGTGAAAAATAGTACACACAATGTAGTTAGAACTATAGGTCGTGTACTCAATCAATTTATGCAGATTTATTAATAGTTATTATGATATTATACAAACCCTTGAGACGTGTACCATAGTGCGGGCATAAAATTAGGGAAAAACACTTGATAGGTGTTTTATATATATGTGTTTAATTTAAAATCTATGTAATATTCACTTATAATCATTGGGTAGAAATTAATATGAATTCATTGGGATGCCTCCAAGGTACAAGTTACATACAAAGATAATTTTAAATGAATTTATTTGTTTAAAATTATGATGGATGAGAATATCAAGGAAATTCAGAAAAGGGTTTAAGATAAAATGATTGATTAATTAAGGATGAAAATTAATTTATTTGAGTGTGATTTTTCTTAAACAAGAACAATTAAATAATTGATTTCTAGTTTTATTTATACATAAATATCGTTGCATGTATGGATGATCATGAGCTGGACCAAGATCTTTGTATGTGGACGGTTTCTTTTAATTTTTTTATTTGAATTAAATTTGTTGTCCTGCGAGCCTTATCCTCACTAATATGTAGGTTCTATGTTCCCAAGGTTTATTTTATGTAAAACCCCTTTTTACCCTTCACATACATGTGAGTTAAAAAAAGCATATGTTATAGATATAACTCCCAAGCTAGTGGAGGCGGTTCAAGCTGGAGCTGAGACGAAACCAATCCCAGGAGATACAGAGGTGGACAGGTGGAAGCTGTAAACATGAACCCAAAAGGTTCAAGGTGTTTCTCCCCTAGTTCAGGGTTAGTTTATCAACTTCTAGATAAACTAACCATTATAAAAGCTCATGATCCTGCCATTTACTTTATTTTATTTAGTTTCATGGTTTTTCATTATGGATGTGTTTTCATGATCACATAATTAATGAATTAAACAAGCATGCAAGATGGAACCAAAATAAACCAGACTTTTGGATAAATATTATCAAGACATGGTAAATCACTTAAGTAAGTTCCACTTAATATTAAAAAGTGTGTGATAATGATAATAATAAATTCATGCATAAGAGATAAAAATCCCTCAAATAAAATATTATGTTAGGACAAGCCTTTTGTTACTTGATTAAGGGAAAAAATCAACAAAACTATGTGTTTGAATAACCCTTGTTGGGACACTTACTTTTATAAAGGAATCCCTTATGAAAGGTTTCCAGTTGACTTAACCATATTACATCAAGAGGAGTAGCCCTTGCTTGACTTGGTATAATATTGGAGGCTAGAGTTGAGGAAATCCAAAATCATCATTTCAGGATTAGGGAGTCCACTCAACATATAAAGGAGTTGCAAGCCCGCAATTGGCAAAGACCTGCCTACCTAAATACCTTCTAATATATTGAACAACACTTTTTGGGGTTATGCGAAGTGGAATATGGATCCTTTCCATAATAATTTCATGGCAATTAGACATTCCAAGTTTAATGGTGAGGGATATTGGGACTTGATAAAATAATGGGAGACCTAATAAAATTTATTATTTCTTATAAAATGTAATCAAGTAAGTACTAATGATATTATCTTTTAATTGTAGAATAAAAATGACAAAATTGTCAACCACACTATCCCTATGATCAATTCTGGATAAAGATAACATCCTCACGGGTAGTAACTTCTAGGAATGGTTTAAATGCCTTCTGGTTATCCTACTCCATGAACGGAAGTCTGATAAACATATGAACGACGCGGTCGATGTTCAATGTTTGATGCTATCATCAATTTCTAGTGAGCTCATGTAGTCTCATGAAAACGTGGATGCTTATAACATGCTCGAGCACCTTCGTGGTCTTTATCAGGAGAGAGAAAGATATAAAAGGTTTGAGATTTATAAGAAACTCTTTTAGAGTACCCTTGGAGAAGGTGCCCTAACTGGACCTCATGCAGTCAAGATCATTGGCTACATTGAGCGACTAAAGGTTCTAGGGTTTAAACTCCCTGAAGAACTGGGCACCGATCTCATTCTCGCATCACTCCTTCAGAGCTTATCTTGCTTTGTTGTCAATTTAAATATGAACAAAATTAAGAAGTCTGTATCTGATCTTCTTATCCTCATTCTCCAAGTGGACAAAGATATGAAGTGAAAAAATCATTTTATCCTTATGGTGAATAAGAGGGAAGGGAATGAGAATCGATTTATGACCAAAGATTCTTCACGTCCGTCCAAGAAAAGGAAGATCAAAGGGGAGGAAAGAGAACATTAGGCTGTTTGTTTCACATGTGGTAAGAAGGGACATTGGAAGAAGAACTATACCCAGACTAAGAAGAAAGGGGAAGCTTCAGATGTGTTTGTTATTGAATTCAATCAATATGTTTCTAAAAATTGGGTATTATATATAGCTTGTGTTTCTCAAATATGTATCTAAATACAAGAATGAAGTAGATTCAGAAAGATTTATTGCGGGAAGGTAGATCTACAAGTAGCTAGTAGATCTAGATTTTCCATTGTAGCTGTCGGGGACTACCACCTTACATTTCCAACTGGGATGAGCTTGCTGTTAAAGGGTTGTTATTATGTGCCTTCTGTTACTAAAAACATTATTTTTGTATCCAGATTAGATACTGATGAATTTGTTTTCAATTTTGTAAATTAATGTTGCTTCTTTTACAAAAAAATCATTTGTTATAGTAGGGCACATTTATACAACAGAATTTATGTGTTGGATTACACAAACCAAGTAATGGAAATTGATAACAAAGATACTTCACATGAATCATAACACACCCGAATTTTCCATCACTGGGTAGGTCATGTAAATGAGAAACACTTGAAAACGTTATATCAAGATGGATATTTAGTTTCTTTCAAACTAAAACTACTTGGAATATGTCATGCATGTTTAAAAGGAAAAATGACCAATTCCCCATTTAGTGGGAAAGGACAAAGGGCTAAAGAACTTCTTTAATTGGTTCATACCGATGTGTGTGAACCATTTCCAGTTGAAGCAAGGCGAGGTTACTCATACTTCATAACTTTTAATGACGATTTTAGTAGATATGGATATATATACTTAATGAGGTATAAGTATGATTATTTGGATAAGTTTAAAGAATAAAATAATGAAGTTGAGAACCATCTTGGTAATAATATTAAAAAATTATACTCAGAATGATGTGGAGAATATCTTAATCCAGACTTGATTGATTACTTATGGGAGTATGGGATCCGATCCCAACTCACTCCTCCAAACACGGCCTAGTGGAATGGTGTGAGAGAAATGAGGAACCGTACCTTGTTGGACATGGTGAGATCAATGAAAAGTCATGTGAGTCTTCCATTATCCTTTTGGGGATATGCGTTACAAACAGTGGAACGCATACTAAACCAAGTACCAACAAAATTGATAAATTGGTATTCCATACGAGTTTTGGAGTGGGAAAAAATCCATGTTATCGAATTTACATGTGAAGTTAGCGAAGCGATTGTTAAGGCCTCTTCAGGTAACAAACTCGCTCCCCAAGGCACGAAGTGTACCTTTACAAGATATCCAAAGGAAACAAGGTGATATTACTTATACAACCCCTTAGACAAAAATTGTATAGTGGCGAGACATGCCATATTCCTTGAGAGGTATCACATCTCCAAAAGAGATAGTGGGTGTGAGATAGACTTCAATGAAGTCGAGGCTCCAGGTACACAAGAGTTGGTACATAAACAGATTCCATAAATCCCCTTGGAAGAAGAATCTCTTCCAGAGAAACAAGTACTGAGTAGGAGTACAAGAAAGCTTAGAGAACCAAAATGGGATGGTTATCTAGTTACTAAGGATGGTGACTCGTTATTAGTTGATAATAATGATCCTATAACCTACAAGTTGTAAGTGGAACAGACGTTGCCATGTGGCAAGAAACCATGAATTCTAAAATGGATTCCATGTACCAAAACCAAGTCTGTATTTTGGTAGAACCTCCAGTTGATGTATATACTGTTGATTGAAAATGGGTATTCAAGATGAAATTGAACATGGAAGGACAAGTCAGTACCTCCAAGGCATGACTGGTTGCAAAAGGTTTTAAACAGTTTCAAATAATTGACTACGATGAAACCTTCTAACCAATTACAATGCTAAAATCCATTAGAATTCTACTTTCATTGTGTCTTATCATGAATATGATATTTGGAAAATGGATGTCAAAAAAACATTCCATAACAAGAACCATTAGGATGATGTCTATATGACACAACCTGAAGGGGTTCTGACTCCAAAGGATTCCAATAAGGTATGAAAGTTGTATAAATACATTTATTTATAAATGAAAGCATCCAGGTCATGGAAAATTCATTTTGATGAAGCCATAAAAGAATTTGGTTTTATCAAGAATGAATGTGATCCTTGTGTCTACAAACGGTTTAGTGAGATTGCAATAATTTTCCTAACAGTATATGTTAATGACATATTACTTATTGGAAACAAGATACCAGTCTTATATTCTTTTAAGGAATGGTTGAATCAATGCTCCTCCATGAAAGACTTGGGAGAGGCAGAATATATTCTTTGGATCAAGATACATCATGATAGATCCATGATATTTCTGGGCCTAAGTCAATGTTCATACATTGATAAGATACATAAGAGATTCAGTATGGAACAATCCAAGAGGGGATTGTTGCCAGTGTCACATGGCATTCCTCTTTCCTAGAAAATGTTCCCTCAGACACATGAGAAAAGAAAGATAATGGGAAAGACTCTATACGCATCAGCGATTAGGCCAGTCATGTATTCCATGCTATGTACTAGGCTAGATGTCTCCTACACATTGAGTACAGTAGGAAGATATCAAGCTGACCCAGGTGGCCGCCATTGGATGACAGTCAAGACTATCCTAAAGTACCTAAGGCATACGAAGGATATGTTCCTTGTTTATGGAGGAGATGCGGAACTAGTCATCAGAGGATATGAAGATGCTAGTTTCCAGACTGATCAAGATGACATGAAGTTCCAAAATCCATACATCATCACTTTGAATGGAGGTGTAGTGAGTTGGAAGAGCTCAAAGAAGAGTGTGGTCGCAGATTCTATAGTAGAGTTCGAGTATATCGTAGATTCTGAGGTAGCTAAAGAAGTAGTTTGTATGAGAAGATTAATCCATGACCTATATGTGATACCTAATAGTAAAGATCCCATCACACTGTACTATGAAAATACTATAGCGGTGGATCTCGCAAAAGAGCCATGGTCACATTAGTGGATAAAGAAAGTACTTCAGAAGTATCACCTCTTAAGGGATTTTTCTTAGAGAGGTGAAGTTGAAGTGAGCAGTATTTCCACAGAAGAAAACGTGGCAGACCTCTTGACTAAATCCTTGACTTAGTAGAAGCATGATCATCATGTGAGGTCTAGCGGATTGAAAGTCGTAGGCAGTTGGCTCTAGTTCAAGTGGGAGTTTGTAAGAGTTAGTTTCCTAGAACCAAATGGTTTTAATTTGATTACATGGATATTTAATGTATCATTACATATTGTTCATTATTCGGCATGACTATGATATTATAATGTCATAGAGTATTTTTTTTGCATTGATAAGGTCATGAAAATTCCCCGCTATGATGAGAAACTTGAAATGATATAACAATATTCTTAAATATAGTTTGGTGGTTGGATAAAATGATATTATGGGACACATATCATGCATACCATCAAGTGCGAGTACTCATAAGTAGATGTGACTACCTCTCATGAAGTTTTCACTTGGTAATCTATATGATAAGAGATTATGAGAACAGAACTCCTAGTAGAAATTCAACAAATTTTTGTGTCATCAGATATTTCTATCTAATAGCATGTTTAATGGTCCATAGACTTTAATATTACCATTAATACGTGTCATGACTTATGCACTTTGATTTACTGATGAAAACCATCACATAGACAGTTGGTGGAAAGTAGGGTACGTTGGGTGCATCGCAAGTGGAATTTTTTTAATGGATAAGTTGAGGAAGGATTTTCACCATCCAATTATGGAAGTTGATATCTCAACCATTGGATTGAAATAGAACCGTCACACAAAATTCCATGGCCATGGTATAACGATGAGTTTATTTCAGGTAGTCAAAGAACGACGTATAAAGCCTAAAAGTTGATGACACAATCATGAAACCTTCTTGATGAGATATTGTGACAAATGGATTATATTACACAATGAGCGTTCATATGTGGATGTCATTATTATGAATTTACATTCTTTCTCTTGGGTGCATTGACTCATTGCTAGATAGTACTCTTGGGCTTTAGGCAAGCCCGCCTAATGCCAAAGAGAAAGAATCTTAGAGGGTCAGACACTAAGTGTTTTTTGGTGGTCTTAGTTAAATTCTATTTGAATTTAATTAATGAAATAAATATTATTATCACGACCGTGGAATAATTTAATCCAAGTTACAATTATTAGATAAATTAAATAGAATATATTTATTTATTTTATTGAACATTTAATAAATATTTATTTACTAGTTTTTAAATAAAATATTTATTTAAGAGAATAAATTATTTATTTGGGTGTTAAATAAATGTAAGTGGAGTTTGAGTGGACCAAGGTCAGTTCGGTAGTAAAATAATTATTTGCAAGATGGTAAATACTTATTTAACTAGTTGGTACAAATTAAAATAACATAGTTATTATTTTATGACGTGGAATTTTATTTATAATTCCGTTTTGCGCAAATTGGCACACCATAAATAATGAAGCAGTATTATTATTAAATGCATGGGTTTTCTCTAAGTTCATTAATGCATTTAATTGTTTTTATGGAATTAAATATTGTAATTGAAATTCCATGTATATAAATAGGCAAGTACACCAATCATGCCACACACCACACCACACACCTAGTGAATTGAGAATTATTGAGCTAAACAATTTCTATCTCAAATCCTCTTCTCTCCCCTATCAAGAACGGGAGACATTCATCAAGGCCAAAGAACAAACGATCAAGAACAACCGACACAAGAAACTCGCTTCACCGCTCTAGCACCTAGAGAACGAGCTGTGTCAATCGGAGGCTGTAAGAGCACGTGTGGATGACCGATAGAGGGATTCTAGTTTGTATCCTTACAACCGAAACGAGATAATTGGAAAGGGTCAATACAGACGATCAAAATCATCAATGAAAAAAATACCAAAGACACATGAATTATTTTTCTTTATAAAATTAATAAAATTAATTATAATCATGATGTTCAAGATCCTCTCTAAAGGTTTCATGCCTCTTTTTTCTTTATCTAAATCTTTGATTATATTCCATGGAGACTGGTGTTCATTGTTGTATTGATCCCAGAATAATCATTGATCATGGTAAAAAGCAAAATTGGGTGCCATCCCAGCCACACTTCCGCTGCACCGAGAACCTTCAATAAGCTTCCAAAAGAACCTTCTCTTGTTCGAAACATTGAAGGATAGATAAGAGATTTTCAATGGAGTTGATCCATTTTTTGGAGATTGAGGGATCGTATAATCCATTAAAATTAGGATGCGTTTGTCTCAAAAAGCTCTCAATTGTGGATTGTTATTTCAAAGGTGTTTTGGACATTCCTCTTGACACATGATTTAATTAAAAACTAATGTTAACTGAGAGTGTATCATGACAAAGTTTTCAATTCCCTCTCCTATTGGATTGGTAATCTCATTAGAACAGTCATCACATTGATCTTTGCATTGGTTGTTAGCCCGAGACTTCCTATTACCTACCATTGGCGGGAATAAAAGGAATTTTTGGGGTAACATATATAGGGGAATCCAATGAAAAAAGGTATAACTTATAAATTAAATTTATTTCCTTAACTTATGAATTTTTAGGCTTCAATATATGTTATCCCTGATCTACTTCCCAACATATATTCTTAGGGGAATTTTTTATTCCCTTAATAATGGTTCATAATAATCTTGTGAATTTACTAAAGCATATCCCCTGGGATTCCATAACCAAGAGTGCAACAAGGCTCATTGTCGTGCACCAGTTCCTATTCGAGTCTAGATCAATGTGGTGTTTTCAGGTTTTACCCTTAAATACATCTATGCTAGATCCACCTCTACTTGTTCGTACGTAGACAGTGATGCATTTTCTTAATAAACCAATTACTCTATACTCAAAAAAATTTATGGATGTTTATTTTATAATTAGTCTTATACCTAATTCATTTAATAGGGTTTTCTAATCTTAATTCTAAAAATAACTAAACCTATCCTCTAATACAAACTATAACAACCCTGCTCTTCATTACACACTTAAACATTAATTATTACAAAAAGTGAAACTTAATACAAACCAGAAGATTGATAGGTATAGTTTATTTGGGTCTTAGGAATATTACATGAAACATTAAAACATAAAATTACAACATATTTATTAAAAACTTATTTTACATGACCACAACATTTTTTGTACTTAGCATTGCATGAGATAACCCGATGAAATACATAAGAAAAGGTTTAGATATAAAGCCTAGTAAGGGATTAAACATGGAATAACATGAAGAATATAATACATGTTAGGAAATATTCATATCAATGGAGAATAAGAGAAACATAAACATAAAGGCATGATATATCATGGTTACCACAACATGGAGATGTGACAACAACATTTCACATGATATTAGCATGAGCCAAGGCTCACACATGGAGCATGAGTAAACCCTTAGTACACTTAAATTAGCAGGAGTAAAACCTCATTTTACTTTTAATTAGAATGATTAAACCTTCATTTCACATGACGTATCATGACACTATTATTTACCCAATGCATTGGAGTACTATTTGGGAAGACCCTTTATAAACATTTCATTTCATTTGTAAGTGTACCACATGGATCACATAACATGGAATTATTCAACTTTATAAGTTATTACATGATTAAGGAATGTGGAATAAATACATGTAAGTAACATGAAAAAGGTATATGTTCATACAGGTAAATACCCTTGATAAAGACAAGGGTATGGTATTCACTACACAGTGATTTTGGATTGGAAAATCGTGGGGCAATTTCGGCAGCTTAACGACGTGACATAAAAATTCAAAAAAATGGTTGATAAGAGAGAAGGGGTATATCATCATATTTACATGAAATATATAGTAAGGGGTTTATATATATACATGTACCAACATAAATAATTTGGAAATATGATATGTAACATAATAAAGAAACTTGAAGAAAATGGAGAAATGGAAGAGCTCTTATGAAATTTCGGCTTGGTAATAGGTCTACATAGGAGGTATTAATGAGAGATAAATAGGTCTATAGTCATTAAAAAATAAGGAGGGAACTATGGGGGTGGTGATAAATCATACAACAATATTTTTAAATTAAAATAAAAGGGAATAGCATCGTAAAAAACATTGACAAAAATGAGAAAGGAAAAAATCCCATGTTTGGAAGTGTGATCCTAAAGGATTTGGGGGGGGGGGGTTGATAGAGGATTATTGGGATATTCGGGTGCCTTGGTAGGATTATAGATGGATTATGGAATATTAGGGACGTTATCCAATGGTTTTTATTGAAGAGAAGTTATAGATTTGGTGGGTTTATATTGGAAAAGAGAGGGAATTCTTTATTATTTAGGTTTTGGATAATACACATTAAACTAATAAAAAACACAAACCATACGATTATTTTTTACATGGTTTTCTACAGATTTAATTGGAATAAATTATTTTATAATTCCAATGGCTGAACATATTAAAATATTAGGCCTTTTTATGTAGAGGTGAGTCACACTCTCAAGGAAATCATTTTAAAATGTTAAAATGTTTTATAAGTCTTGGAGGGTCCACTAAAAATTAAAAAATTAATAAAAAAAAATCTAAAATCAAATTATTATAAATTTAAAACATATATTGGAATAATATTACTTTTATAGTATTTTATTACATCACTATTGAGGAAATATTATGTCATAAAACACATTATATATTTGAACTGTTAATAATTTTTACCCAAAAATTCCACGGTATCAGAAAATTATGAAAAATTTACCAATGGATAATTTTGATATCCTACTTTTAAAAATAATATTAATTTTATCTGAATAATTTTATAAATATTCAGATTTTTACTTTTAAAATAAAAACCTATATTTATAAAAAATTAATGGGTTTTGACCAAAAAGAGCTTTCAAACCTTAATAAAAATTACAATTGCATTAGTAAATATTATAGAATAATTTATATTTAATAAAAAGTAATTTAGTAATAATATTTTATTAAAATATTATTTAATTCAAAAATACATTAATTCATAAAAATATATTTCTTAATTCAATATTAACTAAAAATACTATTTGTAATTTAAAAACCATTTACAAAGTAACAGTAATAAAATGAATGTATATTCATTATACAAAAATAAAGCACATAATCATAATTCTAGGGTCTTGTTACATAACCCCTTATAACACCCACAAAATACTTAATGGTAAGGTGTGTGATGGTGACAAACTCTTGGTGTGGCTCAGATAACATCGCTCGAGTGGTATTATCTATTAACTTCCACTTCTCCGGTAGGTGATTCTGTTCAAGCTTAATGCATTGAAGCTCATCTTGGCCTTAGTCAATAGTGAAGCCCGGTGATGCCACCTCCTTTCAGAACTCTGAAAAATGGGCTTTGTATGGAGCAATTATACTAGACAAGTCCATCAATTCCTTTGTCTGAGTAATTTGGATTCGTTAAATCCCAATATTTATACTAATCATGTGATCATTGATCAATACCTATATTAGAAGTAATAAAAATTCATAAAGGTATTTCAAAATCCAAAAAACAAAAAACCAAGGAAGTGAATATGTTTTATATAACTATTTTACCTAATAAGACATTTAATTAGATCAACATGAATTTTCATTAATAAATGTATGTGTTATTACATATATCATCCCAAAAAGCTGGTTTCTAACACTGATTCCTGTATAATTCTTTAAATAAATCCATATCTATACTGGTATAAAAATTATTTTTATAATAAAACTCAATAACAGAATGATATTTATCCCAACTTCCCTAGTAATCTGTTGAACATAAATAAATAATATTTTCCATGGAATTAATCTTCCACCTAGACTGTCCATCAAATTGAGCTTAAAATTCTATACTAACATTTTATTTAGAACCCAATTACTACCAATGTCCTGTCCAAAAATAAGAAGTGAATATGGTATCATGGTCTAATATAGTGGATAGTGTCACTCAATATAATATTAAAATCTCTTTTATATACAATATTGAATGAATATTTATATACATTTTATCTCAAATTGGAAAGAAATGTACATATTTTGTTAATCATTCAACAATAACCCAAATCAAATTATTACCTTGAGATATCTTTGTAAATAATAACAAAATATCAATTTATATATTTACCCATTTCCACTCCGACACTATAAAGGGTTGAATAATTCACATAGGTAATTTTCATTCTTCTATAACCTGCTAACATGTCAAACATAGTGAAGTTATCAATATCACTTTTCATTAAATCCCACCAGTAATACTCAAAAAAGTCATTGAAAATATTAGTTTTTTCCTAGATTAACATAAAATATAGATCTATTATTTTCACTCAATAAATATTTCCTCTTCTAGGAATCAAAAGGAAAGAAGAATATTTTTCCAAATCTTAAAAAACGCTTATATATTAGTATTATAATCACAAAATTTTTCCCTATTAGTGGATTCTACCTTTCCTAGAAAAGATTGATCCTCGTTCCAGGATATCTTAATTATTATAGAAAAATATTTATGTAGTGAAACCTGAAACAAAATAGAGTATGTCCTGACATCCATGACATACAAACCAAATTTTTTTAAATCATTTTCCAAAGGGTTAACTTCCAAACCCAACTTTGTTAATGTGGCATAAGCTTTTAAACTCAAAGCATCAAATACATTTTTGATTATCCATGATGGTAATGAATCATGAGATAATAATCATTGTTTAGTTCGATCCAACTTATTTGTCTTTTGAAGGGGTTAATAGTATGTGTGGATATGACACTTCTCTTGAAGCAGAAATGATGGATCTCATCAAAGTAGTTGAATTTTCACATTGAGGGAATTAGACGAAAACATGGTTTGAAAGTGATTTATTCACCATTTTCCAAGTAGTTAGAATAGGTCAGATTCAACTTTCTTGGAATCTCACATCGTAATAGATTATGTGGATAGACACACTTGCTTCAATGCATTATATCATTACACACGTTTAACATGAAGCCAAACAACTTGCTGATTCCCTTGCAAACAAGAGAGCCTCTAGAGGCACTTAGACCTATCATTATAGAATTCCTTGTGAGAAGCTACCTATCATTTACAGAGAAAAATGTAAACTTATTTTCATTATACTTTTGTAACCTTGTTTTCTTTTTTTAGTTATATGAAGCTCTTCTTCATGCTTTTTAAAAAAATGATGCCTATACATTTTAAAATAAAAAACACATTAGATAATTCCAAATAATGTGTAGGGAAATTAAATCATTTTGTTCCCACTTATGTGAAACATAAGGAATTAATTGATAAATCATAATTAACACCCAACTAAGTCCTTTTAATTAAGCATCACTATAGATATGAAATTCACCATTTCTAGAAAGAATATCAAAAACAAGAGAATTCACCAATCATATTTTTAGTTCATAGAAACAATCATCACATTCTATTTTACAAATGAATTTAACAACTTTTCAAGTTTACATAGATAGTGGGTTAGACAGTTGAGAAAAGTTTTCATTAAACCATCTGTAGTAACCCAATAATTAAGGAAAATTATAAATATCTCTTATATTTTTTGGAAATGGATATTCATAAACAACTTTTATTTTATCATGATTAGTAGTTAAACCATCTTTAGAAACAATATTTCCTTGCAATGAAATTTTGGGGAAAATTTTTCACACTTAATAAAATTTTAATATCGTTTTTTTATTTATTGGATTTCAAAAAAAAAACTATTTGTTTCTTTCATGTTCTTATTAAATTTTAAAATATACCAAAATTTCATCAACAAAAATAGCCATAAAATTATAAAATAACTCCTCATAAACACTAATCATATGGTCTAAAAAATATTATGTGCATTAAACAACCCAAATAGAATAACAAGAAACTCATTGTGCCCATACCTAATCAGAAACACAGTCTTCAGAATGTATTATTCAATTAATTTCAACTAATGTTACCCCAACATCTGGTCAACCTTTGAAATATAATTGGCTCCTTGGAGCTACTAAACAAATCATGGATATACGGACAAGTGTACTTTTTTTAATAGTGATTTTATACAAGGCACTTTAATAATTGAAAAGTCTCCTTGAACCATATTTATTTTTAACAAAACACCATAGTACCCCATGGTGAAGATATTGGTCTGGTGAAAACTTTTTCTAAAAATTCCATTAATATCTTTATAAATTATAAATGTTCTACTTGATCCATTCGATAAGGTGGTTTAGGAATATTATTAGCATCAAGTACTAAGTCAAATGCAAATTCATCCCCTAGATCAGAAATAAAACAGTGAAAAAAATTGGGAAATACATCTATATTTTAATTTACTACTTCCATATTCGTAAATTAAATATTTTCTTTATTTTTACAAATAACACATGTGAAACTTTCAGTACCACCAATAAAAAATTTCCAAGCATCTTGGAAAGTTATCAAATGCATTGATTCACTAAACACAACTTCCTTACCTATTCAATCTATCAAAGCTTGATAAAATAAAATCCAATCATTACCCTGAATAATATAAAAATCAACAACGTCTTGTTCAACAATATCTTTTAGAAATACTATCCCACTTATAACAATAAGAGGATTCTTATAAATCATTGTTACTTTAATATTTACACCTAGGGCTTTCAGAAAAAGTTCTGCCTTTTTCATTTTGTTATATTCAAATTTTATATGAAAATATATCCTAAATGAATGAATGTGAAGATCCAAAGTAAAATTGGGTATTTGAGTAATTTGAAAAAATAAGTAAAATACCTTTCACCACATCATTGTATGTCATAAAGTTAATGATATTAGTAGGAAAAGACTTTGATACACCTTTATATTTACGACCATGTTGATTTTAAACATATAAAACTATCATTAGAAACATGTTTACATAATAACCTAATCCATTAAAACTAAAACACCTCACTACTAGCTGGCTATCTGTTACCCTATTCATTGGGTTTTCAGAAATATTTTTTTTAGTCATGAGACCTATTATTGAACTGACCACATCAAAAATACTTTCCATATCCAATAAAATTTTATTTGAAATTTCAATTTCCACACATGGAACATTTTATGGGTTTACCTCAAGACTTTGTAGCTAGTTTAATCTCCATTTCCTACCACTATAACCTTATATTACTATATTTATGTTAAGAAACATACATCTCAACATTCTCATCATAAAAAACCAATTACTCATAAAATTTAAATTCTTTTCTTTATAAGTATATTCATAAAAATGGTTCCATCCATGATTAAAATCCATTAATTATTTTATCAGTTTCGTAAATAAAATATAGCACAATCATAGAAAGTCTTCTGAAGTTTTCATCATATACAGCTACATAGTCTTCATATTTCTGTATAAATTATTGAAATTTTTTTCCATTTAGAATCAAATAAATCTAGGGAAATATTTCTCATATAATATATCCATAAATATTTCCAATTACTTGCTATAAATATATTATTTATCTTTTGTATTCTTAACCAAATACTTCCATTGATTAGCTTCACTGTAAAAATTTTAAATATAACGAGTTAATTATTTTGTTCCAAACATCCCATGATATCAAATATCATCTCCTAGGAATTAATCTATCATTCATCAATCATGCATTCATAAGAACCTCTCAATGATAGGCGTGTTTTTCTCATAAATAGTAGATATGGTTTTTCACTAAAATAGATACTACTACTATTAATAGATTATGTAATCTTATATAACACAACAACAAACTATTATTCTCAAATTAGAGCCATCCTGGGATGATGCTTTGGAAGGATATTATCCTTTCAATGCACTCCTATAACAACTTCCATGTTTCCATTTTGGAAATATGTTATGCATAAAAATAGTTTACTTGAAAAAACATGATAATATTTAAAATATATATCATTTGAAATAAAGAATAACATAAAATCTTTCAACAATGTTCTATTATAATTATCGGAAACTCTAAATTTTTTTAAACTGTCCTTAGATACCTACTATAAGGACCTGGTCTTAATCATTTTATAATATTGATATTTGGTGAAAAATTCATTCTCTTACAGATTAGGATATTCTTGGGTTTATAATTTAGTTAATTAGTCAATGGCCTATACATAACAGACCAATATAAATAATAGGGAACTTCTAATTAGTATCCATTTTTACTCAATATATAAACCTTTCAAATACCATGATTTTTTCCAGGAAAATTTTGCACTATTTTCATCTAAACCTCTTTATTTACCTAATCCATATTTAAATCTAATTAAAAACTGTTTTAAAATCTATCATAAGAACAAAAATACCAGAAATTGATATAAAAACATTGAAACACATTATTCTAGTAAAAAAAATTAAAACTTATGTAATGAAAAAAGTTTTATTCAACAATCTTAAATAAAATAAAATAGAATATTTTTACCTAAAAACAATAAAATATTTTTTCAAAAATAAAGATTATAAAACCCCATATAATGAAATTAAAAAAACTTTTTGGTAACTTATAGAATCACATTAAAACCCCCCTTTAATCTTGTGACATATAAGTTGTAATGGGCTCACCAAGTGCAATCTGGGTGCACCCATTTCTCTTTTATAATTCTCGAGTACAATATCATGAATAAAAAAGAATTAAATGAACTTTTTCATCATAAAATATATGAAATATTCTTTGAAACCTGTTATAAAATCACTTTGGATATCAAAATTTATTTTCATTTTTAAAATATTAATTTTCAATGCTTAAATACCATTTATTTTGAAAATCCATTTTAAATAAAAATTACATAAAAAAGAAGAGGTTTTTTTCCAAAAAATCATGAAATCATTAAAATAAATCCATAAACCGATCAAGGTCATGATGGTAGAAAAGTTCATTGGAACATTAAATTCAAAAAATAGAATGTTCCTTTTATAATTTTTAAAAATGTTCCGTAAAAAATAGGCAAAAAGGTTCCTTTTGAAAACAAATTTAATAAAGTTAAAATGAAATGAAATATACATTATAAATATTTTATTTATATACAAAACATTAATTTAATTAAAAAATAAGGACATATAATTGATCGAGTTGGAAGGAAAACCATTGAAAGAAGAATTTTTTAAAAAGGAAAGTCCTTTATCACTAGGAAAAAAATTATTCGTAATCCCCATGAAGTAAAAAAATTTAAAAAATTAAATATAATGATAATAGATAAATTCATGATATAAAATGTCAAATGGATTTATATTCACCTTATAAAATAATATATGTGCATAAAATCAAAAAATTATTCAATGGAAGAAGTTGAGACAAAGTCCCCTACCTTTAGTCTGACTTTTCACATGTGTATTTATCTTACTGAATAAAAAACTTATGTTAATTATTTACTTTCCTAAGAACTTATTTAATGATAAATATTTCTATTGTTTCACTTATCACCATGTTATATACAATTATATTCTCATTTAATTTTACATCAGATGGTTTGACCATATTCAGCTTTTGTGGGAAAATGACTATAGAATGATGGTAATGGTAAAAGAGGTAATTATATTAAAATATATAAAATAATAATAATTATGAATCATAATAATTATATTTCAATTATAATATGATGATAGACCATGAATGACTATTTTGAGAAATTAAGTATGTTAAAATCATAGAGATGGTAGATCATACGTACGCATGAGTAATTTTTCCATTTTTAATTGATCATTATGGAAAATAGTTAAGTAATATTTTAGTTTCAAAACCTTGTCATAATAAAAGATATAATGTAATGTATCATTAAATAAACTTATATATATCATCCATGTGGCGTGGTGATGAAAATAGAGTCACATCGCTTAATGAATGCGGAAGTCAACACATCCATGAATGATGATATCATTTTTATGTGAGAAAAAAGGTAAAAGAGAAAGAAATAATCTTTTTATAATGATAATTATTTCAAGAATATCATTATTATTCTATTTATGTATCATATATTTATTATTCTTACTCTTATTAACATCTATTTGAAACCTCACTAAAAAACTAATTAGATGGATTCGTGAGGCGACAGTCCACCATACACCCTAGAAACTTTATTACATCCCATATGGAATGGATTTTAAAGAACTTATATATGATATAATTAATAAATAGGTATATTATTTTTATAAGAATCATATATATACTTTATATACGTAACCATACCTGACCATGAGTGGTCGTAGAATTGAAAAATGAATGACATATATTTATGGGGTGGCAATCTAACGTACATAAAAATGATGATTTCATTAACCATTTCATTGAAGAGAATAAGGGTTTAGAATATTCCATTAACATAATAATGTCTAGGTTTATGTATTTTATTGAGATTTTTATTTAATAAATTTTCAATAATAATTGAATAAGGTGGAGGAATAAAAAAAATAAAAGGACTAGTTAAATAAAATTACCTCTTCTTTAGGTAACTTCTTTTGGAATTTACTAAATTCATTAAATGGTTGTATTTATTACCAAATGGGATTCATGTAACATATTCTACTTATAATTTTCTTCAAAATTGATGTGCGTACTACAAGGCCTTATAAGAAATCTCCAAGACACTAAAGGTAGGAAATAAATCCCATGGGGTTCATAATAAATTAGAGGATGATATTACCTATGAAAATAAAATAATTATTCCATAATAACCACATCCAAAAATATAAATGAAACATGAGGAAAAAGTAAAAATCATTGAAAATCAATCAAAACCAAACAATATTAGATTAAAATGTAGAAACTAAGCCTAAGAAAACTAAAAGGCATGAAAGAGATCCACATAGAAACTCCCAACCTTCTCTAAGATATAACTCCACATGTCATGCACGTGGCGTCACATTACAACAGAAAATAAACAAGATATGTTTCCTTTATCTGTTTCTTATCATAAAATATTTGAAAATCCCTAATGCTACCAAGTTGGAGGTGAGTATAAAAATATTTAAAATTTATCAAATGACACCCCAACTAATTCTATTAGGATAGAACATGATAAGACATTTATATAAAATATTTTAAAAATAATTTAAAGATGTTGACATCAAACCATAAGACAGTTTTCAAACCAAAACTTTTTCATGGAATGTAATAATAATTTTCAATCAAAAGACTTCTCTAATCCACTTGAAAACCACATTAAACACATAGAGACATCCACACATCCAGAAATCTACACATTCATACCCATGTTACAATAAAATACTCATAATGGGTTTCTCATTGATCTACCATGTCATAAAAATTTAACCATCACCTTATTACCCAATGGCACATTCCCCTTCCAGAATGTCACATTAAAGAAAATAAACTATTTTCCACCATGTATTCCAAAACCTACACTGAATAATGAAAACCCATTTCAATAAATAATATATTTTATAGAAAAATATTCCAAACATTTTCCAATAATAAAAACAAAACAATAATTTTAAAATGAATGTTTTAAAATCATGAACCAAATACATTCTCCACAAAAAATCTATTTCCATCATTTCAAAAAATTGTCAATATAGTATCATTACATCAAAAATAACATATCAATTTAAAATTTAAATGAAATAATCTCAATCAATTTGAAACCAATCCATCATTTTCTAAACATGATTATTCTAGAGTGAAGACACCTACCTCTCAATTTAGGTGAAAAAGAATAGAACAAGAACATCAAAAATGTGGTTTGAAACTCCAAAAATCATCCATAGATCACGTTCCCTATCATAAAAAATATATATCATCATGATTGAAATCTCTCAAAATGAATTTATTACCAATGCAATAAATCAATGATTCCAAGAGAGTAAATAATATGAAATCTAAGGAAAATGACAATAAACGATCACATACCAACAAATATGGCCACCAACGCCCTTAAATTCTCCTAGGAATTTTTTTTTGATTATAAAGGAATGATATATATATCTTTGGGAGGTATAGGAATTCATGAAATAAAATTTTATGGGGAAATGATATTTTTTATGGTAAATAGAATTAGATACATAAATTTGGGATCTAGTTTTTCATTGTGCACAATTAGGGAACACATTAAGGATAAACGTGTGGGAACTATACATGGGACATTTCCTCTAAAACACTTCGCATGGATGGATAACATGGTTTAAAAAAACAATGGACCCATAATTATAAACTAAAATATAAAACATTTAATGGTTTCTCCTGGGAATTCAAATGGTTTGGCTACATAGTGCTCTAATCTGTATGATTACCTAATGCCCACTATTTCATTTGAAAAATTTCCTTAGTGGTTTTGTATGATTTCTAATTACTATTGTGAGTATTTTATCTTCTATAAATTCCCCAAAACATGGAAAACCTCATCCAAACCTCCAAAAACATAACCTAGATATTTTATATATAGAAATTTATTTAATAAAGGGGCATATAATAAAAACATGGTGGAACCAAATTCTCCCCACCATTATAATTTCTATCCCTAGAAGGTTGAAAAATAGAGTTTTCCTTGTTTTATTCTGTAATTTTTCCTTCTTTTCCTTCTCACACAACATTTTTATTCTTTAATAAGACCATGTTGTTATAAAACCAATACTAGAGTAATGTTTTACCACAAAAAACCTTCTCTAGACTATCCAAATTCAGTACTAGGAGATGATCCAATCAAAACAAATGGCCAAGATAACATTGATACTTAGTTAATTGAGATGCATAGAACACATTAGTCACCAAACTAATTCTTGGTGAAAAAGAAAACCAATATTATACCTCACCAAACCATTCAATTATATCAATATAGATGATTTATTAAGGATATAACTTTACATTCTTCCAAAAAATTATGATTTCCAAGCATTGATGATATTTTAAAGAACACATGATCACTCACCTCGAATAGAAATGTATATTGAATATTATATTCATATGATTTCTAATGATATTGATTTATCTCTATTATATATCTGATCAATTCAATGTTTTTTGTTGTCTCTTGCAGAAGACATGGTCTAATAGTGAAATCTCAAAATTTTCCACCCAACAATGTGGAGATTGACTAGGGTGTGTATAAAATGAATGAAAATGTGCTATATTTATCGATTCATGATTGGTGTTTTCATAAAAGAACTCAACTAATTGTATGTTATCATCACATGAGCCATCAAAATCCATTACACTAGCCTTAAAAGTATCTTCCAATGTTTTAATCATCCTTTAGGATTGTGCATCTATTTTAGGATGATACATCATAATAATAGTAAATTTTTTAATAAGGGATTTCTGTAATGATTTCCAAAACCTAGACATTTACCTTAGATCCTGGTTCAATACTATCAAAACTAATACAAAGTTCATTTTTACCAATTCTCAGATATAGATTTTTGACAAGTCTTCAACCATATCAGATTCATAAATAGGGATGAAATGGGACAACTTTGTAATCCAATCCACTATTACCCAGATGGAATTGTGTTTTAGAACCATACTAGGTAGAACTGTTAAATTATCCATCACTATCTTCTCTTATTTCTAAATAGTAATCGGTAATGAATGCAACACACTAGGCAGATTCTAGTGCACTTCCTTAACTGGCTAATAGATGAGGAATCTCATAACAATCTCAACCACTTATTTTTATTGTGACCCAAAAAAATTATTATTTCACTAACTTATCTATCTATCTATCTATATATATATATTCTATTTATGGATGAATATACCATATCAAATAGTGGTATTCATAAAGATTTGGTTCTTAACAAGCTATAGGTATGACCGTCCAATCTAGAAAATATAACTCCGATCCTCTATCAAGAATCAATCCCTCAAGGTTCTCCCAATCATTATGTTTTAAACACATAGTAACCCATTAAAAATTAAATTTTTATGCCTCATTAACCTTATCAAATAAATCAAGAAAAATAGATACCAAAATAAAATTTCAACACTACCACATTCTTCACAATCCATGTGCATGTACACTATCACGGACATTAGCTACCATTTATCTAAATCCTCTTTTTCCAAATAATTATATTACATTATTTTTAATTCATATTCAACCCAATTAACATTACCTAGTGAATAAATCAAGTCAATGTAAAACATTGAGAGATACCCCATCCATATTATTTTTATCATATTTAAATATCTTTGTGAGAAAATGTGGTTCAAGCTTTTATGATCTGTAAACACCGTTAATTTCTCACCCAAGTGGTAATGACACAAAGTCTTTGAAGCATGGAAAAGAGGAGGTAGTTCCAAATCATTTCTTGGGAATTTATTATCATTAAACCATAATTAAAATGAGCCATAACCAATAACATGATCTCCAAATATAATAACAAACCCCTGCCTTGATCTTGAAGATTCACAATACACCAGATAACCTTTTTATGATTATTGAAATATAATGATCAGTTATGATATATGGAATATTTTGAGATCCTAAAAATACTCTTGAAATTCATCATTCCCTTGTACTAGAACATTTTTTAATATCAAAAATGTCATTAGATAAGCTATTCATGAAAATTCACAAACAAAACATCAGTAATAACCACCAAGTCCATGGAAATGGTGTACCTCAGATACATTATTTGGTGGTTGATAAGAGATCACAACCTCAATATTTTTTAGATCCATAGAAACACCTTTTTTAGAGATAAAATGTCCATATAATCATACCTATGTATCCAAAAATTACACTTTAAATGTTTATAATACAGATGATCATCTCAAAAGATACCAACCACTATAATCAAGTGTTTCTCATGATCATTATTTGTCATAGAATACAATTGTATATCATCCAAAAAAACCACAATTAAATATTATTAATACATTTGAAATATATGATTCATTAATAACATAATTAGGTTTGGTGTATTTGTAAGACCAAAAGTTGTAACCACATACTTATAATGTCTATATCCACTTTTAATGGTGGTCTTCACTATATGTTCCTTCCAAATTCATGGTTTGTGATATCCTGAGTGCAAATAATTTTTTTGAACCTATGGGATCCCTTCAATTAATAACCTATATCATAAACTCAAAGATGAGGATACCAATTCATTATTAGACATTGTTTTATATAAAAATAATCTGTGAAAACCCTAGGAGTTCCATCAGACTTTTTCACAATAAAAATTGGTGTTTCGTACAGAGACATACTACAAAAAATGAATACTTTACTTTACAACTCTTCTAGCTAGAATTTGAATTCCCTTAAGTATTTTAGTGCCATATGATAGTATGGAAGGGAGATAGTAGTAGTCCCTTTCAAGAGATCAATCATAAAATCCACTTTCTTTTTGGGTGTAAACTATAAGAAATTATCAGGAAAAATATTAGGAAACTAATAAAAAATTTAAATAAAACCATTTTTATTGTTATTATCCATAGATTCTAAGGTCAACAAAACCAACTAGTAGGAGACATTTTGAACCACAGGGTCTAGAAATCCTGATGTACCTACCATTACATTTTGTATTCCTCTTAAGAGATTCTTGATTCCATCATCAGCAGTAAGAATAACACGTCAAGTATAATAGTCGATGTAAACATCGAACATTAGAAACCAATTAATATCCATGATTAATTAATATACATCCATTTACCAAAAATGGAAATTCCAAGTCAATTTAGCCCCATAAATAACTACTAAAAATTATTTTCACATAAAGGCTAGGCATTCTCTTCAGCCAAGAGGAGTTTGATATTTCAACTTAAAATGAATCACCTCAACCTGAAAACCTATAAGATCACCAAAACGAGAAGAAATAAATGAACATGATACACCCAATTCATAAAAATCATGTATAAGGGTATAATTCATAGTAATTATAAATCTCACCATCAAAGGTCCCAATTAATCATCCATGATCACTGTCTCATTTTCATTAAATTGTTTACTCAGTTAATTGTGAAATTTGTAACCCTATTGTGGTTACATTGGTTGAGGAGTCATGATACTACTAGTATCACTATGGATTCCAATGTTGTGTAAATTATATCTATAATGGTTCCCTCATATAGTGAATGAATACGGTGCATGATAAACATGATATTTCTCACTAGAACCAAACCTTGTGTAATTACAACAATAGTGATTGGATTCCCCGTCTAATTCAAAAATGTTACATGCTCTATGTGTTGTAGTATAATCCTGTATTGTTTTATAAAAATACAAAATCTAAAAACATACCATCATACTCTTTATTTTAGGGGGAAGATTTAAGTATCCCGCTCTCTTGTTTTCATTCATACCACCTCCTTGAAAATAGGTGTCCCTTTTATGCTTAATCCTAGAATTTGAGTTCCCACCAGTCCCCAGTGGTATCAATATGCATCCTCCACCAATGTTTTTATATATTTACCTTTCTCCCACCATCACTATTTTTACCATCATTTTGTAATCTATTTTTCAAATTAGAACAATCATTGAGAGAATTTATAACATTATCCCTCATTCAAAAATGCATTTCTTCAAGGATACACTTGTAGAAAATTTTGATGCGAAGTGGAATAAATTAATAAAGATATACTCATAATGTAATTACAATATATTATTATATTTTATTATGAATATCCCATTGTTATACCAATTATAAACATGTGAGGATATAATTTTTTGTTTAACAATTATTTAAAATCCTCCTATGAAATGGCTTGGTCCAATTTAAACTAAACTACTAAATCCCCCCAGAGGGGTGTAAGATCATCTACTATATAAGTTTACAACATGAATTTAATCTTAGATTTTGTTCCTAGAAAATTGAATATACAATTTATTCTATTCATACGTACTTATTCATTTTTTGGTTTTGAATCACCCTAAATGATTGGTGGAGTCTAATTTTAAAGCTGAATGAAAGGATTCATTTTCCTTGGTTTATACCTTTAGATTCTTATATCTATCTTTGAAAAATCATAGAATATACTCTAAACTAGATGTTGGATTTACTATGTTTTAGTTGAAACAAAATTCTCCACATCCCCTTTTGGTTAGTTCTTACGATCCATTATGAGTTCAATTTTCTATAACCCAAATAAAACATTATTTAATGTCACTGACTACCAACTGAAGGAATGAAAATTCCAAGTTCACCACATCTCAAAAATTATAAAAATTATTTAAAAAATTCCTTCATTCATGTTTCCAAACTAGTTTTGAAAATTCCACTATATTTTTTTTGAAAATAATGAAATTTTAAACTATTTTCATATATTTACAATTTTTTACCAAATAATAAATCATTACTCAAAATGAATTGTGCACTACAGTATGAATTAAATTATATCGATGAATTTAATGTTCTTATCATATGATAAACCCATGATGATGCAGTTACCAGTGGTTGAAGTGTATCAAACCACTCATATACCCAAAATCATGGGAAAAGTGAATTGAAACATAAATTGGTTATATATGAATTTGTATTCTATACCTTCTATGTTCTGACAATCTTACTCCTTTATACCAATGAAAATTTACAAAGTGAAACCATTTATAATTCCAAGAACAAACAAGAAGATACAATTGATAACATCCCACCCTATCTCATTTTCTGTAAAAGTGATGGGTGCGATACAAGAACATAGGGGACATAACCAAGACACCAAAGGCTGGAAATAAATTATATGTGATTCTTAAGAAATTAAGGGATTATTTTATATTTGAAGATAAAACAATGAGACCAAAATTACAAAAACAAAATAACCTCCATATGATGCATGGGTAAAAAATACAACTCCAAGAAAACCAATAAAATCTAAACTATATCAGAGTATAATACAGAAACGAAGACAAAAAAACCCAATCACACACAAGACATAAACACATCATCTACCAACCTGATCCAAGATACAACTGCACGTACCATTCCCTTGGTATCATGATGCAACACTAAATAAATGAGATGCCTTTCTTTTACATGTTTAATGATATAGAATATCTACAAATTCACTAATGTTTCCAAGAATGGGTGGAATATAAAACTTAGTTAGATTTCCCAATAACTTTCCAACTCATGCCTCTATGATAGAATATAATAGAGAATTTATATAAATATGTTTAAAACATTTTAAATTAATTTATATAAAATTATAAAACAATTTTTCAAACCAGAAAATTTTCATAGAAAGCATCCAAACTATTCTTTGAAACATTTTTTCAAATCAATTTAACATACCCATTGCACACATCCATACATGAATTGTGATTTCTATACTATTGAGAAGTATCTCATCAATCTAATAAGTGATCATAAGGTAACCATTACCATGTTTCCCAATAGAACATTACCCTTATATGGGGGTGTATTAATGAGAATGAACTCACACCAACCATGTATGCCAAAACCCATGCCAAATAATTTTAAGGAATTTAAATAAAACATAATTTATTGAAAAAAATTCCACAAATATTTTTTCACACATTAAACCAATCAATATTTTTAAAACCCACATTTTAATTTCTTCAATCAAATAAAATTTCCTCAAAATAAAAAATTTCTATAATTTCACAAAATCAAAAAATAGGTTTTCCATAAAAAATCACACATCAATTTTACATCATAATTTAAATAAATTCACTCAATTTTAAACAAATACATCATTTCCTAAATAAGAGGAGTAAAGAGTGAGGCCATCTACCTATACATTTAGGAGAAGATTAATAATAACATAATAACACAAATAACATTGATTTAAACTACTAAAAATATCCTTATATCTTAATACATATCATAAAAACTATCATATAAAATAATGATTTACTTCAATAAAACATGATTTATCCCTAACAGACTAAATCCATGATTCCCTGAGTGGGAGGAAGAATAAATCTAAGGAAAAATATAGAGAATGATAACTCCTTTAATGGACATAGATTAAACAATGAATCACTCCAAGAATTATTTGAATAATTTAAACATCCAAGGGATATAGAGGAGTTTCAAAAATGACCTGTTTTGGGGAAATTATGAGGATTAGGGAATACATCGATCTATATCCATAAATATAAAATCTAATTTCTCATGGTTCATGGTTAGGGTGTAATATTAAGAAAACCATGAACATAAACTCATAAGACACTACCTCAAAATCACCACCCAGTGTTGGATCACATGTTTTGAAAACCCTTGTGCTAACTTGGTTTAAACGCACTATCAAACATCACATGGTTTATCCTAGGAATACCCAGAGTTTGGAAAAACTATGCACCTACCCAGTACACACTATTCGAGTTTCATGGTTTCTTAAAAAGTGTTTCATGGTTTCTTCTAACTGTGATCAGACCATGAACCTCTAGAAAATCTATGAAACATACGAAAACTCCTATGAATCTCCTGCAACATATCCCAAAAATTTAGTACACATTAAATTTATAAATAAAGGGTCATGTACAAGAAATATAGGGGTATGAAAATTGATGGGTAGGATTAGGAAAGTATTTAATTGATATTATAATTGAATGTTAAAATAAATGGGGTTTGAAGATGTTATTATAGTAGGAGATGAGGTGTCTTTTTATAGGTGAGTTGAGTGTCACACTTGTAATTTTAGAAAGGAATGAATTCCACCACCATTTTTTCCACGTCACAAGGCCCTAATAATAAAAAAGTAAGGACAATATACGTTATAAGATCAATATAATTCCATAAAATATATTTTAACTTTTTTTATGTCAGTTTAATCCTTATCATTTTAGTTTAACCCCTAGTAAATCCCTTTTTACCTTAACTACGTTAATTAATTATTTTTATTTTCACTATTCATCTTGTTAAAAAATTAAGATCACCATATTATAAATCATAAATTATCCTGATTAAAAATATGAAATTTATTTTACCTAATTCAATTCACTTGTTTGGGAAATTTTAATTTAAAAAAACAACATAGATGCGATGAAAATATAATGTTTTCTATTAGAGTATTTTTGAGCAAAATATGATTATATATTAATTTAACGACTAATAATAATCATTGTATGAAAATAAATTTATATTTGATAATATATTATCTCTAAATTTCTTTTTATGCATTAACAATTATATTTTATTTTAATTAATAAATATGGATACACAATGTCATTTTAAAATAGTTTTTTTGAAAAATCTGTTTTTATACCCAAAAACAAACTTATTGTAAAACCCAATATAAAATTAATTTAAAATAAATTAATTGGGTTAAATAAAACAAAATAAAAATTATGTTTCATGATATAATATTAAACAAATAGTGGTACTTTTAAATTTCTTAATTAGTTTAAATAAAATTACATTTTAAAAAAATAATAATATTTCAATATTCACTGAAAAAATAATTGTTTTCAAAAAACTCCAATAATTTTACCCTAAGTAGATTGTTATATTATTATTTAAAAATAATATTCAAATTTTTAGAATAAAATTATAAAATTTATAAACTAATCTTTTAAATAAAACCCATATGAAAATTGAGTTTTTTTAAAACTATTTCTTTTTTTATCTAAAAATAATTAATTTTTTTTATAAAGAATATAACTATATAATACATATTGATAAATAAGAAAATTTTTTATTGTATCATTGAATGGGATGTTACATGTCTAGTTTTTTTCACCAAAAGTTTGGATGGTAGTAAGAGATTGTCTGTAGAGTTCTGATGGTTGAATCATGTGATGGTTAAGAGCAGTTCCACTCTTATGGATACCGATGATATGGTTGACCTGTTTAAAAGGGATAGTCGGTTTTTGAATATTGGATTATGGTATATATTTCACCAATTGAGTGTAAAATATGGGTATATCCTAATCACTACCTTAAAAATTAGGTATGTTCACTTCGAATTCATGGTCATGTTGTTCAGTGTTATGAGGACAGAAGTCATGTTCATAGTGAACATGTTCTCTATGTTCCATGAATTCTAGGAATATTTTATCATTATGTTCATTGATTATATCTACATATCTTCTATTTCAGAGTAATATCCTGGAGAGCATCATATAATTGTTATTTAGGAATTTTGAGATTGCTAGCTTTATTGAAATATATCCAAGTTAATGTTCTAAATGTACGACACTAATTTCCATGGGAATTTGGTGTCACTATAGGGTGTGGTTATAGTCCCATAAAAGGTTAAGGAAGTTGTTTCCTTTTAAGAACCCATGAATATAAAAAGTTATTTTATTTTACTTGGTATAATTGTTTATTATTAGACAAATGTGCATAATTGCACTCGATTTTAATCCTAACTAATAATGTTTACTACGAAGGACTAGGATTTCATGTGGATTTACGAGATCCATTTGGTAATATTAAGGTGAAGTTGGTCAATTTTCCAATGCTTCAGTTTCCTTAGGAGGGTGTATTGCTTTAGGTTTTTTGGGATTCTTCCCATCTAGGATTCAAATACATTTTGATGCATCATATAGTTGTGATATATTATTGTTCTATACCCATGAACATATCTTGGACACCCATGATATAGAGTTAGAATCAATTGTCTTTGGGATGAAGTTATGATGACTATACCTTATTGGAAAACACTTAGTGGTTTTCATAATTCCCAATTTCCTAAAATATGCATTTCTTCAATTAGATTTGTATGTATTCTAATTAGTTGAAATGATTTTCCTTATGATTATGATTATGATATATCTTACTCATCTGAAAATCATAATTTTGTTTCCAATGCATTGAGTCAGACATATCAGAGAGATTTGTTTTAGTATACTTTAGTTTTTTGGAAATGGGATGGAAGATCTTACGTGATGTATATTGACATTGTAGATAGTTTTTTTTTGAGTTTTCCCTTATCAGATGGTTGTGGATTAATCTATAAAGTGTAATTTTAATGAGTATTAGTGGGGAGAATTAGAGGTGGAGGTGATGTATGACCATGTTGGAAATGGTAATGTATTATAGGTATGGATTGAGTAATCCTCAAAATCTTAATTTGTTTCATGAGTTTTTTTGTTCCATAGGAAATGCATATAGAAGTTTGCCATAGGCTTTAATTATAACCTTTGGAAGTGTATCATATTGTGAACAAAATTTATTGAGGTTTGAGGAGGTATGATTGGTTTCCATGTATGAAATTGATTATGATATAGTTTTGTGGAAAGTATTCTGATTGTTTAGTGAAAGAATAGAACCATGTTTCTAGAGGAATTTTTCATTCCTCGTATGTTTATAGGTGGAAATGGGAAGACATATAAACTATTGTGAATGTTTTTTTGTGGATGTAGATGGATGATGTGGCTTAACTTCATATATTTTTTAGGACCATCATCCATGACCAGGATTTAAATTTTACCTCATGGGTATAAAATGGATTGTAGTATTATTTTATCTTCGTTTTTTTTCTTAGATCTACATTACTCCCTCAAATAGATGGGTATATAGAGCAGACCATTAAAAAACTGGAGGATGTGTTTCAAGCCTTCATCTTGAACAATGGAAGACCATGGGTAATAAAATAGCTTCTGAGTTTCCATAGAACAATATATATCACTCTTCAATTGGAATTAAATAATTTTAGGCATTTTATAGGTTACTATTTCATTCTCTATTGTGTTAGTTGGAGGTTGGAGATTCATTAGTTATTCTTACTAATGTGTTGCCGATAACAATAGATAAGATCCATTTTTTCAAGAGATTTTGAGTGGTGTGATAAGGTTATCATAAGTCCTATTATTATTATAATTGGATTATTCCCTTGGAGTTTCATGTTGTATACCATGTTTTCTGTAGCGCCTCTCTTCGACGAGGGTAGTGGAGGTTTGGAAAGGGGAGTAAGAAATATCCCCAATTTTTTGGGCCCATTAAGGTGTTGTAGTGCATTGGTGAGGTTGTGTATTAGTTATAATTGTAATCATGGATGGAGATTATACATGATATCCTCCACATGTCCTATATTCATATGTATATTCATGATGAGTCCCATGATATGTAATTAGAAGTGAAGGATATCAGGGATGAAGAGATGTTCATGAATTGGAACATATATATCAAATATAATTGAGAGTAGGTGTTTCATGGTGGCACCATTCCCTTGGTTCATGTTTTATTGATGTAAGGTGCTCTAGAATGTATTACTTATGAGAAAGAGGCAAAATTTCATGCCTAATATCTTTATTTTATTATTATTTTTCTATATTTTTTTGGGATGATGAGATGCTTGGATCTTTCTATTTTATGTTATTATTCATCTATATATTAATGTGATGCATCAAAAATATTTAGTCATTTGAATAAAGGAAGATTATAATCTTTATTGAGATACATTATAATATTCCATGATTAAATATTTTTGGAAAACCTCGTATCTCTCAAATAAGAAAATATCTTGATATTGAATATTTAATTCCTTGATTTTGGTACTTGTGGAAGCATTGTGGGTTGGTTATATAAGTGTTTGATTTGGTTTGGGTATAGAATTATGTGGTTTTACAAATGGTTGTGTGGTAAATTCAATTATTTTGTATGGTACTAGATTATGTGATGTTTTACTCGATGAGAAGAGTTGATGTGGCCATGTGAGGTGTTTTTTGGATGTTTTAGTTGGTTGTGTTTGGATTGTGGTAGTGTATGAATTATAATGAGAGCCCTGATTAGTGTCTTGCCTGTTTTTTTTGTTTGAACCCCCTTCTTTTCAATATATTTTTATTTGATTATAAGGGATGATAATTTTTTAATAGTTATCTAATGTAATGTATCATTCCTTCATGGCTCATTAAGGTGACGGTTTTGTGGTTGGATGATTCATATAGGATGTTTGAGATAATCTGGAGGAGTTAGACTGGCAGTTGTGTTTCTATATAGAGATTAAAATTATAAAATATTGATTTTATATGTGATTTTTTGTTTTAAGGATAGTTTTTATTTGTGAATTACATCTTGTATTCAGTAAGGGAGAAAAAAAAGAAATGATTTCGGGCTGTAAAAAGGTGATTTATGGCATCTGGTTAGTCTAGATGAGGATCTATGTTTATCTGTTGGTGTTTAGTCTTACAAGTATTTATGAACTAAAATTGTTTCAAACCATTTGAAATATGGTTTCTTAGAATTTATTCAATAAATATTAAATTTATGACACAAATAGTGTGACTTGTACCTTATAAAAAATCGTAGGAGTTAGTCAATTACAACTATTCATCAATTCTTATTCTTATTTTTTAGATGACCCCTAGTGGATTTAGAATATATTCTATTGTATATTCCTGGAAATGATACATGGGATCTAGTTGTTTAATTCTGGTAATGTAAGGTTAGTTGAACTCTCATACCTGTGTGTTTCTTTCATTCTTCATTTATATATATGATGTGGTGAGGTTGCATTATTTTAGGCTATGTGTGTGTAACATTTTTTTTAAGATTCCTTGGTCTAATAATTAGTGATCTAGGGTTTCTATGTCTAGTTTTAGTTTTTGGGATATTTTTTCATCTCCCGATGTTTCACAATGAGATCAAAAATCTTATTTGAGGTATGGTATCCTCATTCTCAATTTTTATACATGCTATGTGTGGGGATTTCATGGTTTTGTTTCCTTTGTGTGGTCAAAATAGTCAAATTAAACAATAATAATTAATTATAATAACTAAAGTTGATCGGGATGGGGAGAAATAAAATGTTTTGGATATTTTGATATTGTTAATGATATGTTTATATTATAAGTTTCAAATTATGGAAAAACAATGGTTATAGAAACCATATTTATGATATAGATGATATGTGATGAGTCTTGTTCTCCATTGTTGTGTTATTTCACCTCAAATAAAGGGACAATGAATGTATATCTAGATAATAAATTCATTACCCTATAAATATAGTTTGTCTAATAATACCCAATCTAAATAAATGAGGTTATGTGATAAACCCCATGGAATAATTTGTGGAAGATGGGGTGTGTTTTTGTTTTGTGTGTTTGTTCATGTTGTGTGTAATCCTATGTGGTTTGTGTCCCCGTACTGTAATGGATGTTGTCGGCTAGGTTATGTGGTATATGGAGATTTGATATGGTGGCTGGTTAGCATAGATGTGATGTGTTTCATTTTTGAGGTTGTGGTGTGTATTAGTTGTGGTGTGCAATGATGATGATGTGTAGTGGTGATGTTGTGGTGGTTGTATATAGAGGTTGTGCTGTGATATGTGGTTGGGATATGTGATGTGTTTTTTTGATGATATGTCTTGGTTGATGTTTCCTGGTGATGATATAATATGTTAGGTTTGGTGGAAATGGTTATGGGTATTGGGCTTGTTGTCACATGACATGGTTGTGTTAGTTGTCTGAAAAGTAATAGAATAAATTAGGATTCTAAATGAAGTGAATTAATGAATGGGTTGTAATTAAATATAATGGTATGGAATTTTTTGCAGTAAATTCCATAATGGATTTGTTGAATATACAAATAGGCTATTAAATGTTAATATGAATGACTAATTTTTTTAGTGAAACATATAATTTAAAGCAGTTAGGTGTCGTTGCATGTGGATGTTATGTGATGTGCCAGATTTAGTAGTGGAAGATGTTGTAACGACATATATATGGTGGAGTGGTGGTGATGTGGTGTGCACTAGTGCAGTTCTTGTGATCCCATAGGTTGGATATTGTGAGATATCAATATTTAGTATATTTTATGTCATTTTTATGTCTTCTCCACATGAATTGGACACCCTTACTAACTCTCCAAGGTTATGGGTTTTAGGTGTTTCCCTAACATTCAGGATGGTGGTTATAAGGATGGATGGATACCCTTTCTACCATTGTGTTATTTCGAAACTGATGTCCTAGGTGTCTTCATGTGATATTTACAGTGATGGATGATATGTTTACAGGCGATGTGTGATGTCATGAGGTTGTGGTCTGATGTGAAATGTGGTGGGGTTCATGCATGGTATAAGGAGGAAATAAGGTTTATTTCATTCATGTTCATGATACTGTAATACTATAATTATGTGATTAGGTGGGACATTATGTGGTGTGGTGATTACTGATGTTAGAACTAGATTCTAGACCTTTTATGGTTAAGGTAGGTAGGGATGTGTCTTGAACCACATCAGTAGTGGGCTTAGGGTCTATGGGAGAGATTAGATATGATTTTATTTGATTTATTATTTATGGAAGGGATGAGAATATTGTATATACGATGATATCACGCGAGAGAGGAAAAATAGTGGGGAGAATTTGTGGGGTGCCTTTCTATATTATGTTATCTATTTTAGATCTATATTGGGTGTGTAATTTAGTGAGTGGTCTATGGTGAGATAGTTATGAATTATTTCACATTTTTATGTGGATACTGGTTCTACATATTGTTCACTATAGAATTAGCATGTTATTTTCACTTAAACACATAAGGCCTTCAGTGTTATCCAACTAATTATACATGTTTTGATCACCCTACATATATAAAACTAATTTTCTGGTTTCCAAGAATACTTTCCACACTAGTCCGGATGTTACTACCCTGGATAAGAATTATTGTTGACTTGGATTTGAAATACATTTCTCTTGGTATTTTACTTTGGATAATTTTATATATATCCATTTTTTCTCATTCATTATGATAAAGAAATTTATATACTTTTATATATATGTTCTAGAGTTTTTATGGTTTTTTATTCAATCTCCTAATCCTATTTTGGTTATATAGATGGTAATGCCTCCCATATGTGAGAATAATACACACTTAGTTCTTTTCACTATCTCTAGGACTACTAGAGGTGAGACTTATCTGTAATTATCCTTTTTCTTTCATTTTCATCCCAGAAGGAGAATATTTATTTAGAGGGGGTATGACATTGTTTGTGGCATAAAGAAAGACCAATAGGATACTACACCAAGCACCACACCATAACCAGGCTGTGGTATCACACCTTTTTTTTTCATTTGTGAACAACCAAGACCAATCCCCTTCCAAAATAGATTTTTAATCCATTTCATAAGAAATATTCTACCCAAAAGAGAAAAACACCACCTCAAAGCTTTCGGTCACCACCAAAATAACCTACAATTTTTCCAAGATTTTTGGAAAACATAAAGGAATAATTTGGAATGCCTAGGAAATTATATCTAATACCTGTAAAATAATTATCACCCTAGACAATCAAAATAAACACAGAACATAGAAAATAAGGGAAGGGTATGGAAAACCATACATTAACATACATCTTGGGGATCTCATTAAAACTAAAAATCTATCACCATCTCATACATGAACCAAGACACCTATTTACCACACTATCATATACACCAAAATTTCAAATTGTATACATACCAAACCAATGACCACCATATCTATCACATTTTACAGACCCAAACATAAAAATTAATCAAATCCAACTTCCACATAAATATATTGTATTATTTGGGTAGAACTAGTTTTCTTTCATGTTTTTAATTTTTTTAATATAAAATGTATTTATTATGAAGTGGTTTTCCTATCTTTCTATACTTGAATCATTAAAACACATCATCATCAAAGGGAATATAAGAAATATCATAAATTAACAATATTCATTAATGACATCATCAATGAAATCATATAAAGAAAAAATAAAATGTTCATTGGGTATTGGACGTGAATATGAATATCATGATGTAAAGTGCTCTGATCCAAGACACCATACCTACAGAGACCAAAAAACTAAACCAATAGTTAAACCCTGAAATAAATATTCTAAATGATTCAAGAACCCTACTAGTTATTATCAAAATCTCATTTCGTCATTATTATCCAACTCTCCCTAGTAAATGACATGGTAGTCATCGTGAAGGTATAGAAGAAGTAAATACAAGTCAAAGACTTCATGGATCTTGTATGGATATGGTGGATTCAAAAAATAATTTTATACCTCACCAACATGATCCAACATATAAAATGTTATGATGGACAAGGGAGAGATCTTACACCCACTAACAAACCTATAATTCCCTATATGATGAGAACCCATTATGAATATGTGGTCCTCAACCCAAAATTCAAAGGGCCTCATCCTATAATCGGTATGGGATATTTGTTTTTCCATTACTACCTTCTACTCTCAGAAACTACATGATCTTCCTCACATACTCTTTTCACTATATTCAGATTGAGAATGAATTACTATTCAACATTGAACAATCATAATGTAAAATATAATGACCTATCATAAAATTCCTCAAATGGGGATATTCCAATGGATGAAATATATATGTTGGTATAAGTAAACTCAACCTCCATAAAGTTCTTTTCCCAAGATCCACTAAAATCCAAGATTCGTTCTCACAACATATCCTTCCGAATCTAGATGGTACACTCCATATAACTATCCATTTGCAGTTATAAATAAATTATAACATGTAACTTAGTGACAAAATCATGATAAGATCTTATCTAGACACACGAGGTAAAATAGACATCCCGATCTAATGGAATGATCCTTAAAAATCCTTGTAGCTTCATAACCGCATCCTCATAATGCCTTTCCAAAACATCAATTGTGAACGAGTCCTTGATTTCTAGAAATTCAAAAATAATTCAATTGATACAAGATTACCTAAATAGAATAATATTCTCTATGATCAGGGTGTAATATTGTGGAAAAATGCATTTAAATTTCATCCCACTTCCATTCACAGATATTCATGGCTCCTGGAAACCACCATGAACAGAATTTTCCGCCTTTTCCCGATATAAAACTAGATATTAGCAACAAAAACTTCCACTACATATTTCTTCTCAAACCAAAAAAAATTCATCCTCAAACCATAGTACATAATAGATAATCCATGAATCACCACTAAAGGTGATCCATGAAACTCATGATGTATAATATTGTGTATATTAGGATAAAAAACCTCCCCTAAAATGATATCTTGTTCTAAACATCATTTAACCATCCCTCTGAGGTATCACTAGGACCAATGTTATCACACAACACCTCCTCTCTATGTCTCATCACTAGGACTCCTCCACCTATTGAATTAATGAAGATTGAAAAATAATTTGAGATAATAAACCTTTGATATAAACTACCTATGTATCAAGATGCATGGCTTCTAACTCCTCCAATTCCCTCTAAGTGTCCCTAAAAACATGGAAGGTATACCTTTAGAACATCATGATTAGTGAATTATACATGATATTACCCTTCTATGAGGTGTCAACTATCACAAAGTTATATTTATAAATAAACTCCTTCCAACTCTATTGTCACATATACATATCATAATGAGAGAAGATTTACCTCAATCCCTTGTGATCATTAAATATAAAACCATTCTATAATAAGGTAATGTCAGAAACAATTTACCAAAAACACAATTGTTTCTTGCTCAATATAACAGGGGGAATAAATACCCTCATATAGAAATAACTACATAAACCCATATGAAATCTTTTCCTTTGGTTTATCATAATATCTCTTAATCACAGATTTGAATCTTCCTAGAAAACCTCAACCATCAACCCTTCATCTAGAAATTAAATCACATTATAACTAATCAACCTCCCATTGATAAATTTGAACATGGAATGACACTAATTAGTATAGAAAAAATCCTATTCTAACCTGGTCAGAACTATCAGTGGTTCTGAAATTATCAGTAAATCAGATATCAACCTATGTTAAAAACCCATTACACTATGGAAAATATGATCCTCTTCTATAGTCTTGGGTTTTATCCAATAAACTATATCCTTGATCATTGGTCAGTCTAAAGATACACCCATCCAGGTAACCACATTTTTGGGAAAATGTGTAATGAACAAAACTTTTATCATTGGAATTGTTTCCCTTCTTATAATTATGCATGTAAATTCGAATAATAACCTCATTTTGATAAATTAAGAATAAAATGAATAATATTTAATAAAATTAATGATCTTATCCTAATGGAATTGTAACATTACCTTTGAAATAGTAATGTGACAATTAGGAATAGTATTTAAGAAAATAGAATAGTAACCACGTCTATTAGAGTATACCTAAAATTTACGAATCCCATAAATGATATTGTGGTATAATTATATCACAGTATAAGTAAATAAATTATTTAAAAACATTAATTAAGTGTTGGTATTTTTCCAAAAAAAAAATGTTTATTTAAAATTTCATAACTAATCTATCGATTTTAAATAAACTTTGTTTTCAAAAAATATATTAATAAATTAATATTTTGTTTTCTTATGATTATAAGATAATTATATGATACCTTAGTTAAATTTTGAATGATTCAAAAAATCAGTTATAATTTTAAAATTGGTGTTTTTAGAATAATTGATTTATTTAATTAAATTTAAAATTTACCATATTTAGAAAAGTATTTTCTCAAAAAGGAGTTCATTTTTTAATTATATACATTGGGAAATGGTTGGGTGAATTTTGTTTCACTAAAATAGTTGAATAATTGGTGAAAAGTGAAATATGGTAATTTATGGAATTTAGAAAATACATGAAATGTTGAGTCATAAATTATATATGGATTATGTAATCCCATAATCTCAAACACTCATTCTTTCATTATTGGTTTTTTTAATGGGAGTAAAATATATTCATATTTTTGAGCTAAAATAATAATCTAATGAATAAAATAATCAAAAAACACCCATCTCCTGCACTATAAATACCACCTCTCACCACCCCTTCTCCTCGCACCACCAAATCCATGAATATTGTCTTATTTCATCCCAATACTATTCTTAATCCCCTCCCCCATGTATAAGATCCTTTGGTCCCAAAAAACCAAATCCAATTTTTCTAATGAGGTTCTCAATGAGAATAAGTTCAAGAGGTAAAATCCAATTTTTTTTTCTTTTAATTTCATTCCATGTTATTTTCTTTTATTATTCTATCCACAACTCACCTAATACAACTTTAATAATAACTCAAGTACCATATTTATAATGTAACTTTATTATGTTAATTTAATAATCCATTATAAAACTTCTTCTCCTCTACCATTTATTCTAAAAATGAAAACATTGTCCATAGTGTTGATTTATTACCTTCGAGGTGGAAAATTTTTCATTTTAATTTTCCACCTTAATGGATGGTCATAAAACCATTAAAATGGATCAAAAATAATTTAAAATTTATTTTATAACCATATTTATTTTCTAGAGCTAACATATATAAATTATATCAAATAAGAAAATAAAACGAGTTTGCTGTGATTAAAAACTGGCAAAATTGATCTAAATGATTATCATTAACATTTTATCAAATGAATAATCCTCATATATAGAAAAAATAATAATATATAAATCCAATTAAACTTATATATGTTCATTAATAAAATGTATTTTCACTTCAAGATAATTATCCCCATTTTACATGATTTTACATATATGTATACATGTGAACTGATCATGGAAACCAATAAATGAACACTCTCAAAACAACAAAATTGAACTCTATAACACTTCATAATGGACATAAAATTACTTAATAAAATTATAACGAATGATATAAATGTAGAGGATTTTATATATTTATTTATTAATGAATCTAGTTTTATTATCCAGCATATTAAAGTTAATAATTAATTATAACATAATGTAAGGTCATTCTCAAACCCAATTTCCGTTATTTGGGTTATTACTCTTTCATGCAAAATTTTAGTGTGGATATTATTTTAACATCAATAAAATATAACTTCATTTTTCATACATTTTTTTATACATGTTACAATCTAATTTTGTTAAAAAATAAAAGATTTTCCAAAAGAAGTCTTCTTTCCAAAACACATTTGGACACATCTTGAGTTGTTTATTCATCACTCTATAACGCTGAATATTATACCATATTTGTTTTTTCATTTTCCATTTGTGATACCCAAATATTATTAATTAATATATGAAATTTTAAATGAAACCCATTAATTTTCATGGGTAATTTTATGTCTAATATTGACATATATTCTATGTGTTATTCATGATTAAGTAAATATTATGATCTGACAGGTGTACTTGGAAATATTAAGTTCTCTAATGCATTGGGTAATATGTTATATATCATGAGATAATATGTAATATAAATGAAAATTAGGTTATCATTTTTCACAATTTTTATGTTATGATTATGCGCATATTTTTTTTGTGAACATGATGCTAGCTTTGTTCACAACTATGTGTGGTATTTGACAACTAAGACATGATGTTTCATTTCTATGAAGTTAATCATTCCTTATTATTTACTAATGCTTAATATAATAATTATTAGTATGATCCCATGCTTATGTTATGATTATTATTATTATTCTCACACATTATATATTGATTCATGTTCTTATATATCCTCTTAACTAGTCTTTTAGCGCTCCCCTTTCTACGATGTATATCCTCGTGTGATTTTTTTTAAAAGTTTGGGCCCGAAGCATCATTTATTATTAAAGGAAAGTAAAGACGTCTTTAAATAGGTAGGGGGAGACCCATTACATAGCCCAAAGGCCCAGTGGGAATTTAGCCCATTACATGGCTCGTAGGCCCTATTTTTTAGCCCAAATCCCATTATGTGAATATTAATGCTACAGAACCCACGCTGCTATAGTACCACACAATACCCGCCACTGCTACAGTACCCCTACTGCTACTATAGTACCCCGCCACCGCTATAGTGCCCACCGTTGCTACAGTGCTTCCATTACTACAACATGCTACAATACTACTACAATACTTTCACCCAATGGGGTTTGAACCACCATTTTCATGTAGGATTAAGGGGTGCTTACCACTAAGCCATACCCCAACTACAAACAAACATGTTGTTGGGTAAGAAGGTATTGGGGTGGCCTCCCCACCTGCATGCCGCATGTCCCCAGTGAGGCCCAAGGTGGCCAACCCTTTGGCTTAGGCCAGTTCCTAATGGGGTAGAGGGGCCCACGAGAGGTTTGTTAGCATATAGTGTGTGTTTCCTTGAAAATACTCGAACCCAGAACCTCGGGGTTAGGAAGCCACCACCTTTAACCAACTCGCCCGTGCCCCGCAGGCTCCTCAGGTGATTATTTTCCCTAATGATGTGGAGACCCAATGATTATCAATGTAATTACCTTATTATAATTTTGTATTATATTATAATCACATAATATTACTTTTAGAACATAAAAAAACCTTATAAATAAATAATTATAGAAATAAACTGTATCTCTTAAAGTTAAGAAACATATACTAATGAAATAGTAACAAGACCATTGGAATAGTAATGTGACACTTATGAATTATAAACAGAAAAATGCAATAGTAAACTCACAAATTAAATTATAAATCAAATTTATTTATATTATATGTGACATTATGATATAATTTTATCATAGTATAAGTAAATAATATTTTTAAAAATTATTAATAAAGTGATGGTATTTTTGATTGTCTTGTATATTTAACTACAATTTTGTGATTAATTTAATAAATAAAACAAAAATTTATTTTCATAAAATTATTTAATAAATTATTATTTTTACATCTTACGATCTTAAGAATATTTAATGATACCTTAATTAAATGTTCAAACTTCTATACAAGCGGTTTTAATTTTAAATTTTTTATTTTTCATGTAATTTATTATTATAATTAAAAATTAAATTTATCATATTTAGATAGATATTTTTGAAAAATAGAGTTCATTTTTAGATTCTAGACGTCAAGAAATGGTTATGGTGAATTTTTTGGATTGTTATGAAATAATCAAAATTTTGATAAAAAGTGAAATATGATAATTTACAAAATTAGTTAAAAACATGAATTATTGAGTCAGGGATGATGTTTTACTGAAGTAAGAACCCTTGGTTCGAAATTAAATAATATATTTACTATTATTTTTCACAAGAATCAACATATTCTTACTCTAGAGAAAAATATTAAACTAATGATTAAAATAATTGGAAACCCTTACTATCATCCACTATAAATACCACCCATATTTACCTCCCCTCCTTTCACCTTTAAAGCTTTGTTCCTCTTCAAAATTCTTTTCAAATATCTCCCGAATCTCCCCTACCATCTCAAGGACCTCTTGGTCTCAAAAAAAGACAAAAAACTCTCACCTAAAAAGGATCTCAAGGAAGATATATTCAAGAGGTAAATACCACTTTTCATTTCATTTATTTTCTTTCATGTTCCTTCCATTCTTTTTTTATTCACATCTTTTTATCAAAATGATTTAATAACTATGGTACCTTAAATTTACTATAAAGTTTTAATGATAATGGAATTATTTATCTCAATATATCATTCCCACTCCTTTTATACTAGAAATGAAAACACCATCTGAGGTGTGTTAAGTTATCACATTCATGGATGACAGGTTTTTAATTTCTATTACCATCTTCAGTTATGGTCATGAAACCATTTTTATGGTTGATTCAGACTATAATATATGTATTATACCACATTTAAGGTTCTAGAATATTTTTTTACATGAAATACTAATTTTCAATGAAAAATGAGTTTTTTGTGATAAAAATCATGCCAATTAACCAAAACGGTTATCATTAAAGTTTTATATAATGATTAATCTTCAGTCCAAATAACCAAATGGATTTTATGACCACGTAATCTATTTAATGTTAACTAAAAACATATAACCCTAATTCTAGACTATAATTATCATCTTACATGATTATTCTTACATGTATATACGTAAACCAATCATGAAAACCAGGGAAACAAATACTCCCAAACAATGAAATTGAACCTCTTAACACATCTAAAAGGTCGTGAATGAACATAATAAGGTTATAATAAATAAATTAAATGAATAATAGGTTCTGGAAATAATAATTAATTCATGAAATTTTGTTATCCAAGACATTAAGTTCAAGTGAAGGACACCACCAGACTTAAGGTAAGGGATTGTACCTAAATCTCCATTATTCCTTCAGGTTGCCCTATCATAATTTTTACCTAAATGAGGTTATCTTTAAAATATATGCAAATATTAAAAATTTTGTATACCAGATCCAAACTCATGTATCATGGTCTAATAATCAATCTCTTTCAGGGATATTCAGGGTTTTAAGTGGTTCCCTTCTCAATACTTCATGATAAGAAAACTCGTTTAAGGGAACTGCCTGAATTCTTACCCATTTTCAAGTACATTATATAATATTTTTTTAAGTCACCATTATATTTATAAAACCTCCCTTTTTATTATGAAAACCTTTTTTGTTAACTTATTGGTTTATATAAAAGATTATTCCCTTTTATTTTTTAAACGACCTTTGATATTTTCTTTTAAGCTCATTAAAAGTCTTTCATTCTAAATATCTTAAGTACTATTTTTACAAGTTAATACTACAATTTGAAATCAATTTTCATTATATATTCCAATACTACAATATTATTTTCCGTTCATGATCTAATTTCTTTCCTGCATAGAAATTTTTATAATACTCTAATTTTTATGCTTTATGAAATGATTATGATACCCAGTTCTTACTATAGATAACCCAATGTTTATTTATGATTGATTATGTCGGATTTGGTATTTGGAAAGAATATTAATGAAAATGTTATGATGGGTGCTCCCAGATAGAAAACCAATGCATTTGTTAATGCTGAGTCTAATGAGATATTATGTGAAACAATCTTGGCGGTTAGCCTTGACACGTGTTACCATGGGAAAGGGTCTGGGTAGTTAACCTTGAATAGTGCGCCTCTATGTTAAATGAGACTTGAATCATTATAATTTTATGTTTTATATTTATGTCATATTTATATGACTCAACTTTTATATGATTTATTTTTTATGTTCTGATTCCATATATTGCAAGTTTTTGGAGATTAGTAAAATAACACTTTATTAAGAACCTTATGGAAAAGATAATGTATAATAAAACACACATGAATTTTGGTAAGTATAGATTAAGTGGTTTATCAATAAAATACAACCATGTAAGGATACAAACAAGTGGGTGTGGATCTAGCATAGATATATCTAGGGGTAAAACCCAAAAACACCACTTTTAGAAAGACCCAAATAGGAACTTCTCTACTACAATGGGCCTTGCTACACTCCTAGTTTGACACTCATGGGGGATTTGATTTTATAAATTCACAAACCTAGTGTGAACCATTATTAAGGGAACAAAAAAACCACAAGAATAAATGTGAGGAATCAGATCATGGTTAACATATATTGAAACCTACTTAATCACAAGTTAGAATATACTTTCACCTTTCATGTTTATCCTTTAATGTTTAAAGATTATTTTTTATGTGTATTAGATAAGTATCCAAGCCCTCTAATTGTACGTTTTTTCTTAGTTGATGGTGGGAAATAGAAGAACATGTGCCAACAATCAATGTGATATGAAATGTGATGATTTCCCTAATGATATTCCTACTATGATGGGAATGGGTGTTCAAAACATTATGATAATACTTTCTTAGCTATATCAAGTTATTAATAATTACATGAATTATTTGGAATTCCCTCACACTCCAAGGAAAGAGCTTGTGGTCGTAGAATACTTTATGAGGAAAATGCATGCCATGTTTAATGGATATTATGATCCCCACCTTATGGAATAATGGATTAACTACATAAAAAATATATTCTTTTTTTCATTAGTTCTTAGAGGAAGAGAAATTCATGCTGGAAATATATAATTTTGATGGAGATACTGATCAATGATGGAAATTGATCAACAATATGACGTCATGGGAGGAAATTGATTCTATGTATTGAAAGAAATTCATTAATTTTTTTCAATAAATATTTTCCCCGAACCCTGTATCTCAAAATAAATAGAGAGTAACTAGAACTTAAGGATAAGGAAGATCAGTCCATTGGGGAATATGATGAAATCCTCACAAATATTGAAAGAAATTACTCTGGATTTTTCATAAAAGAAAAAAGTAAGTTGGATCACTTATTTAGAGGACTAATTCTGAGTCTATGAAATGTGTTGGTGATTCAGGACTTTGAAAATAATGAGGATAGTTTATATTGTGATCTCAATGTTGAAATGGATATCGTATACCCTATGTGGTCTCATAGTCCTAGTGAAAAAAAGTAGAAAAAAGGCTAATATGGGTGTTTTGGAAAATAAATCCCTTTATAGAAAGAATATTGAACATCCCACGTGTCAGAATTGTGGGAAGAATCATCTTGGGAATTGTCTAAAGAGAACCAAGAATTTCTTTAAATGTGGAATAGTGGGAAATTTAGATAAAAACTACTAAAGGGATATGACGGATCATACTAATGTGGAATAAAAATTGAAGGTTCAGATAAATTCTGAGCCAGTAGTGTAGTGTTTAAAATACGAGGATCATTGTCATCATGCGAACAATATCCCTAAGCTAAGGGCTGTCAGAGGCAATAAACAATAACCTCCTAGGAAACAATGAAGTTCTTATGCTATCACTACTACTGAGGTGGAGCCGAATAATGATGTGGTGACTGATATGAAATTTATTTATCCAATACTATAAAACATACTTTTTGATTATGGTGATATGCATTCTTTTTTATCATGAAGGTTTAGTAGAACTATCCAAACACCACCTAAAAATTAGAGGTTGAGTGATCTATGAGAACAAAAAATGGGGGATTTATTGCATCCGAAGTATATAACTCTACCTTGGTTAATTTTTTTGGACTGAACCTCCCAAAAATTATCTCCATACTTCCTCCAGTGTAGTTTGATGTTATAGTGGGCATGGATTGGCTATCTTTATACCAACCCAACATTAAATATTAAGAAATGGAGATCATTCTTCACATCCCAAAGAATCCTCCAATTCATTTCAAGTGTAAGGAGGAAGATGAAGATTCTTTATCATAATTATCTAATGTTTGGATATTAATGACTTATTAGCATGCATGTCTAGATCAAATTATTGAAACAAAAGGAGGGAATAATGCTTGAATCCATGACCACTGTAAGGGACTACATTGATGTATTTACTGAAGAATTTATCAGTATTTCTCATGACTGAGAGGTTGAGTTCTCAATTGACCCTATTCTTGGATATCTACCTATATAAAATACACCTTATAGAATGTCTTTTTAAGAGTTAGAAGATCTGAATAAGAAGTTACAAGAGAATCTAGACAATTGTTTTATACACCTGGGTGCTTCACCTTGGAGATAACCTGTCCTCTTTTTCAAGATGAATGATTGTTTAATGCGCCTCTGCATTGATTATAATGAGATCAATAAATTAAAGATAAAGATAAAGTCTCCCTATCATTGGATAAATTACTTGTTCGATCAGCTTCATGGGGCTAGTTATTTCTTTAAGGCGGACCTTTGGTTTAGATATCACCAATTAAAGGTGAGGAAAAAAGATATTCCCAATATTGAATTTCTGACTAGGTATGGATATTATGAGTTAATTTTGATGCCCTTCAGACTCAATAATAACCCAGATATTTTCATTGATCTAACGAATTTATTATTTAGAGATCACCTCGACATATTTTTGGTAGTATTTATCGATGATATTATGATATACTTCTAGAGAAAGGAGGAATATGAAGAGAATTTAAAATACTATGATAAATACTTTTCAAAATGAGAAAGTGTATTTAAATTATAGTAAAAGTGAGTTATAGATGGATGATTTATCATTATTTGGGAATGTTATCACTAAATATATATATATATATACCCTTCTAAGAAAAAGGAAATTGAAGAGTATCCCATACCAACATCTGTAACAGAAATCCATAGTTTCCTTTGTCTATCGGTGTATTATCAATGACTCTTGAATAAATTTGCATGATTTTAAATTAAAATGACCAAGAATACAAAAATGGGGGTAAAGTTTTTCTGGACTCAAGAATGTAAATAAAGCATTATTGAGCTCAAAAATAGGCTTATCACTATTCCATTACTCAAAATCCTATAAAGTGGATAACTCTTTGTGGTGTTCAGTGATTATTCAAAGAATGTATTAAGACTTTTACTAATTAAAAATGATAATGTGATAGACTACACCTCAAGTAAGTAGAAAATCCATGAGAAAAATATCCCACACATGATCTGGACTTGGAAGCTGGGATATTTTTTTATGAAAATCTGGTGGCATTATCTCTATGTGGAGAAGTGTGAGATATAGACTAATCACAAGGGTCTCAAATATATATTCACATATTACAAGCTTAATATGAACTAGTTAAGATGGTTAGAGCTCATCAAGGATTATAACAGCTCAATCCACTACCATCCTAGTAAGGAAAATATGGTGGTGGGCGCTCTAAGTAGAAATGATCTTACATCATCATCAATGATGTGAGTTGAGAATGATCCAGTATTCTTAGACTTTAAGAGGATAGATATGGAAATATTTAAGGTAGGAAGGTCATTAATACTTTCTAAAATGGGTTCTCAATTATCCAACATAGATAAAATTAATGATACTAAATGAAAAGATGTGAAGGTTTTGAAAAGGGTGCAATCTATTAGATATCGTAAATCCTGTAAGTTCGAGATTTATGAGGAATGAGTTGTAAGATTTGGGTTGAAATTATGTATACCATACTTTATCAAGATAAATTAGGAGATTTTTAATGACAAACAGAGATCAAACTCCTCTATTCACATGGGGAGAAAAATGATTTATCGAGATCTCTAGGAGAACTTTTTGTGGGACAGAATGAATAAGGAGATTCCCAAATATACAACAATGTGCCTAGAATGTAAAAAAGTGAAAGTTGAAAAAAAATTCTAAGAGGATGATGAAGCCACTACTCATACCAACCTGGTATTGGGGGAACATTACCATAGAATTTGTCATAAGACATCCAAGGACATGAAAAGGAAACAATGCAATATGGGACATTATAGATCATCTTACAAAGACAACTCACATTATCAAAATTCAACATGACATCTCATTAGTTCAAACTATACACATATAGATCAAAGTGGTGGTAAGGATACATGTAGTACTTTTATGTATTTTATTCAATTGAGATCCAAGGTCACCTCAATGTTCTAGAAAAGTATTCAATACGATCTAAGTACTAAGATGAACATCATCACGCCCAATCATCCTCAAATTGATGGCCAATCTGAGATAACTATTCATAAATTCGAATATATGTTGAGGGAATGTTTTATGGACTTTAATGGAATGTGGGACCAACATCTTTCACTAGACAAATTCTCTTAAAATAATAGTTTCCACTCCAGCATCTTAATTGAACCATATGAAACCCCTTTATGGGAAAATGTGTACATCACTTCTGTTTTTGGATGAAGTCGGTGAGCTTAAGATTCTAGGACATGAAATGGTCAAATAAATAGTGGAGAAGGTGAAAATAATTGAGTATCACATCATGGGATCCCAATGTCGACAAAAGAGTTATACAGAAATCATTGATAGGACCTTTAGTTCAAAGTTAGAGACATGTTACTCCTCTGCATATATCCATGGAAGAAGTTCGTGGGGTTTGAGAAGAAAGGAAAGCTATATCCTGGTACATCGAACCCTTCTAGATTATTGATCATGTTGGATCTCTGGCCGATCAAATAGAACTTCTACCTACCATGTCTAAAGTATACGATATACTCCACATATCACTCTTAATGAAGTACATACCATATCCTTCACATGTACTCTTCTTAGAGGTGGTAATGTTGGAGAATGACCTTTCTTATGGGGAGGAACCAGTAAATATCTTAGATCGTAGTGATAAAATTCTACGCAAAAATACTAATCACCTGGTCAATGTACTATGGTAGAACCATAAGTTCAAAAAGAAAACATGGGAACTAGAAGAATAAATGAAGTAAAAGTACCCACACCTATTTACAGCTTCGAATGTAAAATGAACTTTCAGAGGAAAAATTTCATAAGGCGGAAATAATGTAATGTCCCAATTTTTTATCAATGGAATTCCCTTTTTATAATTGTGTCTTATAGTATAATAAAATAATATTACTTATAGAACACAATATAAACCTTATAAATAATGAATTAGTGAATAAAAATGTTTCTCTAGAAGATAAGGAACCTATATAGATGAAATAGTAACTTGACTATTGGAATATTAATGCGACCCTTATGAATAGTAAACCAACAATTGTAATAGTTACCTCACCAATTAATGTATAAATAATATTTATCCATCTTATATGTGAATGTTCCACCTCAGAGGTGATGTGTTTTCAAGTAGTCTGTAAATGGTTTGATGAGGGTCATCAGCCGTCCCCTTTTTTAAAGAGGTGGGTTCTCATCAAATTTACAATTCCTTTGTTTTGACCCATTCAATATCATTATCCTTTAAAGAAGGTTTAATTAACCCGGCGGGAACTGTTGGTCCCAGTAAGAGATTGCGTGGGGGTCACAAATGCATGTAATCCGTCCTTATTAGATATAATTTACTTATATGGTCTTTAATCGGGTTGATTTGTGGAGCCATGAATGCCCAACGACCCTGCTATCCATGATTCATGGACCTGTTTTCAAATGGAAGAAGCTCTTTGGCTTAAGATTTGGCCAAAAACACTTAAGGACTCCATTGGTCGAGGGTATGAGAGGTTAGGCTCACCACGCCCTTCTGGGGGAGGATTGTTACCTATTCTGGGACTCTCTTATAGATTTAAGTCGTTCTTATATGTTCATGAATTCTTGGTTCATTCCCGTAGAGTGTGTCCACAGGCTACCCTTGGTTTGAAAAATCATCGAATGTATGCCTATATTTGATGCTACAGAGGTGATGCTGACTTGAGCCATATTATAAGGTGCTATGGAGTTTATCGCCATCCAGGGGGATGGAAGGTGACTTGATATTGGGATCATGCCCATAAAAGGGCTTCCAAAATATCCTCAGGAAAGGAATCAGAACCCACATAGTTCGGATTTTGTGGGGCTTACACATGGGTGCTTCCCATTTAAGGAAACATGATTGGGTGGACCATTTATGGAGGGGGACCCTTTTTGAACTTGGGCCATCAGGTAAGGGTCCAACGTATCCTATTATGACCAAGAATCAGAGTTCTCATAGTTCATATGGTGTAGGGCTTATGCATGGGAGCTTCCCATTTTGGGTTACATGATTGGGTGGAACCTTTAAGGATGGACACCCATTTGAGATCATGCATTCTAGAGGGAATACTAGGTATATTTATTTAATAATGAATTATAATTATTTTAGTTCAGATGGTGTGGGGCTTATGCATGACAACATCCCATTTAGAGGGACATGATTGGGTGGACACTTTATGGATGCGCACCAATTTAAGCTCGGGCCTTCTGGCAGGCATCCTGCATATCCTGATTTATTCTGGAATTAGAGTTCTCATAGATCAAATGGTGTGGGGCTTATGCATGGGAGATTACTATTTGGGAGGACATGATTGGGTGGACCCTTTAGGTAGGGGACCCCTTTTTGAGCTCGGGCCTTCTGGAATGCATCCTACATATCCTGTTTTGACTATGAATTAGAGTTATCATAGTTAATATGGATTGATGATGTTGTAATCCTCACAAACCTCTAAGACCATTCGAGTCATTCTTGGTTGAGAAACAATAGGATTTTAAATATTCAACAATGCACATGCATCCTCCCCTATTGGTGGGGGAAGGAGAGCCTGTGGTGAAAGAGGTTGTGGTGAATGTGTGTGGGGGCGTGGTGTGATGAACCATTCCATGTGAAATGGAATTGAATGTTATGCGGCCCGACCTCATAATATTGGGAACTTAACTCTGTGGTAGGGCCCCATAACACATTCTAGAAAAGGGAGGAGTTTCGTCCTCTCCAAAGGGGGGAGAGAACATACCCCTTCGACTGAGTAGTATCCCTCATTAAATGGAAAAGAAAGTGATCGCCTTTAATCCTAAGAACAGGGAGGTTTATGTCGACATCCCATGGTTGGGCTCCAGGTTATCATGGGGATGTATCATTACAGGCATTCCCGAAGCCTTCACATTTGTGGGGATGGCCTTCGTGACTCCGCTTACCGTGGGTATGTAGACTCAATGGGGCGTGCTGATGCACCCGATGGTATGATCATATGGGTCTGGTGGCTTTGGAGGAGGATTTGGCATAGTGCCAAAGGAATGGTTAGGAGATGGAATATGGAGGAATGGAAGGTAGTGGAGGCGTGAGGTTGGAATTGGTAAGATCAATACCCTAAAATACCCCATTCTGCGTAATGGTTTCTCATACGGGATGGGGAAGGCTCCGCATACCGCAGCGGTATGTAGGAAGAAGGGCCACCTACTTAATAATGTGGTACACAGGTTGGGGTATAGTCCACCACGTACCCATGGGGTATGCAGATCGCCATGCCACTTTAGGTTATATCCACGTACCATTTTGGTATGCGACGCCGGGTTGAGTCATCGTAGCGGTACACTACGTGGAGCACCATTCTAAAGGAGGGTCTGGGGGATCACAATTAATGAGAAATTCATCTGCAAGAGGGATTTGGTTCGTAGTTCACCAGTTAGGTTCACATTTCTATCATCATTATTTAATTCCACATTTTATGGTTTGCGGCTGGCTGTACCTGTGGAGGGAGAGGTTCACGGTTAGTGCTTTGCCGCTGAAATAAGATGGAAGCCAGAGTGAAACCACTAAGTCTCTATCAAGATGTCATTTTCCGCCCTTCTCTCAATCCATCCTCCTTCTAACTTTCAATTATTCTCCTTTTATAGAGAATCATAGCGATCATATTTACTGGGCATGTAACACCATTTGCAGAGGCCCCTTAATGCAATATTCTGACCCACAAGAAACTCAATCAATTGGGGTTTGAGGAGGATTCAGTTCGCGATAATGGTTTTCAAAACCTGGCCTATTATTTTCATCTACGAACTGATGGGTTAAAAATACGATACATAGAATGGACTTACATACACACCTCCTTTAGTTGATGCAGTTCATGGTTTTCCTTGCTCGTTGGCCATCGCCTCGCGGGCTAGTGGTTCGCAGACCATCTCGCATACCTGGTGCTTCACTATCCATATTATTCATGTACCTTTCGTAGTGATGGTACATAGGCCACATAAAAACCATGAAAACATGAATTCCTTCAAGTTACTTCAAAGAAAAAAAAACTTAATTTCAGTCTCTTCACCTTGATAGACTTGAAGAAGCACTGGTTTCCTTCTACAAAGTGATTGTGGGGGGACTTTCATCTCTTGGCAGAATTTTTGGGACCCCACAAATGCCCCCCATCGGAATAGTGTCTGTTTGGAATGAAAAGGGGGCTATACTGATATAAAAGCGGTCATGAACTGAAATGGTTTGTGGTAGATCTGGTAGACCTGGTAGAAGGGGACCACAACTATATATAGGGGACCATATCATTTATCTTTTACCGATTCTCAAGGAGAAAAGCACATCTAATTTTCATAGCCTCATTCACTCTCGCGTACCATGTTCCTTGTGAAAATATAGTTTTTGAACTGCTCCATAAATTATGTGAACCAATTTTCTTGTCATTTCTTCATTTACATACCATATTTGGGATTCTGCAAATGAGAGTGTGGAATTTTAAAACATAAAATCTGGATTCTGTGTAGAAGAACCCTACATGATGGGAACATTCGCATACCAAACTTCTATTAGTGAACCAAACTTAAAAAAATATTAATATAGACTTAAATTCAAATCTAAATTTTTTGAACATTAACTTAATAGAGGCCGAGGTTCATGGTTTCTTCATTCCATAGACCATTCTGTTTGCTGGAAAATGGTTCATAGGCCTATGCCTTGCAGTTATTTTTCATACCATGGTTGTACATGGTGAACTATATCCAAGTACCATAGCTATAGGCAGAGTAGCTTCTATGGATCATGTTGTACGTGGAGTGCTTTTTCTGCGTACCGTTTCTATAAATTGTACGCAGAGCCTTTCATTTACTTGTTTCATGTCCTTTAGCCTTTTTCCATATCCGTTATCCAATAAATTTCTATCGGACTAACTTCTCATCGGCTTATAGATCTTTCAATTCATGCTACAATGGTTGATTTATAGGATGATGAAAAATTAATGAAGACAAGTTTCACCATGGAGAGGAATAACAATGATCATCTTTGAACCCACATCATTCCTTGTGACAGCTTTGTGAAGGTTTTTTTAACTCCAGAGCTTTTAACATACCCATTATTTGTATAGTTTCCACTTTACAGTTTTGGTCTTCCTGCTGATGTGCATCTTCCATTTCTTGATCCTGATATCCCTTTTTTTCTTGGAGGCACCACAAGATCATGATTGTGCGAACATATCCCCAATAGGATATGTCATCATCGCTCCTATGCAAAAAAATTTCTTCATACTATGAGGTTCAACATGGACTTTGGGAAACTGCAGGTGCTACAATGGTGTCCCAAGACTAGATTTTCAAGAATACCCATTCATTATCATCATTTCTTGAGAAACTCCTTGTGGTGGGTGGAGAACCAAGTGGGATTTGTGGACTTGAGGCTATTTCTCTGATGAGTGGTCCTAGGTATTTTGGGTTCATCAGACCTGTCTGGAGTCCCCCGAACAGATGGATGTGGGGGGCTAGCACCAGGAAGCCTGGGTGTCTTAGTTTTCAATCTTATCTTCGAGAGAAATCCTTCTGGAATTGGTGAGCCACTGGTGTTCGAGCACCAACACCATTCACCTACTTCATGGAGAGGTGGGGATCATCCTATGGGATATCTACCAGCTTGGAGGCCTTCCCATCCTAAGGGAAATGTACAACGAGTTTCTCCCGATAGCTGCCACATGGAATGATACCAATCACGTGTCTCCTTTGACAAGGATCATAAGGATCATACTAGTTATGGTATAGGGATCACTGGATTACCCCTCGAGGCTCGTTCCCTCATCCCATTCGATGCTTAGATAAGGTTATTCTTATAGAGGAACAGACGTAATCCAAAGGCTCACCACAATTGAACTCGTCCCACTCACCAGTCTTCCCAAAACCTAGGGTCATATTGTGCCACCCTAGAAGGAGGGAAACAAACCACATCGGGATATGAGCTTCCTCCAGACATTTCACCTGTGCTTAGGCTAGCAGGTTTCTTCACCATATTTTTATGTGGATGGATTTTTCCATCCCGTGACATATACACTGTGGTTGAGGCCAGTACCTTGATGATATCAGCCATATTAGAAGAGGGTCGACCCATTAGTTTTTCCCTTCCTACCCTCTCCCGTCTTTATGAATTTATGGAACATATTCAGGAAGGAAGGTCTATGCATCATCTTAGCAGACCATTCCAACTCCTATACGGGTGGATGGTGGAACACCTCCCCTATTATGAATATCGGCATACCACACGGGTTCCCCATTCTAACTTTCATCCTTCTCTTCTTAGCATTTCTTATATTCATCCCAAGACTCTGAATATTACCAACATGTTTGGGTTGTTGAACAATTCCTATCATTCCTCATTGACACTGCATCATACCCCTCATGGATCATCGAGAGGTGACAGGGGTGGTTCCTAGGAGGAATGTTTATACCTCATCACGCTTCGGGATGGGATGCTCACCGCTCGCGTATAATGAGTAGTTATTTGTGATACATACATCCCCTATCGGTTTTCCAGGTGGTTTTTGATGCCTTCTATAGATTGTGCTACTTCTAGTTATTCGACAAAGGGGAGAATCTCACATTGTGGTTATTCTCCAATTTTGCCTTATGAAGATGCATGAAGGTGCTTCTAGAGATATTATCATTACAAACACAATGGGGCCCAACTTTCTATTGCTAGAGTATGCCCAACTATGGGTATACTGTTACCCCGTGGGGATGTTGAAAGAACTAGTTCGGCAGGTTCAGAAACCCTTGACTGTTTCCTACCTCATTCTAACCCTAATGACCACACCATATTTTCCTTTTATCACGAGATGTTCAACAGCTACGCCTTATTCTTATATCCCTTCAGAAACCAAGATAGATACACCTCCTGCTCTTACTATCATGGTAAGGAGGTGTTTGGTCCTTTGTTAAAATCTTTTGGGAGGGGTTACATTAGTACAACCCATTTCAGCGGGGAGCGATTCAGACTACTCCCCCCCTGTGAATATTTCCCAAGATCATAATGAGACTGGCCCTGGCCCAGTATCGCCAATCATCCTGGAGACCACAGTTTTTCCTCTAAATCTGGCTCTAGTGGATGGTCCATATGAGGGAAAAGAGAGTCTCCTGTCTTGGGTGACTTGCCTTAGGTCCCTCCCCACTCCTATAGAGACACTTCCCTCTTACAAACATGTGGTAGCAGGGGAAGATCAAAGTGATGGTGTTATAGGGAGACAACAAGTAGTGTGCAATGGGGCATGGCTCCAACTATGTTCTCTTGCCGCGGAGACACCCCTGGACAATTTTGTCAACAAGGGTGATAATTTTAAGTAGTTATTTACTAATCTAGCTTTTTAAATCTTTGATTATCATAACCTTCACATCCTTATTTACCAAATCATCATTACCCGAGAAGACCTCACCACCTGCGAGGACAAGATGACCAGGTTCAATTTCTCCCATTACCAGGTGGTGACCTTCCGAGATATTTCGGAATAATCTGATCATCTAACAGTCGAGGAGGTGAAGGCTCATGATTTGTGGGGACCCAAGAGGAGGAGCAGCAAGAGTAATAATCCCACACAGCCAGGATGAGGCCGAAACTGGCCTCTTCACGTGCCAATTATGAAGCCATCTAGGAGAAGGGGTGTGACCTTAAAGTTTTCCTAAAGTGGGTGCGTCTGATGGTCAAAGCCATAGTGGAAGAAAGAACTTATTTGGAATAGACCATCGATGGACCACAGAATTTCTAGACATGGTATGTGACCTTCAACGAGGGGTGCGTCTGATGTGCATAGTCAATCAAAGGTGTCCCCAGGACACTGACCTTCTATCTTGGATGGCCATTGAGGATTATGGAGATTGGGATATTTCTAGACATGGTATTGACCTTAAACGAGGGGTGAACCTAAGCATCAAAAAATGGGAATTTTAACAAAGATTCTTCTGGGAAACCCGAAAACAAACATGGAACTATTACCTTACATGAATATCAACTTCATGCATAAAAATGGGATATCTTTTGGAAACCTCGAAAGAGAATAAATATGAATCAGGCCCATATGTTTGGATATATCAAGGATGTGTGAAAGAAGGAAATTAAAAACCATGACATTGAGGGCCCCTGAATCATGGGGATGGAATGAGTTTTGAAAGAATTAGGAATACTGAGATAGGATATGACTTTTTTGGGGATGAATTTTTCTTTGATTGAAGACCATTTTTGTGGGTGACGTATGCGGAGCCACCAGGGCATGATATGAATAGTCAATGAAAGGTTTCTGTAGGACACTGGCCTTCCATCCCAGATGGCCTTGGAGGGTTATGGGGTTTCAAGATCACTCAAAGCATGATGTTTGGAATATGTAATGAGTGTATTTAGACATATTGGGGACATTTGGGATGTGATTTACTCATGGAATGGTGTCCCTTACCTTGATCGGACTCCTACATAGGGTGAGGTATTTGTTCCATCATTAGGATACCCGGTCATTAACATCATAGGACCAGGACACAGGGTTCCTCTTAGGGGAGGGAACCATAACATGCCTTTTCATTTCATGCTGCTAGGACCAAATTACTTGTTCATTTATTCATAAATTTAATGTGTATTTCTCACTAAAATCCTTAATCTCACATGATATATGCTTTGTGTGAGAAACAATGGACTGTGAGGATTCAATGTCATTGTTTAAGAATAAAAAAATCAGCATTGAAGGGAACTTTTGGGCTTAAACTATTTTTATGCAGTTTAGCGTCATAAAATAAAGATGATTTTGGCCTTTTAGTTTAATGTCGTGCAGTGAGGACGATTTTCAACTTGCATTTTAACATCATGTGGTGAGAACTATTTTGTCCTTGTAGTTTAATGTCATGCAGTGAGGAATATTTTGGCTTTGTAGATCAACGTTGTGAAAAGAGGATGATCTTTGACTTGCAGTTTAACGTTGTGCAGTGGGGAAAATTTTGGCATTGTAGTTTAACGTTTTGTGGTGGGGAAGATTTAGGCCTTGTAGTTTAATGTCGTGCGATGAGGAAAATTTTCACCTTGTAGTTTAACATCATGCGGTGAGGATTATCTGATGTCATAAAGATCATAAAAAGTATTAGGTTACACAAAATAAGGATTTTCTGACGTTTCTTATATGAGAGTGATGATAGAAGGTGTAAACCATAGTCCTAGGGTGACTTGAATCAGGACGGATGACATCAGGATTTAAAACCATTGGGTGTACTGAGATAGGAGAGGAATCTCTTGGGGATGAACATTCCTTTGATTGATGGCCATTTTTATGGGAGACATATGCAAAGCCCCTGGGGAATGATAAGCATTGTCAATCAAAGGTGTCTTCCTGACACTGGCCTTCCATCCTAGATGTCCATGAATGATTTTGAGGATCCATGATTTCTCGAGGTATGGAGTGTGACAAACAGGAATGGTGTGCTTGGGAATGTGAACATACCTAGACCATGATTAACTGTGAACTACTTGGAGATTCTACATAGTTCTGGCCCATATATAAAGAGAGATGTAGGATCTTTTGACTTTTCATGAATGAGAGGCATGTGTGGAATCCCATAATATCAAGGACTAAGACACACATAACTCTTGAAGAATTTTGCAGTTTTATTTTCACGCAATAGGACCTTTCATGTATTCCTTATACAAGTCTATACTACACACATAAGAAAGGGTAATTTCCACTAGTGGCTGGGCCAGGATGTTGAATATGAGCGTCACTACGAATCTTGTGAGGGTAGGAATCAAGTAAAACATAGGTCTAGATGTTATTTACAAATTTTTTCTCGATGTGTTAGGGATACTTGTAGGAATTTTGGGGTCACTTGATACGGATGTCTGGCCTACCATATTCCCTTATATTTTATTTTCTTAAGAGAATCCCTACCACTGATCCTAATCTCACGTGATTTATACTCGATGTTAGAAACAAGGAGTTGTCACAGAGTCTCCTTCAGAAGTGTGAGGCGGAAAAGAATATGATAGAGGCATTTTCATTTTCATTCCTAGTGGGGCTACGTAAAGACTGATGATTGAGGTGTCTCTACGTATCTTGTGAGGGAAGGAATCAAGCCACACGTTGTTCTGTGTATACCCCATACCGATTTGGCTCGGTCCAAAGGGTAGGGGAACTTTCATTCGACCTATCACGGCTGCCAAGTCTGCCATGTTACCCCATAGTTGACCTTCGTAAGAGAACCTCTATTACCAATCCCATGCTCACATGAGTTATACTCAATGTGAAAAACAAGGAGTGGTAATGGTTTCCTTTACGTATGTGGGTAGATAGGGGGCGTGACAAAGGCATTTTTTTGATGGGGACCGTTTTTATGGGGGATGGGCCTAGATCGAAGATCGAGGCGTTGCTACGTATCCTTCGAGGGTAGCGATCAAGCCGCACATAGTTCTATGAGAGACCATATAGTTTATTATCATGAAATTCTGACATTTTATTCTACATAGTTTAACATCTTACGATGAGGACATGATTCACATTTTAATTCCATATTTCAGGGACAAGTTCTTTATACTTTAACATCATTTTCAAAGGATGATGGCTCATAGTTTAAGGTCTTATAGTTTGGACCTTAACATTTGGGGCGTTTTTTTACTCATAGATTAGGGTCATAGAGCTTAGAATTTAGCTCCATGGTGTTTTTCCTTTACTCATAGTTTAAGGTCTTAGAGTTTGGACCATGATATGGAGGGTATTTTTAACTCATAGTTTAAGGTCTTAGAGTTTGGGCCACAATATATTGGTATTTTTATATGACTCATATATTAGAGTCGTGGAGATTGGACCATGATATTTGAGGCATTCTTTACTCATATTTTAGGGTTGTAGATCTTGGAACTTAGTAGAGATATATTCTTTATGACTCATTTTTTAACTTCATAGATCTTGGGCCTTAGCATGGAGTTATTATTTATGACTCATAGTTAAACATTGTAGATACTGGACCTTATCATGGAGTTACGTGAAGTAATTCTTCAAGAACTTCGCATTTGTTGGAGCTGTGATAAGCTGTCCATCCATTGATATTAGGATGTATGCTCCATTAGAGTAGACCTTGTGTATGAAGTATGGTCCTTCTCAATTTGGTTCAAGATTTGGGGGATTCTTCCCTAGCATCATCGGGGTTCTAAGAACTAACACCATTTCTCATTTGAGGAAAGATCGAAGGAGAACCATTTTGTTGGAAGCTCATGCAATCTTGTTTTGGTATATTTCCAAAAGGTGCAGAGAGTGTAGCCTTTTTTCTTTCAACTGCTCCAATTCCTCAAACCATATTTGGGATTTCTTTTCTATGGATATTTGATCACAAATGGCCACATGAAGTGATGGAACTTGGATTTAGATAGGCAACATCTCCTCTGCACTGCATATAAGTGAGTACGGGGTTTCCTGGTTAGAAGTGTGGGTTGTGGTCTGGTAAGCCCACAAATAATTAAGAAGCTTATATGACCATGATTTTTTATCCTTATCGACCATATTTTGAAGTATTTTAGAAAGAGTCTTGTTAAAAGCCTCTATCTTCCCATTGGCCACTGCGTGATAGAAGGATAACCGGTTGGAATTGATTCCATATTCTTGGTACAACTTATCCAGCTCATCAGATCGGACGTTGGTTCCATTGTCTATCTATATTGTATGAGGGACACCAAATATGGTGATGATGTTGGCCTTCACAAATATGATGATTTTTTTCACCTTGACTTCCTTAAGAGGTACGACTTTGGCATATTTGGAAAAAAAGTTGGTCACCATGAGTATGAACTTGAACTGTTTGGATGTGGTGGGAGGATATGGTCCCACAACATCCATCCCCTAAGCGATGAATATCCAAGAGTACTTAGCCTCATGAAGAAACTATAGGGGGCGGTGTATGAAATTAGCATGAACATGGTAGGAATTCCACTTTTTAGTGAATACGTAGCAATCTTGTATCATGGTGGTCCAGTAATACCCAATCCTCTAGATTTGGTGAGAGATCTTTGTTGCTGACTGGTGTGCTCCACAAGCTGCAGTGTACACCTCTTTCATGATGGAAACCATCTCTTATCCATAAATGGTCCTGATAAGGACTCCGTCAAGGCCTCATTTGTTGAGAACCTTCTCTTGGTTTACCCCATTGTATAGGAAAATATCGACTACCCATCTTTGGACCTCCTCCCTTCCAACCCTATATGGAAGGAGTTCCCCATTCTGAAGGTAAATTTCAATGGGTGTATTCCAACCAGTGGTATGACCATAAGGCTCAGGAATGAGGCTAATTTCATCAATTTACTCTACATTACTGTAGATTAATGGAAATACCATCAGATGGTGAGCTATGCTAATGAATAATTCATCTCGGTCAGGATAGGCCAATACTATGGGTGTATTTTCTAAAGCATTTTCTTGAGCATTCTGTGACCGGGTGACATGAGTCAATGTTGGTTCTGATGGGAATTCTACCATCAGTGCTCAAAAATGGTTCATCAAGGGAACAAATACTTCTTTTTTGATAGCATAGTCATGGTTAACCTGTTTGATATCTAGATCTGAATCACCATTTATTCTTAGGTGTTTGTCTTACACTTGGAGTTCCAGTTCCAAGCCTACAACGAGGGTCTGATATTCCACCTCATTGTTTGTACATCCTTCTGGAAGTAGGAAATTGTAAGGAAAGGTGGAATTTTCAGAATATACAAGTAAGAATCCTAGACCCACTTTGTTGAGCTTGGGATCCTCCATTCTGTTCCCTATTGGGCTTCAGGAAGCACTGTCAAAGTACATTTCCCACATCTGGGGGTTCTCCAGGATGGAAAACACTTCTTCATTTAGAAGTTCGGCATCCAACGACGATGTTTCTTCGAATGTGTGGTCGGCCAAGATGTTTACTAACGCCTAGCCATTGATGATCTTCTAGGGAACGTATCATATGTCGAACTGTTGTAGGATGAAAACCCATCGTGATAGGTTTCCATTTAATATGGGACAGTTGAGGATATACTTGAGTGGATTGAAGTGGGAGAATAGGTGGACATCATGGTGCTGCATGTAATGCCTGATCTTATGAAATATGAAGATTAGGGCTAGGTAGTTATTTTGGATCTTCGAATACTGAGTTTCAACATCGATCAGTGTCCATCTAAGGTAGTAGAGGATGTTCTTACGGTTGGAATCATTCTTCTACATGAGGAAGCCACCTAATGAACATTCCAGGGTAGTTACTTATAAAATGAGAGTTCTCCCATCAACTAGGGGCATGCGCACTGGTAGTATTAGGAGATATATTTTAAGATTTTCAAACGTTTCTTGACAATCATTATCCCACTCATACATAACTCCTTTCTTCATGATCTTGGTGAAAGGTAAATATTTACATTCTAGGTTTGCTATGAAGCAGTGAATGTAGGGAATGTGCCCCTAGAGACCACTCAAATTGGTAAGGTTGAGAGGTGGAGACATTACTTGTATGGATTTTTTCTACTCAGGGTCAACTTTGATGACATGATAGCATACGACGAAGCCAAAGAATTTTCTCGAGGTAACACCAAAGGCGCATTTCAGGGGATTCATCATTAAACTATGCTATCACAATTTTTTGAAGACAGTTTCAAGGTCATCCAGCTGGTTCAAACTATGCCACAATTTAATCACTAGGTCGTCCACATTACACAAAATGAATTTTCCTAAAAAGTTATTGAAGGTGAGATGCATAGCGCGCTGATATGTGGAGCTGACATTCTTTAACCAAAGTGCATTAATTTATAAAAGAAAACTCCCCAAGGGGACCTAAAATCACTGGATTCTTCATCTCTTGGGGCCATCCAGATTTGATTGTATCCAGAACAACCATCCGTGAAAGATAGGGCTTCGTAACTAGCTGTTGCATTGATAAACAATTCTATGATCAGGACTGAGATGTTGTCTTTTGGGAAATGCTGATTAAGGTCCTTGAAATCAATACAGATTCTAATATATCCATTCTTCATTTTTGTAGGGTCTACATTCACCGGCCAGATCGGATATTAGACTTCTTGTATGAAGTTGTCTTTTATCAGCTTGTCAACTTCAGCCTCTATTTTGGCAACATGCATCGGGTGGGTCCTTTTGACTTCCTACTTACAGCCCCAATGTTCTTCTTGTAAGTTCATATGGTTAGTGGTGGCCTTAGGATCAAGACTTGGAATCACTGTGTAATTTCAGGAAAACACATCTCAATTATTCTTATGAAGGAGGTGTATGCCTTTTATTTAATGAAAGGCATGGCCCCCCAAATAAGAGTGTGTCGCATGTCATTTTCAGTACCAAGATTTATCTCCATAAGTTTATTGATTTTAGTGAAAACACCTTATTCAAATACAAGAGGGGAATCATTGAGGTCTTATTTCTCTTCTCCTTATCCATCATCATCTTCACCATCTTCCTCTTCTGATGGAGAAATGATTTTTGAGATGAACTCTCTGATGCTGGAATATATATCATCTGTTGCCTTAGTGTGTGAGGAAAGGATAGTTTTATGTCCATAAGATGATCCAATAGAATTTTTGATTGGTATTTTTATGAAAACATGGGATTCATCCTACATTTCTCTGTCTTTGAACTTGCTGGTCGTAATGGAGACCATGTAGAAAAATGAGTCTGCATTCGAGCCTATGTTTACACATTCAACGTGGTTGATGTGTAGTACATAATCTTCCCCAAGTTGTTAGAGGGAATCAGTGGGATCTATCTATAATCCATTTGGGGCATTGATCCAATCAACGTCGTTGACCAAAATATGTTTTTATTCTGACTCATAGAACCCTACATCGATATAACGCGACTCAAAAAACTTAATTGTGGATATATCGGCGTGCAATGTCACATTTTCCCAGTAGTGAAATATTTGATGCCTTGATGGTATGAGGATGGAATTGAAACATGTTGATGTATCCAAGGCCTCCCTAACAGGACGTTGAAGGTCGTACTTTTCTGCACCACCAGGAACTTAGAGCATGATATGAGATCTCTGAGCCAAGTTTTAAGCTTGATTCATCCCAATGATTTCTGTTCACTTTTTTATTATCCCAACAGAGTTATAGTGTAGGGTTTAAAGCTGTCTTCATCATATCTTAGACAATGAAGCATTCACAGGGGGTTAACTTCAGAGCCATTGTTGATGAAGATCCTCCAAACATAAATTCCATTTATCTTTTCGAACACATATAAGGGTTTGATGTTCCCTTACATGATGGCATCTTCTTCCCTGTCTGTGAAGGAGATGATGGTGTGACATTATTTGGGTGTAGTCTCCATGCGGTAGACATCGGCCGATGCTACATCAGCCTCAAACTCTTGGGGACTTAGCAAGGCTTTGATGAGTGCCTTCCTAATATCTGCAGACAAAATAAATGCGTCCAAGATTGACATCTTTGCTGGTACTAAAGCCAGATACTTTAAAATTTCATACTTCTTCTCTAAAGGTCGACACTTCCCGACTTAGGGTTTTCCTATTACAGATACTTTAGGGGTTTGAGCTTTGGACCAAGATAGTTTGGACTCTGTAGCATGGGCCGGTGGTGCTACAGTCCTTTTCACATTTGGCCGAATGGGTGTGCCTGTATAACTTGGGTGGTTTGGTACTTGTTCTTCCCTTGATGGATTCTCCAATATAACTAGTCTTGGGTTTCCTCTGGCAGGGGTGAAGGATAAATCCAGTTATTTTTGTGTCTGTTAGAGGGTCCTCCCACATGATTCCACGATGTTAATGGTTTGACTTGTGGCGTGGCTAGGAATTTCACTCTTGTAATGATCATTCCTTCTAGGAAACCTCCAGCCTCTACGGCCACCTCTTCTGGATCTCTAGTTGGGCGTGGAAAATTTGGTTCATGGCCATAGTCTTCATTAGAGAAGGGGTTCACCAGGTGAATGACATTAATGGAGACAAAGATTAGTTATTTATATGATAATGTTCTAGTTTGATTGTCTCGTTCTAATGGTGTTGTTTGGAGGGTCGGGGAATTTTGTGCCGTTTGGAGGTGTGGTTCCCATTGTACCGTTTGGTGGGGCGGCGCCTGTTATACCATTTGGTGGGGTAGTTTCTGTTGTACCATTTAGTGGGTCTGTGAATGTTGAACCATTTGGCGGGGTGGTGCTCGTTTTACCATTTGGTGGGGAGGTTCCTATTGTACCATGTCTATTGGAATGAAGTATTAAAGTGATAATACTGACTTTAGATTTTGTGTCAGCTCATCTTCTTGATCTTCCTTTATGCCCTTTTGAACTTTATAAGAATGTGAGGCCCAGGAGGATAGTTGTCCTATATTAGGATCTTTTGGGGGAAGAATAAGTTGTTTCAACTATTCCTAGAGGATTTTGTGGACTCGGTTGATGGTCTTAAGGGTCATCCAATTGCCAAAATGTTTGTCCTTTCTGGTGATTATGTTACAATCTTCTTATTTTCTTGATTCTGAGGTGGAAACAAATGCCACTTGTGCTGGCTGCAAGCCCAACTTGACTTTATCGAAATCTACCACATTTTAATGGAGATCCTTGAAAAAAAATCACTCATGGATGTTGTTTCCTAGTATTCGGTGATACAGATAATAATTTGGATGGAATTAGAGACCCACTCCATTGACTCTCTTTGGCTTTGGTAGCCAGAGCAGATTCCACTTTTATGGCGGCTATGAAATAGCCATGGACCTAGGCACCTTGGAATGAATAAACCTTATGTCTTATTTCTTCAAAAATTTTTCTTTTAGCACCTCGTTGCTCATATTGTCAAGGTGGGGGTGGCTGTTGGAATCCATGGGGTCCTTTATAGTTTAGTGGGGGCCTTGCAATAGGAGCTGGTGCCGAGGGTGGATTAAGCATGATAGAAGACACTTCATCTTTTCGCATTGTTTTCCCAAGGGATGATGGGGCCACTTAGGATTTAAGATTGGTTCTTTGAAAGGAGTCTTCTATCCTTTGGGAAATGGAAGAGAAGTCTCTAAACCCACTAGTGTACTTCACCAGGATGAGAAGCATTCGTAATTCATTCTGAAGGTTGTTTATGAACATGTAAAGCATCTCATACTGGGGGAGTCACCGGCTCCAGGAATATCTTAGGCCTTTCTATTTGGTAATTAATACTGAGACTCTCTCATTATCTTGTTTCTTGTAGTTCATGATATCACTGACCATCTTCTTGGGCAGAGTTGAACTAAACTGGAAGAGAAACTTTCATAGGAGGTCCTCCCAGCCTGTAATTGAATTGGATGGTAGGCTAGTATACCATATGAAAGCTGAGCCCTGTAGTTTTCGTACGAAGTAGCGGAGCTTTACAACTTATTTATACTCTAGAGTTCCCATCATGGGATCATAGTAAGAGGAATAGAGCATCAAATGCTATTATGGTTCCTCCAAGAAATTGAATATTGGGAATACAAGTTTCCCAATATTTGGTGGTGGTGGAAAATTTCTTACCCACTTAGGTTATGATTTTACCTCTGGTTGTATCAGAGCGCGCCAGCCTCCATGGATTCTAGTTGAGCAGATTGCTGCTCGAAAGTGTTTAAGATCCCTTGATGCATATCCTCTAGGTCTTGAACTTTAGTTGGTCCGGCAGCGGCCAAGACTGGGCGTGCCAGTGCTACTAGAACTTGGGGTTGATACCCAACTAAAGGTATCATTTAAGGGTTTACCTAGATATATTCTAGCTACCTTCACAGTGAGGGGAAGTCTTGATGTCCTTTTGGGGCGGGTTTGAACGATACTCTAAGCTTGGATTCATTCACCAGAATGTGTTTCTGTGGCATGGACACCTCTTCTTGAATCACCTACTGACATTTCCCGAGGGGAACACATCCGACGAGGTAACTCCTTCGACGTAGCTCGATATTAATTTTCTTGAGCTCTTTCATTTCATCCTCCCTTCTGGAGAACCATTTCTAGAGGGCGAGGGATGCATTGTCATGGGGAGTAAGAGGCGGTTCATAGAAGACCATGGATTTATTTTTATTCTTATTAGAGTTTTATGGGGGATTTAATGGTGTATTGACTGAGGGGGATCCTAGATTTAGGACCACCCTATGGTTCCGGGTATGCACACCATCAGGCTCGGTGTGGGATACCTCTAGGAGGGAACCATATTCCTTTGCATCCACTCCTCCTATGTCATTTCCTGTGATATCCATGGGGTTGATTTTTACCACGTTCACTGAGGAATACAACATTGGGGGTGGTGTACCTGGTGCCGAATGATTGGAAGTCTTCCTACACTATTTATTGGACTTTCTCCTTCAATTCTATGGTATTCATTAGGCTTCTTGTTGAATATTGACCCGAAGGTTCCCCTAGTCTAACATTGTTACGTGCACTTGTCTCGAAGGGTGTGAACCATGAGAAAGGGTGGATGGGGTTACTCCTATATCCATCATTCTTCCTAGATGGTAGAAGACATACTTCCACCGTGTGAGGATTTATGGTAAAAATTCCCCCAACCCTATGGGATGGGGTTGTTCTAGTGCTCCTGTTGATGCGCTATGACCTAGATTTTTTGGTCTTATAAGGGAATTTTTATTTAAAAATTCCCATAACAATGTGGGCTGGGGATGTTCCCATATCACAACGGTAGCCTCAGCGATTTCCACCCTTTCATTTTTACATACTCCCATGCAGGTGTAAGATGAGTGTGACATTGGGCTTGCATGGAGTCTATGGTCTTTTGAAGACATGAGTACTACTTGCTAGTTGGATTCCCTCAGGCGGGAAGCCTACTGTATGATCCAGGTTTCTTGACTCAAAAGTTTTTTTATGGCTTGATCTCTTCGGACTAGACGCTTTTGAGACTTACTTCAGGCCGACTTTTGTTTAGTATCCCATCATTCCTGAGCATGGGTTTCATTTGGTTGTTTCCTTTGGGTGATGAAATTGTAGGATTTCATTTCCAATAGGGCCTGCTGAATTTGGTATAGGGTGAAAAGAAAATCACTATGTTCTACCCACCCCTGAATGTGAACTTCAGCTGGGGAATTGCTAATGAGGCTTTTCAATTGATGCAGTGCATAGAGGAAAGATAATTCAAGGTTTTTTATCCGCCTTTCTGATTTTGGATTCCTTGCGGATGGGATGGCTTCCAAGTCAATTAGATGGTGAAGCTCCCCTATCCTACTAACATGGTACACATACCCTTCGTAGGATAGTAATTTTTCTTTCATCTTTCTAAGAGTCATCCACATGTTGAGGAAAATTTCAAGCATGAATTACACTGACAATTCTCTTGGTATGTCGAAGTGAGAAGTGGTCATAGGCCAATAAATAACTGGTTTATTATCCCTAGAAAGTTGTCTTCTCATAAGAAATGTATCATGCTACTGCTCATCTAGAGGCTCCTCTACTTGGTATGCCCAGCTCAAATAATTCTTAATAAATTTGTTTTAAGAAACGAGGCTGGTGGGAGCCTTATTGACTAGCAGACAATGAGGTGGTGGCTCGGAATATGAGCATGGACCCAACTATACTCTTGTTGAGAAATAATATCACTCATTATAGACACAGTTCCTAATGTGTCTAACTCCTTATTGAGTGCCTCAACATAGGAGGGATTTCTCAAGTTGGTTCTAGCAAGGAGATGACCTTATTTCTAGCATGGAGTTTGGTTTGGAGGAGGAACTTTGAAAGTGGTACTGTGAGGGTGAGGGATTCCATTGCAACACGATGCCTATCCATGGGAATTTTTTTATTGTGTATACCCTATGGAGGACCTTCAGGGCAGGCTGTAGCAAGTGGAGGACCTTCTTGCTGATTAATGTCATTGTGGTGAGGACCTTCATAGAAACTATCATTGCGGGGAGTGCCTTTGCAATGACCATCATCATGGAGAGGGCTACCATGATGAATTGATACCTAGCTCTAGGGAAAATTTCTGCAGTGTACATCCTGGGGAGGGCCTTTAGGATGTACTTTAATGATAGGAGGTCATTCTCATTTCTTGATGTTACTATAGGGAGGACCTTCACAAGAAAAATCGTTACAGGTAGGACCTTTGCAATGACTATCATCATGGCGAGGACTACCATCATGACTTGACGTCTGCCAACAGGGAGAAGCATATCTGTAGCGTATACCCTTGGGAGAACCATCAGGGCAGAAAAAATCAAGGGGAGTACCTTCTTTCTATCTGATCTTCAGGTTGATGGGAGGGCTACCCCAACGTGCATCTGGAGATATTCTCTCGGGATTGATCATTCTTGACCCATAGAGTGAGCCCTTGTGGGTGCTATGTGGATGACCTTTAGAGATGCTGGTAGCGAAATTATAGGGAGGACCTTGGAAACTTCTACTTCCACTTCCATAATTTGGTAATGTAATTATTGGCTCTTGATCGTTTGTCGATATATGTTTTAGGGAATCAATAACCCCAGCTCCCAAAATATTAGGATCATGTATGTGATCTTTATTTTATGTTTTACTTTGGCGTTCTTCATTATTGGTCACTCTATTGTAGGTATCCAAGGGCATATAATCTTGGTAATGGCCTTCATATATGGGTCCTTGTACTGTTGGGAACCATGATGTTTTTGGGATATGCCAATGGGAATCTTGAGTTTTGGAAGGGATATGTCCCTGTCCCGGAGTGGCCACCACATTTGACCAACATCCCCCAGTTGGAATGAGAATTTCTTCCTGATCTGGAAGTCAATATGTTGCGGGATATTGCTGTCGAACCTCCTAGACTAGATCGGGGATTCCTAACTACTCCGGAGTGACTAAATCATTTTGCGAGTGAGTCATTCCATTTGAGTAAATCGGGTAATGGGAAAGATTTATTTTCTTTTTCGTCGATGCAATGACATCTTGGCATATTTTGAGGATATGGATTATAATCAATGTCTTATCTTACATCATTTCTAGGATTTGCTGAGATACATCTTTAGCTAGAACGGGTATGAAGTCCCATTCCAATGTCTAGGAAAGAGCTTGTTCCTTCTCCGGTTCTCCATGAGTTGATAGTGTATAACAGAAGTTCTCCTTTGCCAAGATAGAGGAACGAGTCTATCATTGGTTGTCTTCTCCAGTTTCCACTGTATTTGACTGGTGGTCTTCATATTCACAAGGGGGTATTTTCATCCACTCACTTGACGATGTATTTATCTCACAGGAATTGTATGAATCCGTAGAAATTTGAATATTCTTTTATTTAGTTGTCTCCCTATTTAGATGGTGGGCTTGATGTGCATCAGTAGGTATTTGTGCCTGCGTATACCCTATTACTGCCCTATTTAGATGGATGACTTGAAATTCACCAGCAGTTGTTTGTGCATGCATGTAGATGAGTTCCTACCTATTTTGATGAAGGGATTGTTGTGCGTCCACATATATCTACATATACCTATAGATTTCCACTTTTTATGCATATTTTGGTAGTCGAGAACTAGCAGGAATGTGTGTTTTCTCATATCGTTCCACCATATTCTTATGGTGGTGTTTAGTGGAGAGGGTAGAGTTTTATGTTTTCCCGTTGACTGATGCCGAGTTATTATGGTGGAGATGCCCCTTAAGAACCAGGGTGATAGAATGTTCATTGTTATATATTTTCCTCCCTTGGTAGGTAGCCTGAGGGGCCTAGGTCTTCTGGACTTTAGTAGGTTCCCTCATCATATGGTTCTCCTCCATGGGAGGAATCTTGGTCATCCGGTGTCAGCGACGATTCTCTCTAGAGGGGGCCCATGAGTAGGACCCCTATACAGTTGAGATGAATTCATCAGCATTGAATTCATCTTCCTCCCTTAGATAAGGGAGGTACTCATCGTCACGTTTCGAGGAAAATATCCCGAAACGATTTGAGATGACCACTAGGGATGCCTGGTGTTGGGTTTCCGACTGTGGCCGGCGAGGTTGCTGGCGAACCATTTTAGACTAGAGGTCATTCCTTGCATCCTCCAACATTGGGAGAGTACCATTTCAGTGGTACTCTTTGATCAAATCATTGGATACCCAACATTGAAGACGCTAGGTAAGAGAGGGGGTCATGCTTTTCGTTGAGGCCCCAGGTGCCCGAGGGATTGCTGATGCGTGCTTCTGTATGGATTGTGGGAATTTCATTTGGGTTAATGGTTGCTCTGTGGAAACCTGCAATAAATATAAGACATAAAGAGAATAAAACATTCTCAAAGTATCATTATTTTTAACATATGCATATTTGGTGAATCATCAGGGATTCCATCACCTTTTCTTTTATTGAAGGGAGAAGGGGTCTAAGTGGTGTAGAACCACCACCTTGGTTAAGGATTCAAGTTGGGTTCATCATTTTTGTTTTTCCTCCGAGGTGGCAGGTTTTGCATGTACCAAGGAGAAAAAATGGCCCTGCATGTATTATATGTTTGTCTTTTATCATTGGGGTAGAACCTCCACTTTGGTTAAGGATTCATGTCGGGTTCACCATTTTGGTTCCGCCTCTGAGGTGGTGGGGTTTTCACTTAATGAGGTGAAAAAATAGTCTGATGTGTAGTATCGTTTTGTCTTTTATAATTTGGGTAGAATCGCCACCTTGGTAAAGGATTCATGTCGGGTTCACCATTTTTGTTCCGCCTCTAAGGTGGCACGTTTTCAGGCAGTGTAGAAATGGTTTGATGATGGTCATTACCCATCCCCATTTTTTATAAGTGCAGTTTCTCGTCGAATTTACCATTCCTTTTTTTGAACCATTCAGCATCATTATCCTATGAAGAAGGTTGAATTAACCCTATGGGAACTGTTGGTCCCAGTGGGTGATTGCGTGGGGTCAAGAACTCAGGAAATCAGTCCTTCTCTGATATAATTTCCTCATATGGTCTCTAATTGGGTTGATTCGTGGAGCCAATAATTCCCAATGGTCCTAGTATCCATGATTCATGGACGTACTTTCCAAAGGTAGGTTGTTGTTAGCTTATTATTTGGATAAAGGCACTTAAGGACTCCATTGGTCGAGAGGATGGGAGGTCAAGATCAACACACCCTTATGGGGGAGGATTGTTGCCTGCTCCATGACTCCCTTATAGATTTAATTCATGTTCACATGTTCATGAATCCATGGTTCATACCCAAAGAGTGTGTCCACGGGCTACCCTTAATTTTCAAAATCATCGTAATCATGCAAATATATGATGCTATGGAGGTGATGATGACTTGAGCCATATTATATAGAACTTTGGAGTTTATCATTATCTATGGGGGACGAAAGGTAACTTGATGTTGGGATCAATCCCATAACAGGGCCTCTTATGTATCCTTGGGAGAGAAATCAGAACCCAAGTTGTTCAGATTGTGTGAAGATTATATATGGGATCTTCCCATTTAAGGAAACTTAATTTGGTGTACCCTTTATAGAGGGGGACCCTTTTTGAGATCAGGACTTCTGGTAGGTACCCTACAAATCCTATTTTGACCAGGAATCAGAGTTCTCGTAGTTCATATGGTTTGAGGATTACGCATGGGAGCTTCCCATTTAGGGGAACATGATTGGGTGGACCCCTTATGGATGGGCACCCATTTGAGCCTGGGCCTTCTAGAAGGCATCCTATGTAACCTATTTTAATCCAGAATCAGAGTTCTCATAGTTCATATGGTGTGGGGATTACGCATGGGAGCTATACATTTAGGGTGATATGATTGGGTGGGCCCTTTTTGGATGGGCACCCATTTGTGATCGGGCCTTCTGGCAGGCATCCTACGTATCCCAGGTTAATCAGGAATCAGATTTCTGGAAGTTTAGATGGTGTGGGTCTTACACATGGGAGGTTCCCAATCAGGGGGACATGATTGGGTCGACCCTTTATAGAGGGGACCCTTTTTTATCTTGGTCCTTTAGTTAGGCATCCTACGTATCCTGTTTTGACCAGGAATTAGAGTTCTTGTAGTTCATATGGTGTGATGATGTTGTAATCCTCAAAACATCTATGCCTATGTGATTCATTCTTGTTTTTAGGAAAAAGAGGATTTTAAAATTTAAACAATGCACATGCCTCCTCTTCTTTTTTAGGGGAGGGAGAGCCCACAGCAGAAGAGGCTTGGGCGACTATGTGAGGGAACGATGCGATGAACCTTTCCTTGTGAAATGGAATTAAAGGCCATGAAGCCTGGTCTAGGAAGATTGGGGACTTAACATAATGGGAGGTCCCCAGAGCATGTTCTAGGAAGGGGAGGAGTTTCTTACATACCAAAGGGGGGAGCGAACATAACCCCGTCGACTGATCACTATCCCTCATTGAATGGAAAAGAAAGGGATCACCCTTAATCCCGAGAATAGGGAGGTTCACATCAGTATCCCAATGTTGGAATTTAAGTTACCATGGGAATGTAGCCTTATTGGCATTCATGAATCCCATACCTTTGTGGTGATGGCCTTCATGACTCCACTTACCATGGGTATGTAGACTCAATGGGGTGCGTTGATGCCCCCGATGTTCTGATCATACGTGTTTGGTGGCTTTGGATGAGGCTTTGGCCTAGTTCTGGAGGACTAGTTAGCAGAGGGACCATGGAGGAATGGATGATAATGGAGGGGTTAGGTTGGAACCTGAAGGATCAATACCCTAAAACACCCCATTCCACATACTGGTTTCTCATGCGGGATGGGGAAGGATCTGCATACCATTACGGTATGCAGGTAGAAGGGCCATCCTCATACTAGTGTGGTACATGGGCAGGGGTATAGTCCACCACATACCAATGTGGTACGCATATCACCATGTCTCTTTGGGTTACATCCACGTACTGATTGGGTATGAGATACTGGGTTCAGTCCTCATAGTGGTATACTATGCGGAGAACCATACTGAAGGAGGGTTTGTGGGAATACCATTTGCGGGAAATTCTTCCATGAGAGGTATTTGGTTTGAATTTCACCAGTTAGGTTCACAGTTCTATCATCATTATTTAATTCACCCATTATATAGTTCATGACCAAATGTACCTATAGAGGGAGTGGTTCACAGTTCGTTCTTCGCCACTAAAACAAGCCAAAATTTGAAGTGAAACCTCTAAGTCTCCCTCAAGCTTTCATCATCCGTCATTACCACTATCCGTACTCCTTTTTCCTTTCTACTGTGATCCTTTTATCGACATCAGAGAAATTGTATCTATTGGTAACACAGAACCATTTGCAGAGGCCCATTGAAGCAATATTCTTACCCGAGGAAGAATCTATCCACTAGGGTTTGTATAGGCTTCAGTTCGTGATAATGGTTTGCAGAACCATTCCTGTTCGCTTTGTCTGCGAACTGATGGATACACAATACGTTATGAGGAATGACCATACGCATACAACTACTTCGGTTGAGGCAGTTCACGGTTTGCCTTGCTTGATGGCCATTGCCTTACGGGCCATCGGTTTGTGGACCGTCTCGCATACCTGGCACTTCAAGATCCATCTCTTCCACATACCTATCCCGGTGATGGTACACAACCTTCTTAAAAACCATGAAAACTTGAAATCCTTCATGTTACTTCAAATAAATGAAACTCAATTTGAGTCTCATCACCTTGATAGACTTGTAGAGGCACTAGATTCCTTCTTAAAAGCGATTGTCGGGGGACTTTCTTCTCTTGGTGGAATTTTCCAGATCCTATAGTGACACTATGAGATAATTTTATCATAGTCTACATAAATAATTTTTTAAAAATTATTAATAAAGTGTTTTTATTTTTTTATTCCTTGTATATTTAAATTCATTTTTATGATTAATTTAATAAATTAAAGGAAAATTTATTTTCAAAAAATGAATTCATAAATTATTAATTTTATTTCTTATGATAAAAATATAATTTTATGAGTCCTTAAATTATTTTTCAAAGTGTTAGAAAAGCAGTTTTAATTTTAAAATTCGTATTTTATTTATAAATTATAATTTTAATTAAGTATTAGTTTTATCATATTTATAACATTATTTTTCAAAATCGGAGTTCATTTTTGGATTCTACATATTGAAAAATGGTTAGGTTTAATTTTGGTATTTTTCTGAAATACTTGATTTTTTTATGAATAGTGAAATGCGATAATTTTCAAAATAAGCTAAATAAATGAATAATTGAATCATAGATGATGTTCTTCTGGGGTAAGAACCCTTGGTTTGAACTCAAATGATCTATATACTATTTTTTTGTCACAATATTAAAGACTATTTATTGTCTTGAAAAACATATATTAAACTAATGATTAAAATAATGGGAAACCCCTCTCCTCTCATCCACTATAAATACCACTACTCTTTACCTCCTCTCCTCACACCTCTAATGAACTTTTATTAGTCCAAATTTTACTCAAATCTCCCCCTAATCCCATATCTCACATATAATAGCTCTTGGTATCATAAAAAGTCCAAAACTTCTCCCCTAAAGAGGCTCTCAATAAATACATATTCAAGAGGTAAATTCTTCCTTTCATTTCATTTATTATCTTTTAAGTTCCTTTATTTATTTTTCTTTATTCACCTCCATTCATCAAAATGTTATGATAATATATTACCTTCAATTTACAAATTTTTTTCTATTAAAATGGAATAATTCATCACCATATCTCTTTTCCCATCCTTTTATATTAGAAATTTAAATACCATCCGAGATGTGTTAATTTATTACATTCAAGGACTATGGGTTTTCAATTTTTATTACCATATTAAATTTTGTTCATGAAACCATTTTTAGGGTTTAAATAAATTATAATATGTGTATTATATCTTATTTAAGGTTATGTAAAATATTTTACACAAGATACTAATTTATAAAGAAAAATTAGTTTTTTGTGATAGAAAAACAACCAATTAACCAAAACGATTATCATTAAAGTTTTATATAATGATTCCTCTTCACTCCAAATTAAAAAATTAATTTAATAACCATGTAATATTATATATTTTAAATAAGAACATATAAATCAAATTCTAGACAACAATTCTCACATTTCCTGTTTATCCTTACATGAATCATGAAAACTAAGGAAACAAACACTCCCAAACAATAAAATTTATCCTCTTATCCAAAAACAATGTCATGAATGATCTTAATAATGATACAATAAATATATTAAACGATTAATAGTTTATTAAAATAATAAATAATGATTGAAATTTTTTTATCCAGGACATTAAGATCAAGTGATGGACACCATCAAACTTAAGGTAAGGAATTCTATCCGAATCACCATTGTTCCTTCGAGTTTCTCTATATTTCATTTTACCCAAATGAATTGATCTATTATCTTGTTAAACGACTTATTAATTCTCTTTAAATGCTACAATATTATGTATTATGGTCCAATCATCATTCTATTTTAGGGATATACATGTTTTTCTATGGCCCTCTCCTCAATACTTCCAGATAAGAAAGCCCGTTTAAGGGAACTTCCCAAATTCTTACCCATTTTAATGTATACTATATAATATATTTTTAATCCACCATTATTTTTATTAAAATAATATTATTGTTATTAAAACCTTCTTGGGTAACTTCTGGTTTTATATAAAATATTATTCTCTTTTATGTTTTAAACGACCCTTGATATTTTCTTTTAACCGCACTAAAATGTTTTAATTATAAAGTTTCTTAAGTACACTTTGTACATGTCAATACTTCAATTTGAAATTAATTTTAAATATATATGCCTAATAAAATCTATTATTTTTAATTATTTATCTAATTACTTTCCTTCATGGTCATTTTTTTGATACTCCCATTTGGTATGCTAAATGACATGATTATGATAACCAATTCTTACTATAGGTAACCCTTATGTTTATATATGATTATGTATATGGAAAGAATATTCATGAACATGTGATGATGGGTGCATCCAGATGGCGCTCTAATTAATAGTGAATTGTTGAGTCTCATGGGAAGATATGTGCAACATTCTTAGTGGTTATCCATAACTCATGCTACCATGTGCGATGGTCTTAGTGGATATCCTTGACTTGTGATCCTCTATGTGCAAAGAACCATGACTCATGATAATGTCATATTTTATGTTTCTTCCCTATTACTATGACTCCATGTTTATATGATCCCACGTTTATATTTTTTCTTCCATATTATCTAGTTTTTATTTATTTATGTCATTCCTTCTATCCCATGTGCTAAAGCTTCATTCTTATGTTTATTACCTAAAGAGGATTTTTTGCTCATACCTTTGTTCATGGAATCCCCAGGTTACCCTATGAAGATGTATGAGCATATTGGATGTTAGAATATCATTATGTATATTAAATAAATTTTTTTATAATGTTTAATTATGCACGAAATCTTCCATGACACTGGTCTTTATGATCCTTGGCTTGTAATATGATGTTATATTATGCTTACAATCATGTAATGATATGTGAAAAGGATAGGGTCACTATATAATAGTAAAGAGGGCCACTAAGAAGATAGAGAAGAAATAATTAAATCATATTTATGTTTTATTATGTAAATTTTATGTTTGGAACTAATTTTTTCAAGACACTAAGACTTTAGATCCTGATTTTGTAAGGCTGTTACATTGTTTGTTTTTGAAATGATGTAAAAGTATTGTAAGAAAATGTAGGGTCTATACAGTTTTTATTAGAGCTTGATTTAGTATATTTATGAATTAGGATTAGATAAAATTAGTAAAACCCATTATCTATAAGACTAAGTATATGTAATCACTCAATAAGCTCTATTTTAGAAAAATTATAAACATAGGGATCCCATAAATATATGCCTATAGAGTTAATTTACAAAAGTAATAAATTATTTATTCATGATTTTTTTAATTTTATTTTGTTCAAACCATTCATATTTTATTAAATGGTAGAAACTATTAGAAAGAATCCCAAAACCCGTCTGAGGGATAATGAATCGATTTCCCAAACGACATCCCTAATGCCCTGGGTAGTGGAGTTCAAAATTTCATGGTGATGCCTTCACAACTTTATTAGGCTATGGACAATAACATAAATAATGTGGAACATCTGCCCTCATCTAAAAGGGTGAAACTATCCATTGAGACTTTTATGTGAAAATAACCATTGAAATTTATTGGATATTCTGATCCACCAATCAAAAAATCAAAGGTCAAATCAATGGGGAATATTTTTTTTTGTGATTTTCTATTATAAGATAGAGAAAGTGACTCTGGCCATTTATCATTTAGATGGAGAGGTCAGGCAATAGTGGTGTTTTATTAAGAACTCCAAGCTGAAGGATGAAATTGAAGAGATGGAGCAGGAAGAATTTAAAAAAATATTTATTAATAAGTATTTCCCCTAAACACTTTGGACAAAGATAGATAGATAATTCATAGAGATGAATAGAAAATAGGTTCAATCTTTCATGGATTACAATTAAAATTTTACAAGTCTTTCAATGTACTCCTTTGGTTTTGTTATAATATTGATATCAAAATCGATAGATATATTGGTTATTTAAAACCACAACTTCGAAAATCATTAGAAATTTGAGAGTTTGAGAGTTTTAAATAATTTGTTCAATGTGAATTAAAGTTGTGATGTAGTATGGTTAATGTTCCCAATGATATAGAGATATAAAAAAGATGGAGTCTCAAGATAAGGGATTCAAGGAAAATGGTAGAAAGAAAACTCAATCTCCCACATTTCAAAGACGTGGGATTAAAAATATGGGAATTTCCTAAAAAGGATGGGGAAATAATTGAAGTGTATGAGATAAGGCCACTGACCTTAGGAATGTTGAATAAAAATGAGGAATAAGGATAATGTAGTAGAGTAAAGGAGAGAACCATCCATGTTTCAATGCTTCAACTATAGAGAGAAAGGAAACTATGAAAGCCGGTGCAATAAACCACAACTCTATAAGGGTAATCAGCATCAGTATCCACCTAAGACACAAGAAAAAGTGAAACATTAATCCATCAAAAATACTAAGGTGGAGCCCAAAAAAATGGTGATAGGTATGATTTTTATTCATTCCAGATTAATGACATACTATTTCTCTCGTGTTCTACCCATTATTTCATATCTTTCAGGTTTGGTAGAAATATTCAAGAACCACCTCAATATATAAATGTTGAATTGTTTGTGAGAATAGAAAATGGGGAAATTATTTCATATAAGGTATATAAATCATTCTCGGTTAATTATTTTGGTCTGAACCTCCCAAAAAAATTTCTCTTACTTCCTTTGGTGGAGTTTGACTTTATTTTTGGAATGGGTTGGATATCATTGAACAAATCCAAATCAATTGTCAGGAATGGGAGATAAATCTTCACATATTGAGACATAATAAAATTCTATATATGTGTGAGGATGGTGTTGAATATCCTTTAGAATCAACATCTCTATTATGGATATTATTTCTTCATGAGTTAATAAATCTAGCTCAAATAAATAATACAATGGAGAGAATCATGATTGAATACATGCCCATTGTATGGGACTACACTAATGTGTTCACTAAAAAAATTTCTAGTCTTCCTCTTGGTTGAGTGGTTATGTTTTTAATTGACCATATTCTTGGATCTCTACCTATATAGAATAAACCTTAATTAATAGCCACCATTGAGTTTGGGAACTGAAGAAATAGCTACCAGAGAATCTGAAAAATGGTATTATATGCTCCAGTGCTTCAAGTCGGGGTTCTTTAGTCCTAATATTCAAGAATATGGATGGATCGATGTGCCTCTAAATTTATTACCACGATCTCAAAAAATCACAATAAAAAGTATACCATTCCAAGGATAGATGTATTTTTTGATCAATTTAATTGTGCCATGTATTTCTCTATGATCGACCTTTAGTTAGGAGATCTCCAATTAAAGGTGAAGAAGGAAGATTTTATAATGAATGCCTTTCAATTAAGGTATGGACACTGTGAGTTTATAGTTATTCTCTTCAGACTCACTAATTATCTAAAAATAGTCATTCACAAAATGAATAGTCTTTGGAGATGAACTTGAAAAATTTTTAGTAGTTTATATTGATGATATTTTGATATACTTCAAAATAATGGGGGAGGATGAAGAGAATTTGTATGAAATGCTAAATACCTTGATATGGGATAAGAAATATTTAAATTATAGTAAATTAGAGTTTTGGATGGAAGAAGTATCATTCATGGGGAATATCATCACTAGAAAATTAATATCTTTATAACCTTCTAGGATAAAGGCACCCCAAGAATGGCCTAGGAAAACATCTGTAACTGATATATTAATTTTACTTCGTTTAGATAGGAATTATATACAATTTTTAAAAACTTATCATGATTTTAAAACAAAATAAAAATGATTAATTGGAAGGGAAATATTTTTTATGGGAAATTGAATGTGAAAACTACCTCAAATAGTTAAAATAGAGGTTTATCCTCAGGTCAGTACCCACACTTCAGAAATGTGGGGAACTCTTTATGGTATACATATACACATCAAAGAAATTATTAGGTTGTGTACTAATTAAAAATGATTAATTGATAGCCTCATTTTATTATTGGCTTAGTGGTAAGCACCCCATAATCCTACAAGAAAAATGGGGGTTCAAAAACCCATTGGGTGTAGGTTACTATAGCAGCACTATAACAGTACTATAGTAGTAGTGGTACTATTGATTGGTGGGTACTATAGCGGTGGAAGGGCATTGTAGCAGTAGAAGGGAACTGTAGTAGCGGTGGGTACTGTAGCAGCTGGGTTACTATTCACAGAATGAGCCTTGGGCAAAAAATTTGGGCCTGTAGGCTATGTAATGGTCTACATGCCTACTGGGCCTTCGGGATATGTAATGGGTCTCCCTCTACCCAGTTAAAAGAGGTATTTTCTTTTCTTTAATAATAAAATGAGGCTTCGGCCCCAACCTTTAAAAAAAATTAGAAAATTCATGATAAAAACTATACCATCCATGATCTGGAGATCGCAATTGTGATCTTCGATTTAAAAATATAGCAGCAATATCTCTATGTGGAGAAGTATGAAATATATACTGATTATGAGATCCTGAATTATGTATTCACATAGAGGGAGAATAATATGTACCAATGATCATAGTTAGAGGTCATTAAAGAATATGACTTCTTAATCCACTACCATCTTCGAAAATCGAATAATGTCCTTGATACTCTATGTAGAAAGGATCCTGCAACATTTTCAATGATGGGAATTGAGAAGGATCTAGTCATTTTAGATCTTGCAAGGATCAATAAGTGAATAATTAAGGAAGGAATATCATCAATCCTTTTTCAAATTATTTCTCAACCATACATCATGGAGAAAATAAAGGATGCTTAAAGTAATGATGTGGATATTCAGAAGGAGTGAAAATCAATAAAAAGGGGGAAATCCACTAAGTTCAAAACTGACAGGGAATGAGTTTTATTATTTGGGAGCAACTATGTGTACCATCTAATCCACATACAAATAAAGATATTTTGAGTGATGCATATTTCTTAACCTTCTCTATTCACCCAGGGAGCACAAATATGTATCTAGATCTATGAGAGAACTATTGGGGGGACAATATAAAAAAGGATAATGCTAAATATACTTTAATTTTCTTAGTATGTCCAAAATTAAAAGATTAAAGGAAAAAGTATAAGTGGGTAATGCAACCATTACCCATATCGACATAGAAATGGGAATACATCACCATAAACATTATCATTTGACATACAAAAATATACAGAGGAAACAATGCTACATGGGTTGTTGTGGATCATCTCACAAGGACATATCACATTATCATAACTCAAGAGGACTTTTTAGTAGAAGAAATTTAACATATATGTGTTAGAGAAGTGATAAGGATTCATGGAGTAGCAATATTAATCGAATTTGATCTTATATGATATTAACCTCCATGTTTTAGAAAAGAATCCAACATGCTTTAAACATTGAGCTGAACATCGATACACTCTTTCATCCTCAAAATTATAGATAACCAGAGTGAAATATTCATAAAATGGATGAAAAGTCTAGATAATGATCATTTAATTTTAAATGAGGATAAGACTAACATCTTCATTTGGATGAGTTCTCTTACAAAAAAGTTTCCACCCATGCATACAAATGGATCTATATTAATCCCTTTATGGGAAAATATGCATAACTATAATTTTTTGACCCCACTTACCCAGATTTGATGCATTATTACATAAAATTTCCATGATTACAAATAATCAAATCCTGAAAGAAAGATCAGTTTATCAGCCTTGGAATATATATTACATACATGAACATGTCATTAAATTTTTTAACATAAAATAAAACATAGATAATCCTTTGATAATTCCATTATTATCCTAGCTTAAACCTATATATAAATCATAATACACTTCTTGGAATCTTGAGAAAATAAAACATAATAAAGGGGTGAGATCAGATTCTTAGTAAAGATGAACAATATAGAGGAATATTTCATAAATAATCATTAACTATTATGGAAAGGTATAAAATTGAAACAAAATACATTTAAACATAAACTTCAGCATAATATGGAAAATATAAATTAAATAATTCTATTTAAATTTTCACAAGGATATTCTACTAGTCAATTAATCACATGTAACGTCAATAGATAATTTCATAATGATAGAATGCATAATGTCGGACATCATAACCACATAGTCAATTCCTTATGCCGCAAATAAAAATATAAATTTTGTCAAGACCTTGTTACAAGACACTAGTTTGTCTTTAGAGACCTACCGATGCATCGAGGGGCTATAGTGACACCACCTGTCACTAACTAAGTCCAACACATTCCTCGTATGAAAAGGGTGAATCATAACATAAAAATTAGTATTAAAAGTAGCATAAAAAATGTCAGTACTTCAACTGTAAACCATGAATGGTATAAAAAAACACATCCATAGTCAAACATATCATAATTCATTCAATATAACACAGAACATTTTATTATAATAAATAAACCTCAATAATAAATAATATCTAGTAAAGGATGCTGACATAATTGAAAATGATTAGTAAAAATCATTGAGCGAAACATACCTTTTTGATGAAATCATTTAAAAGTCACATAATTTAGAAAGGATTACATTTAAAAGACATTTTTTAATCAAAGTGTCCCATACCACATTAAAACTTTTGAAAGGAATTAACATTTTAAAACACTCATGTCCATATAAATAAATCCTTAAAACCATTTTGAAAACATGGAAATTAATGAGAATGATTTAGAAGAATAAATATTTTACACATTTAAAATTATGTTTTTATTAAAGAGCCCCTTAAAAATAATCCTTTTGAAAACCCATTTACGAAACATGGACATGGATAATAAATATGTCCCAGCAAAAAACTTACACATAAACAATATCGGATAGTAATGAGATTGAGGAATTAACCCTTACCATGTACATTCCTTTAGTTGGGGGTATGTTTAACCTATTGTATAATAGTTAAATAATTGTTATTATTTTATACAAGAACGACATTCACAAATATGATATCATATATGTTATTATAATATTTCGTTGGTAATAATATTTTAGTATTATCACTGCATCAGGTGTTAATTGATTCATTTTCATTTATATGTTTTATTATGTAAGTTATGTTTGTTATGGATAGGATGTATTTTACTCATATACAGAATTATGTTAAGTTATCAAACATTAATTTTAAACATAAAATAAAAATTATTCTTGAATGGTTATGATGGGGAATGAATCTCATCGCGTTCGTGGAGACAATAATCTGTATGTACGCACGAGTGACAATATGATTATATTGATGGTGAAATCGTAAGTAATTAGATGGTATATCATATATACCAAATCATTAACATGTTATACTTATTATTGACATCAATTATACTCACTATTATAAACATCCAAATAATGATATTTTAATAACAGATTACACCACGATGTGGAGACGGTAAGCCGTACGTATCCACGTATGGTGACTTGATCATTTAAAGGATGGATAGAATAATGAGTATGTTTGTACCATATAATTTAATAAAATCATAGTATGTAGAAGGTACTTGATTTATTATGTTGTTATGGAAACAACAAATAAAGAGGAAGTGGAAGAAGAAAAGAACTTTGAAAGAGGTGATGAAATTATTACCTCTTCTTTGGGTGCTTTCTTTTGATTTGATCAAAAGGGCTCCTTGGGTAGTCATTATGATCAAAGTAAGGACTCTAGGTTGAATTTAGGGTAGTTGTGGGATATTTGAGTAGGATTTGGACAAGGCAAAAGGCTTTGGAGGTGTAAAACTAAAATAGGGTTAAGTACCCTTTTCTAAGATAGGTGAGGGTCACCTTAGGAAAAGATTGAAATATTAGTTTATTATAAAATAATTCTCGGTTTCTAATGACTAAAAATGGATTTTTTTTCTAGGAAAATACGGGGATGGGTCAAAATCCTCTCAAAAAATAGGTTTTAGATAGGTTTAGGTTATAATATTAACCTTATCTTTTAGATTTAACTCTTAGTTAAATAGTTCAACTTTTACCATGCGTTCTTGTATTATTATAATAAATGGTTAATAAATTTACTATAAAATACCAAGAGAACCTCATGTGGTTCATTAATTACATATATATAATTATATAATTCCTTTGGATGGACCTTATATTTTTATAAATATTATATCATTTAATAAAATAGTATTTGTTTTAAAAAATCATTTATGTTAATTTTGACACTATTTAGTATTTTATTTTTGTGAAAGTTATAAAAACTTTATCACATAAAAAAAATTATTTAATAAATCCTAACATGTCATATTAACCTATAAATTTTTTGTAATTCATCAAAAGTATCAATTTAATTTTTTTTTCATATTTATAATATCAATTATTTTAATCTTTCATTAATAAGGTAATTACTGCATCATCATTGTTTTATAAAAAAATTTACTTATTTAATGTCTATAAACTATAAATAAAATACCATGATTTAGGAAATATTTTTATATTTATAATTTATATTTATAGTTAAATTTATCTTATGTATAACACTATATTAAAAATGGTTTAGTTATTAAAATTGGAATTTAACACATTTAACTCATCTTTAAATAAATTAATAATAAATGTCCTAATCTAATAAAATTTGATTAAATAGGATAATATTTTATTGATAAGGTTGATTCAGGTATAAATACACTTATACAATAGAATTAGGACATTCGTTAGGGTAATCATAATATCATTTTCACATTTAATTACCCTATTTACTTTTAGTCGTGGTAAATAAAATTCAGAAGTAATTATTCACCAAAAATTATTTTCATCCTATTGAACCAAATTTTACTTATTGATGTCAACCGTGTATCTAATATTTTTGAAATTCAATTCCTAAAAGCGGTAAAATTACGTTTTATGAAAATTTGAAAATGTTCATAGGAGGTGGGTAAAAGATGTTAAAAAGTTCAAAAAAATTTTATATATCTAATATTATTATAAAATGACTCCAAAAAATTAAATTAGAATTATATACATATTATGTAACTATTTGGACATTAAAATAAATTTATGTAATAATAATAATTATTTTAATAAAAGTTTCTATTAAACAATAACATAGTGTTTTTCACTATTCATGAAAAATTGAATGTTTTCAAAAAAATACCAAAAATTCACCGAAATATTATTTTGATATTCTAAATTCAAAAAGGATATATATTTTACTAAATTAAAAACATAAGTGTTTCATTAATTAATTTAAAATTAATTCTCATTGTCAAAACAAAAAAGAATTTTTTTTGAGAAGTATAAACTATCAGAAGATTGATAAATGTTTATGTACAATATAATTTTGAAATTACTTCCAATTACCAATATTGGATAAAATGTTAAAAATATAATCTAATTATACTGAAAACCATTCAAATATATAATTTATAATTATAAATTATTTTGATTAAAAAAGTTGTAATCAATTAAAATGTAGTTTCAAAATACAAAAGTTATCAAAAAAACACAAAAAATTCATACAAACTAAATTTTTATGTCCTGATTATAAAGAATATGTTTATTTTGTCAAATTGAATATATAAAAGTGTTAAATATTGTATTTAAAAAGGTTTGTATTACAAAAAGTTTTAAAATTGCATTTTTTTTTAAAAATACTTACTTTATTTGAAAAATTTATTTTTTTTCTTATATTATGTTTAAGAAACACATAATATGGACGTCAAAATTATATGGAGTATATAAAATTCAAAATACAGTTAATACTATTCATAATTTTTTTGAACAGCTAGTTTGTTAAGCTGTGGGTCGCTCGAACTTGGTGTTGCATGTAGCCCAAGCTATTGAATTAATTTAAAAATATAACATACTATGAAATCCTGGTGTGTTACATTCTCCTCTCTTTCAATAAATTGCATCCTCGCAATTTGAAAATTTTCTTCAAAAATAAAAGGTTAAAAATTAAAAATAACTTTGTGGAAAACCCACCTCGGGAATAGGGTTAACAAAATTTAATCTTAATACGAGGGAAAGTGAAATTAAAAAGTCACCACCAAATTAGGATTTCGAATAAAAGAACATTGGTGGAAATTTAAGACTCATAATTGGAGGAAAACGTAAATATTTATAGGGAGTGATTGAGGCCATCAATAAAAAACATATGAAAAATAAATATAAAATTGAGGGCCTCAAAGCCTTTAATCTATGATGAATTAAAATATCATCAAAACATAAGGAATTAGGATAAAAAAATTTTGGTTTTAAGATTATTTCCCTAAAGTTTATAAATTAATTTATTCCTAAAATAAGAAAAATATTACCTGACAAGTTGAGTTGTATCCTTTAACTAATTTCTACCACAAACTCATCATTCGATCCAAAAGATAATATAACTCAAAAATATTTTATCTATCCTAATCGTATAGGGTTTAAAAAAAAATGAATTTATAATTTATTTATCAGATCATTTAAGAAAACTACATTATACAAAATAGGACATCACATAGGCCAGTGGTAGGCGATCCACCCTTGCTGCCCTTTAGTTGCAGGTCCAAGTCTCATAGCCTTTCCGGACGCGACGGGTTGTTGCCCGACCTTTGGGTTTTCCTTTTTATAAAAAAATCAAAAAATAATCTTAATAAATGTATTAACCTTAAACTATAGTATCCAATTTCCAACTTAATCTATTCCAACAGTTAGACTTATCCAAAATAATTTTTTCCAAACTCATAGTCCAAAAAATTATAAGGAAGGTCAACATAACATAGTGAAGATCTCTTTTTGTCTCATAATAATATGTGAGTACATTCATCATGTATTATCTTAAAACATGATAACACCATGAATTACCATAAAGAATTATTGATTATATTCATTCTCCCTTATTCTGTATAGAATACTAGATATATTTCTTATATCAAAATATTTTGACTACTCCAACAATGATGGAATAAGAAAACCATTAATCAGTTCCAAGGAAGTCAGGAATATCCAATCTAATTTATCCAAATAAGACATATCTTATTCCAAAATCACTAACTAAGTATTAGAAATATATTAAGGTTTATCTTTCCTTCAAACTTGTACTTTTTAAAATGTTTAACTTGTTATTGAGTCACTTTTCTTTGTACCAATTAATCTAAAATCCTCAATGAAATAGCACTGAAGTACAATCCTCATTTACGTCCCTAATTAATATAACAAGTACAACATTGATAAAAAATTCAAATGAAACAATTCATTAATAAAAATATAAGAACACTAATTATTCCTCATCATCTTAAGTTTTATCATAACATGATTGCTATCTAATAGCATCAACTAGGGTATACTCTGATGATTGGAACATTGATTTGAGTAGTGTACTAACTCCTTTTCGATGAAGTATCATACATTTGAATCTTTTTTCTTAACCTTGAAATCACCTACATGTCGTCCTTTTTCTCCAAACTTCTATCAAACCGCATTTCCTTCAAGCATTTACAAGATGGTTCTTTCCACTATTATCACATATGGGAAAAAAATCCTTTTTCCCTTCTTCCCTTTTTCCATCATTCTCTCTACCATCCTTTTCTCTTCTAGATTCCCTTCAAATCCATATGACTCCAAGAATTTTTTAATTATCTTATTAACACATGAAAATATTTCTCAATATGATGATAATTTGTGTGAGACTAATTCCCTTCTAAATTTAGGCTTAATACCATTAATTATATGATCCTTCTTACTCTTTGGATCATGTGTATTGTTGGAGTTCTCATTCCTTCTACTGATCACCATTTCTAAAAAATAGCATACACTAGGTTAGTTTATGAATCACATTGCATAATTCAAAACTTGTAAAATACCTAATGTAAATGGAAACGTTTGTGCATTTAATCCATATTCATAAAAATATTTTCTTTGAGGAATTATTTAAACATAAATCCTTCATAACGGTTTGTAATGAAAATGTGAATTATTCTAATCATATCCCCTAGGAGTTTCAATACCAAGAGTGCATCAATGCCTATTTTCATTTACGAGGATACCCCGGTTCAAGCCCGAAACTCCTTGTTGGAGTTTTCACTCCTAGGTATATCTGTGCCAGAGCAACATCTCCCTATTTGTATCCAGACAAGGATGTATTCTCTGGGAAAACCTACATAATATTTACACTACCAATTTTTTTGGATGTTCTTATATACGAATCCTCAAAGTATATATTAGGTTAATGTTCTCAAATGAAAATTTATATAAATCTAGTTTTCAAGGATTTTACTAAACTTCCTTGGATACCAACTATAATTCCCTGAGCCTTGTTACCTAGAGTCGGTGCATTATTACATAACATTGGCATGGTCACAAGTTATCAAGTCTCAAAATACCAATTAGTTTAGTAGCCATGGAAGTACTAGACACATACAAATTTTTTTCATTGCATCATGAAATAGAAAAACAACAACATTGTGTCCCCTTTGAACACACTCATATCCCTTAGCCTATCCTTGCAGGTCAATCATAATATACTTCTTTACATCTTGGGAAAATAAATCATAGTAAAGGGGTGTGATTAGATGGTCAGTAAGGATAAACAATATAGAGGAACATATCATAAATAATCATTAACTTGTATGAAAAGGTATAAGATTGAAACACAAGCCCTTTAAACATAAACTTCTTCACAATATGGAAAAGATAAATTAAATAATTCCATTTACTAATTCAAATGGATATTCTACTTGTCAAATAATCACATGTAACATTAATAGATAATTTCATAATGATGGAATGCATAATGTCATACATCATAACCACATAGTCAAGGCAACATGCCAAGACTAATAATTTAAATATTTTCAAGGCCTTATGCCAAGACACTAGTTTATCTCATGAGACCTACCTATTCATCAAGGGGTTATAATGGGTCCCACCCGTCACTTAATAAGTCCAATGAATTCCTCATATAAAAAGGGTGAAATATAACATAAACAATCATATTAAAAATAGCATACCAAATGTCAATACTTCAACATTAAACCATTAAGTGTAAAAAATATCACATTCATAGTCAAACAAATCACAATTCAATCAATACAATATAGACCATTGTATTATAATAAATAAACATAAATCATGAAAAATATCTAGTAAAGGATATTGACATAGTTGAAAATGATCAGTAAGAATCTTTGAGAGAAATATTCCTTTTTCAAGAAATCTTTTAAAAGTCACAAAATTTAGGAAGGATGACATTTAAAAGAAATTTTGGAATCAAAGTGTCCCCTACCACTTTGAAACCTTTGAATGGAATTAACATTTTAAAACAATCATGTCCAAATAAATAAATCCTTGAAAACATTTTGAAAACATGAACATTAATGAGAATGGTTTAGAAGAATAAATATTTAAACCATTTAAAATTATGTTTTAGTTAAAGATTCCCTTAAAAAATAATCCTTTTGAAAACTCTTTTTTGAAACACAGGCATGGAAAATAAATATGTCCTAGTGAAAAATATACACATAAAGAATCTCAGATAACAATGAGATTGAGGAAATAACCCTTACCTTGTACATTCCTTTAGTTGAGGGAAAATTTAACCTCCTTTATAATGGTTAAATAATTGTTATTAAATTATAAAAGAACTAAATACACAAATATGATATCGTATATGATCTTCTAATATTTCATTGTTAATAATATTTTAGTAGTATCATTGTTTTGGGTGTAAATAGATTTGTTTTATTTTATATATTTTGTTAAGTAAGACATGTTTGTTATAAATCAGATGTATTTTATTCATATCCCAAATTATATAATGTTCTTAAAGATTATTTTTAATCATAAAATAAAAATTATTCTTGAATGGTTATGATGGTGAATGAATCTCATCGCATTGGCGGAGACGGTAATCTGTATATATGCACGAGCGACAATATCATTCTATTGATGGTGAAATAACATGTAATTGGATGGTATATCATATATAAATAATCATAAGAATGTTATATTTATTATTTACCTTAATTATACTCATTATTATACCCATACAAATAATTATGTTTTGAATAACGAACTACACCCCGATATGAAGATGGTAAGCCGTACGTACGCACATATGGTGACTTTGTCATTCATAGGATGGATAGAATAATGAGTATGGTTGTACCGCATTTATAATTACATTAATGTATGTAGAAGGTTTTGGAGTTATTATTCTGGTATGGAAACAACAAATAAAGAGGAAGTGGAAGAAGAAAAGAAATTTGAAAGAAGTGATGAAATTATTACCTCTTTCTTCGGGTTCTTCCTTTTGGTTTGATGAAAATGTCTCCTTAGGTTGGATTTATCATAAAAATAAGGCCAGTAGGTTAAAGTGAGGGTATTTTAGAGGATATTTGAGTAGGGTTTGGACAAGAAAAAATGCTTTGGGGTGTGAAATTAAGAGAAGGGGAAGTGCACTTTTATACGAGAGGTGAGGGTCACTTTTGGAAAATCTTGAAATATTATTTTATTATAAAGTCATTTTAGGTTTATAATGGCTCCAAATGGATTTATTTCGAGTATAAGGTAGGTATAGGTCGAAAAACGCTCAACCAATAGGTTTTAGACAAGTTTAGGTCACCATATTAACCTTATCTTTTTGATTTAACTCTTAGTTAAATAGTTTAACTTTTACCTTGTGTTCTTATATTATTATAATAAATGGTTAATAAAATTACTATAAAATTCCAAGAGAATATCAAGTGGTTCATTAATTACATATATATAATTATATAAGTCCTTTGTATAAACCATATATTTTTAGGAATAATATATCATTTAATAAAATAGTATTTTTTTTAAAACTCATTTATGTCAATTTTGACATTATTTAGTATTTGGTTTTTGTAAAAGTCACAAACACTTTATCACATTGAACCAAAATTTAATTAATCAACCCTAACATATCATATTAACCTATAAAATTGTAGGAATTCATCAAAAGTCCTAGTTTTCAATTATTTAATTATTTATAATATCAATTATTTTAATCATTCATTAATAAGGTAATTACTACATCATCACTGTGTCATTAATAAATTTAATTATTTATTTTATATAAATTATAAATAAAATACCATGATATTGGAAATATTTTTATATTTATAATGAATATTAACAGTCAAATTTATCTTATGTATAACCCTATATTAAAAATGATTTAGTTATTAAAATTTGAATTTAACACTTTTAACACTTCTTTGAATAAAATAATAATAAATGTACTAATATAATTAAGTGGAAAAAAGGGACCATATTTTATTCCTAAGGTTGATTTATGTTTAAATACACATATCCAATAAAATTAGGATATGTGTTAGTGTAATTATAATATCATTTTTTCCATTAATTACCCAATTTACTATTAACCAGGGTAAATAAAATTCAAAAGTCACTATTCACAAAACATTTTTATCCTATTAAACCACATTTTACTTATTGATTTCAACAATGTCTCTTGTATTTTTTAAATTCAATTCATAGAAGCATTAAAATTACATTTTATGCAAATTAGCAAATGTCCCTAGAAGGTGGGTAAAAGAAATTAAAAAGATCAATAAAATTTTATATGTCTAATATTATTATAAAATGACTCCAATGAATGACATTGGACTAATATAGATATTATGCATATATTTTTACAATAAAATTTTTTATGTAAAAATAGTAATTATTTAAATAAAAGCCGGTTTTAAAAAATAACGCAATGTTTTTCACTCTTCATCAAAAATTAAATGTTTTCAGAAAAATACAAAAAATTCACAAAAAGAAAATTTTGATATTTCAAATTCAAAAATGATATCTATTTTACCATATTCGAAACATAGGAGTTGTATTAATTAATTTAAAATTAATTTCCATTGTCAAAACCAGAATGTGGGTTTTTGAGATGTAAAAACTATCCAAAGATTGATATGTGTTTATGTACAATTTAAATGTGAAATTACTTATAATGACCAATATTGGATTAAATGATAAAAATATAGTTTAATTATACTTAAAAACCATTAAAATGTATAATTTAACACTACATAATATTTTTATTAAAAATCTGTTTTAATTAAAATTTATTTTCAAAATATAAAAGTTATCAGAAAAACACAAAACATTTATCCGAACTAAATATTTATGTCCCGCTTATAAAAAAATATTATTTTTGTAAAATTAAATATATAAAAGTTTCCATTATTGGATTTAAAAAGGGTTCTCCATTAAAATGTGTTAAAATTTCATTTTTTTGAAAAATAATTATTTTATATCAAACTTTTAATTTGTTCTTATATTATTTATAAGAAACACATAATATAGATGTTAAAATTATATGGAGTATATAAAATTCAAGATGTAGTTAATACTATTCATAAATTCTTTTTGAATTCTAGTTTGGTAAGTCGTGGTGCACTCGAACATAGTGTTGCATGTAGCGCAAGCTATTGAATTACATTAAAGAGATAACGTACTATGAAATCTGGGGGTGTTACAATAACACTAGATTTTTGGGTTGAATTAATTGAACATAATTTTTTTGGACCTGAAATGGTCGATGAAATGGTGGAATAGGTTAAAACCATTAGGCATCACAACAAGGCTTCCCAAAGTTGATAGAATAACTATATAGATAATCTTTGATGGGAATTAGAGTTTGAGGTTGGATACATGATATTTATTTGTATATATCCATGGAATATTATCATGGGATTTAGGAAGAAAGGTAATCTGAGTCCCAAGTATATCAATCCTTCGTGGTTCTTGATTGTGTTAGAGTTTTTTATAATCAACTAGCACTTACACCAACAATATCTCAATTGAACAACGTATTCCATGTATCCCTATTGAGAAAGTAAATACCAGATCCCTGACATGTATTGAATCCATAGGTGGTACATTTACAAAATGATCTCTCTTATGTGGAGTAGACAATGAAGATCTTGGACTGTAGAGATAATGTTATATGCAAAAAGAGTACTCACATGGTCAATGTACTATGGAAGAACTGTAGATATAAAGATCCAACATGGGAACTTGAGGAAGCGATGAAGGATAAAAACCCTCACCTCTTTATATAAAACATAATTTTGAAGTTAAAATTTCAATAGTGGGGAATAATGTGATGACTAAAACATTTATCAATTTAATTGTTTCCCTTCATATAAATTTTCCAATAGAAACATCATTCTCATATGTTAATAAAAAAATAAGTAACATTTAAGGATACTAAGGAACTTATCCTGATTGAATAGTAACATATTGTTTGTAATAGTAATGTGACCATTAGAAATAGTATTTTGACCAATAAAATAATAACATCATATATCAAAGTAAAAATAAAATTTTTAAATCTCATAAAAAATAATATGACATAATTATATCATAGAATATGTAAATAAATGTTTTAAAAATTATTTATTAGGTGTGGGTATTTTTAAAAAACAACAATGTTTATTTAAAATTTTATAATTAATATCACAATTTAAGTGAAAATTAATTTTCATAAAATAGATACATAAATTAATATTTTTTGTTTTATTGTTATAAGATAATTTTATAAGACCTTAATTAAATTTTCAAATAGTTTTAAAGTTAATTATAATTTTAAATTTTTTAATTTTTGAATAAATGAGGATTTTAATTTTAATTTAGAATTATCATATTTAGAAAAAAATTCATCAAATAGAGTTTAGTTTTCAATTCAATATGTCAATAAATGATAAGGGTTAATTATTTATATTTTTCTAAAATATATGAATTTCTTGGTGAATAATGAAATACAGTAATTTACTGTATTTGAATAATTTATGATTTATTGATTCATTGATGATGTATGGATGATGTAATCTAATAATATCATTAAATCCTTCTACATTTACTATATTTATTATTTGGAATTTAAATTATTAATCATCTTCAGAAAAAATAAATAACTACTGAATAAAATAATCTAAAAACAACTCTATCTCCTCCACGATAAATACCACCCTCACCACCCATTCTCCTCAAACCTCCAAAGCCTTGAAGATTTTCAAATTTTTTCTCAATCCTCATATCAAGCCCATTTCCGACCTATAGGATCTTTTTTTCAATAAAATATCAAATCCGATTTCCATAAGGTGGTTTTGGAGGATACTATGTTCAATATTGAAAACACTCTTCTATTTTCTGTTTATTTATTTTCAAGTTCATTTCTTTACCTATTCTCCCCTCACATACCTGCATCCATGTGGCATGATTAATCTTGTATCATATATATAATATAATTTAATTATTTTAAAAATAATAATACATCATCAATCCTCTTCTCACCATCTTTTTTTCTTAAAATGAAAACACCGTCTGTGAGGTGTTGATTTATCACCTCTGAGGATAACATGTTTTCGTTTTAATTTACCTCATTTAAGGATGTTAAAAAAACCAATAAAATGTTTTAAAATTATTGTGAAATTTATTTTATATCCTTTTTATGTTCTATAACTAACATATATAAATAATATTGAATAATAAAACAAAATGAGTTTGTTGTGATTGAGAACCACCAAAATTTATCTAGAGGATTTTCATTAACATTTCATCTAATATATCAACATCATTTCAGGAACATAATTATAGGACCAATTTAACTTATTAATATTCATTAATAACAAATAATTTCAATTCTGGATAATTATCCCAATTTTACAAGATATTCCATACATATATAAAATTGAACCGATCATGGAAACCAAGAAACGAACACTCTCAAAATGATGGAATTGAACTCTATGACTCATCATAATGGCCATTAAATAACAATTTTTTTTAAATAAAATAAATGTTTAATAGGTTATTTATTTATTAATAAATTATTATAATATGATTATATAGGATATTAATACGAATAAATATTTTGTACATAAGGAAAGGGGATCTAAAACCCAATTTCAATCCACTAGGTTATTACTCATTCATGAAAAATCTCAGTTTGTATGTTCTTTTAATATTCTAAAAATAAAATTTCAATTATATTAAATTTAATTTTCTAGTGTAATCGGTTTTAAATATTATTTTTTTGACAAACAAAAACCTTTTTCAGAAGAACTCCTCATTCGAAAACACATATTGACACCTCTTGAGTTGTTTCTTCTTCACTAAAGAATGATGAATCAAATACCAAATATGTTTTCCCTATATCATTTGGGAGCCCCAAATTTTATTAATGAATATATCATTTATTTAATTAAAAACATTTTTTCCATGTGTTATTTTATTTCTATGATTTCTATACGTTCTTTGTGGAATGAATGATTATGTAAATGTTCTGATGTGATGGGTGCACCCAAAATTAAATAACACTCTAGTGAATAGGGTAAAGTGATGTATATCATGAGATAATCTAAAATTTTACTGAACATGATTATAGTATTTTTTAAAGTGATGATGTCATGATTATTTACATATGTTATGTTTGTAAATGATGCTATCTTTATTCACAATTAATTGTCATATTTGACCACAAAGAGAAGATGATTCATTTTTATGAATTGGAACATTCCATTCCATTACCTAATACTTCATCTCATGATTATGATTATGATCCCTTGGTAACATTATTATGATGATGATTATACTCACCCATATAATGTTGATTCTTGTTCTAACCTATCCTTTTATTGGGATTATATCTCACCCATTTCTTTGATGTATATCCTTATGTGAATACTTAAAATCAGGAGAATATTAGGGCCACTATGAGGCTAAATAAGAAAGAATTAAGCAATATTTATGTTTTATTCTATAAATTTTTTGTTTTGTCTGAATTTTCTTAACACACTAAAACTTTGGATGATAGTTCTCTAATGTTATTATGTTGTTTTTTATTTAATATGATGTAACATTAATATAAGAAAAATCACAGTCACTATAAAATGCACCTCATGCATCAATTTTTTCACTTGGACTACTTTACATGGAAATAGTGATGTTGAAATTCCTACAAGACAACTCTTATTCTATCAAAATGCTACTATAAGATATAAAATACCAATATTTCATTTATTAACATCACTAAAAGTGGTTTATGTACTCAAGAAACATGGATTTCTTGAGCCCCATGAACACAACTAATGTTATCATGAAACCGAATGACAAGAAAAAAACTTTGTGTACAAACCTTCAACAAAAAGTGTTTTTGAGATATATTCCTCTTTTACCTTCAATTAGTGATATCCATACAAAAAAACTATCTTATAGAACCATCAAGAACCTCCCAACAAATCCAAAAGAAAACAATCCTTAGAAATGGGTACAAATTCTTGATCTTCACCAGATCCATCATTACATAATCCATACAAAATTATTGAATACCATCTATTAACTTAGATAACTACATTGGAGAACCCCATGGTAATACAATGTATTAGATGAAACCTTTTTTCATTAGGTATTCTATATGAATCCTCAACTCCCACGAGTTGGAGGGAGTTATCTGAAAAGGAACCATTGAAATTAGAGAATCTCACAGATGAAAATCTATCCCAAACTCAATATCACATTTAGGGGATAGTTTCACAACCACATCAACAAAAACATCCAAAAAGTATTCCACAACTCTAGGATCCTCAACCAACCCAGCACTCACTAATTTTACAAAAACATTTACTATTAAGAAGAGTAGGTTCTCCATACATCTACTACCCATATGAAAACTATTTTCACTATAAAAACTACATGTTACCACCCACATATGATTATGGTAGATTAATCTTGATGAAATAGTTAATCAGATTAAAATAATATAAGAAATAAATACTGAGGAGGACATCATATGACTATATCTGTAGAAAAAAAGAGATTACCACACAATATTTTCTTACAAATCATCAGTCAATATACCTGAAACAAGTCAAATATGAGAGAATAACCTCTGACTAGCATAGTCAATAATGTGAATAAGATATCTCACCACCAATCATATCCCAATGTACAGACAAATATTAGTGAAACAAAGGAGTGTGTGTCTTCTAAATCAAACATGGTGAAAACAAGGGTATATGAAAAGTTTATCATACCTATAAAAATATCTAACCCCATTGTGTTTAGACCTCCATTACATATAGATTTCCTTTACTAAATTCCATGCATCACTTTATATAATTAACTCCTCTTCCAAGATCTAATCAAGGCCCTTAAGCATAGAGAATATCATTAGTTCATCTGTTACCTTCCCCATGTTATGTCAGCTGTGCATAGTCCTACTTCCCCTACTACTAAAAATTCCTTTCAATTGAATTATGCTGAGGCTGATGCTAAACTAACCATCTTCACCATGATGATATATGAGATAAAATATCCAGTAATTATGATGACGATGAACATGTCCCCCATAAATATGTCACTCTAGTTCAAATACCCATGAAAAGAACGTAATCTAATATCCCCATGTGGTTAAAAAAGCATATTTTGAGGTAAACTTCTCACTTTTGGAAACCTTGAAAGACTTCATTCCAAGGACCTTATACAAAAAAATATTCTCCATGAGGAACATAATTCTATCAACTCTCAATATATACCCCTAGTGAGTGTATACACTTGATATCCTCTACCTTTTATTAATCCTCCAAATATTTCTTAAATCTAAAAAGAGTAATTGTATAATGGATAGAAGGGAGGAGTTCCTCATCAAGACACTCCAAATGGTTCTCTTCATTAGAAAAAGGATCAAGGGTGAAATGAAAAAGATGAATGAATATGATTCCAATATCGTATGAAACCATACCCCTATACTAGAATGAAATAAGATCCTACCTATTTATAAATTTATGGAAAATTATAAGAATTATAATGAGAAATCCTTCAGGAAGTCTACCCAAGAAACATCAAACTCTTTATATTCCAAGAGATACAACTTCTACCACTGTTGAGCTACTGCCTCGTCAGACTGACTTCTAACAAAAAGAATTACTCTAATCCATATTGAATCCAATATAAGGTGATCTAAACCTCATTTAACCATCACTCTATCTAAATTTTAGAGTCACATCACTAATACATTAAAAAAAAATTTCATTGAAAGGTTCCTAACATTTTCCACAACTGGTCAAGGTACTCAACTCGATCAACCCTCCATTGGTCAACCAAGTCAAATTAATTAACCTATTCATGACGAAACACTTGTAGACGACATACAAAATCCATAACTAAAATGAAAAATAGATATTTAGTAATACCAATAATATCTAATATTATTAAGGTTAATTAAATTAATTAACATAATATACCCATCATCACCCAATAAAGATAAGATCACAAACAATCATGATGCAAGTTATTATCCTATGTATCTACACTGAAATCAATACCACAACTCTTGGATGTTCAGTAGGCTTATATTCCTTACATCAGATCATGAGATCCCTAAAATAATAATTTTTATATAGTCTCCCATTCCAAATTAATGAACCATGATTGACTATGATAGTTTCCCTACAAACCTATGCAGTCCTCATTGTGATTAACTCTAAACACCATCCTACCTATCAAACTCGATCTGATACCACTATATCATGACCCCAACCCTCCACTTGTACTCCTTATAAGAAAAAGGTCAATTTAGATATATAATCATTCTATATTCTAACCTTCAGTAGGCCTCAAAAAGTTGAATAACACTAATAGTATAAAAATATAACATATGGAAGGTATTTCCCTCAATAGATAAATTATCATTGGGATAGATTACACTAATCACCATGAAACTCTATGAATTAAATTAAAATTTAAACAAAAAAAATCCCAAAATTCACCTATAAAATAAAAAAGTACAAAAATTCATCAAATAAATAATAATCTAAAACTTAAGGTAGTGACTAATAAAGAACATCAAATATTCAGATAGTAGTGTCCATCATGGTCCCTATAGTCCTAATAGAAACCTATAAATTATTTTTTATATACATGGGTTTAGAGTGACATTATTATCAAAAATATAAAACCAAAAATATATCCTGAATATGTGAAAATATAATAATAATACACCAGTTAGAAAAAAACAAATCCAAGACACAATTAAAAAGATCAATAGACCAATATTTTCCTCACTCTAGCATGCTCACTGAATAAAGAATCCAATAATAGTAACATAAAATTAAGAATATCAATAAATTGTGTACCATGTATGAATATTTATATGATTTTATAACCTCACACCTCACTATCATATGTCATGGAACTCTCATCCCTTACATATAGTCATCCCTAAAGACACCTAGGAATCATCATCCTAAAAAGAACCTCATGTAAAACTGGCCATCTTATCCCACATTAGGACACCTTGAAACCACATCCTCCCCAAAATAGTGATATATATATATATGGTAGTTATTAATTATAATCATTAAGGAAATTAATCTCATGCCCTTCTCCTACAATTTTGGAACTTCATAGAGAACCACTTTATCAATTCATCAAACTAAACTAGAAGTACAATATATATAATCTATCATAGATCAAGTGTAATATTTTTTCCAAGAATAGAGTAAAGGTAAGAGGGGTATCCAAACATTAATATTAACTATCTTTTACATAATAAAAAATATCCCCAAACTTCTTTTGAGTTAGAACATGGTGCTCTACATGGGTGGGATGCATATTAAAGTAATAATGAAATTACAGTGTATAATACTCACAAACACAAAATCCCATCATATGGGTTTGTAACAACAACACACTCACAACTCACAACATCACCAAAAGGCATCAAAATCTTTTCCACATTAGTTTCCACCACTAATTACATTCCACTATATAAAAAGAAACATTACAACTTTAGTTTTCAAATTAACCCAACCTGGCTTATATATATACCAACAATATCTCGTATTTCGAGACACTTCATTTGATGTATAAAAATAAAACATTTATCTTCATATCCCATTTTAGTTCATGTGTTTATTAGAAATTATAAATCATTAAATTTCTTTTTTTCATTAACATTTATTTCCATAGATATTGGGAAACTACCACAACTAAAACCAGCCATCTTCATCACATCAACAAATCCCATAACACAACCCCCAAATATCAAAACCACTAAACACATAAAAAAACCACAAATATTTCATCCATAATACATCACATCTCCCACACTTCACATTAAAATGTAATAAAATGATTTAATTATATTTACTTATTTACATTCAAGGGAATTATTATAATAATGATAAATTCCAAATGAAACAAATTTATTATTTGAGTATTATTTTTTAGAATTTTTAATATGTGGTGAGTCAATTCAACAATAACAATGAGGTTAATAAATTAAATAGTGAAAATAAAAATCAAAAAAAAAATAAACCAAATACCTAAACTAAAGAATAAAAAACATGTTAAAAAAATTGGAAACTAAAAAGAATAAGTAAAACTCATCTTATTAATTCCCCACTAACTTCAATTTCAATTAAATAAAATTAATTACCTCTATTAATCTAGTGAAATATATCTACAAAATGGTTGGAAAATCAACATATCCTAACGTATGAAACTAAATATGGAGATAGATGAAGAATCCCATACATTTTTTGAATATTTAGAGAGATAATTTCACAATAACTAATGGACAAACACCATTGACCTTTATGGAATCACCAGTGGATACTATTTATTTGAATGAACAATTAAAAAACACCCAAATATAGTGGAAATATCAACACTAGTATCATTTTTTATAAGATAATTGGAGGGAGAAATGTTTTTGGGAATCAATGTTTTTCTTTGCAGGAAATCGAGTATAGTTTGTGTTTCTAGTCAATATATAATTGGATGACTATGAAGTTTTAATGGAATGTGATCATACTATAGTGATAAGATGACATCAGAAAATGTTATTTTTTTAATCAAATTTTCAATAATTTGGTAAAGTAATGAGTTTCATAAAGGCTAAGTTTCACAAAATATGAGATTCTCTAAGGTATGTAACATTGCATGTTTTCCATTATTATTTATGACTATGATATGTGGAGAATACTGAATGCATGATGAGTTGATAGAAACCTCCATGACTAAGAAAATTCTCACTAGAGCTTCTAGAATAGAGGATCTTCATGAATATGTTTTTAAAGGTTCATGAAAAATGGATTGGAGGCATGTGGGATTTCTGAAGTGTTGAGACTTTATATGTAAGGAAACCCACACATCATTTGACATGAAAATATTTGGAGAAAAAGGTTAATCTCTATGAAATAACAATATATGAGGGGATTTGTGTATCATTTATTTAATGTAATCATGAGAATATTTAAATAATTTAATAGTCTTGACCAATTATTAGGTTTATGATAAAAATGAGTTTTTTGATGATGACGTATTCTGTGATTAATATGTGAGATTCATGAGGACAGTTTTCTAGAAAAGGTAGTGAGGTTTCAGAAGGATAATTGTGGGAAATTATGTTGAACATAATTTAAGGTGAACAGTTCATTCATGTTCATAAATTCTAAACATGAATGCATGTTGGGTCTCATGGATGTTAGGTACAAACACTTAAATACCAATATACTACAACAACCATCAAGTGGATAAAATGAGTATGACTTCACCCGAATGAGTGAGCAATGGGGAGTTAATAGATTTTCTAGGGGAGTAAGTGTGTTATTCCAGAAATCATGTAAAGTTGGTATGCCTAGCATTGAATGACTTTGTGTAAATTTGGGTATTCCATAACTAATGATGATTATTTAATTTATGTACTACTGGCACATTGTTGTCATATGCTCCTTACTATATCCCTAAGTGGTGAACCAAGTAAAATATTTGTGTTATTATATTTCTTATAATTGTTTGACTTATACATGTTTCCATTATCCTAGTTCAACAGGTTATTAAAAACTTTGGAACAATATCCATCACTTTTTTTTCAGAAAAACTAGACACCGTGATTCACCGCTCCCCTCTCAGGGTGTTTCTAGGTCCTATCATAACAGGTGAAGAGAGGGTTACCTCAATTCATTGGAATAAAAAATAGATAAACTAAAATAAACCAAGGGGTTCAAAATACAAAGGAAGGTTATTAGAGAAATAAGGGATTTAGAGGGGTTATCCATGTTTCGAATAATTGTTTGAAACTAGAGGAAAGTAGGTAGATGTCTCCCAATTAACAAGAAAATCATGTTTCAATCCAATAGGATATAGGGAACAAAGAAATTCCTGTGGTGGGACCAATAAATACACAATCTAAAACCTTAACATGATATCCTATTTTTCTACACATTCTAAAAATGAGATTTTACTTCCACCATAAAATAGATAATGAAATGGTCTTTGTTGTGATAGTTATTAGATCTTCTATAACAGCTATAATCCACACATTTTATCTCATCACTAGCCCATTTTACCCTCCCCACACCCATGGTTACTATGTTGTGAGATTTATATATTCATTTTGTATAGGGGTTCAAAGAGATTCCTTTCCTAGTTCCACACCCTTAATTATAATTTAAGGGTTTCCCATGGTGCACATGCAAACCACAAAGAAAAATCACCCAACATTATGCCTTACCCATGTCATTTTCTCACAACCTTTTTTTCATTGAAGAATGCACAATCTCAAACACCCTATAAAATAGCTTTATATTCCATTTCACAAGCCATGGATCACCCCAAAAGGCCAAACACCACCTCAATCCTTAGGTTCACCTCTTAACTCTCTAATAGAATCTCCAGCCTCCAAAAAAATCAAAAATTAAAACCCTAGAAGGCCTAGGATATCACAAAATGTACTTAATATCCAACCACAATATTATCAAGGACCATATTTATAATTTTCATATTTCTTCCTAAAATATATACTTATTAAAATATGGAATCCAAGAGATTCATTTTATTCCCACATCACAAAGAAAAAATATTATTCAATATAATTTAATTAATGATTTTACAAAATTCATTCTCTATTCATTGTCTTCTTTCCCATTCAAGGTTTAATTTTACTAGTAGTGATTCTCAGGGGTGAAAATGATCTAAGATATTTTTTATTCCTAAATTAAATATTATTTACTAATTATTATACAAATCATTATTTAAAAATATAAAATAATTTAATTATCCATTATATGTAGTACTATACAGAATATAATTTAGGGTTTCCTTGAATTTTATTATAATGTTATATTATTAATAAATAACTTTTTTTTAGTTTGATTAATATCTTGTTTGAATTATTTTCAAATCAAGTTATGTTATTTTTATTTAATAGGGAAATAATTTTAATAAGGATATATATGTATATTTTATGAGAAAAAAGTCCCTTGAACCTAAGGTGTTATTGTTATGCATGGTTTTTTGAGTTCTTCATTTATAATGTTGATTTTTTAGATGATATATCAGGAATTTTATGGTTTTTATTTGTTAACCAAAGTCATAAAATGGTGTCCCAAAACCCATGAACATTGTTTCTTGGATGATTTTACTTGGTAATGTGGGACACAGATTAATTAATTATATTTTTATTTGTTTAATGAATAATTTTATTGGTATTATTTATATGACTCTGGGTTGATTGATTATATGCTGATTAAATTTTATTATTTTCTTAACTTCACATATTATGATTTTGTGGTTATATTATAATAGATATGTCAATGTTCCAGAGGCATAAATTATGTTATTTATTCAATGATCATTTAATTTAATTTTATGGTTTTTATGATTTTCAAGGATTTTAATTTTTTGAGAGGTATCAAATGTAAGATAATGTATTTTATTAAACATACACTTTACCATTTCTCAGGTAATAAGGTAGTGTGGTGATATTTGGTGGTGGTCATATAAGTGAAGTTGTGAGTTTGGATTGTTTTTTATTAGAACCATTTCATGATGTTTATATTTCATTGTGAGGTTAAAATTGTGGTATGATGGTATGTGTCACACAGTGAGGGGTCTATTGGGATTTTATTATCAATATGAAGGTGTTGGAATAGATTTTAACAAATTTAAAAACATTACATGTCTTACTAAAACATTATATATTGATTTAATATGTTATTTATTAAATTTTCTACTCTATTGAATACATCATAAGGTACGATTGGTGTGTTATGAAGACCTATAGGTCAATAACCTTGGTTTTATCCCTCTAAAAGTCATATCACTGTGGTGTATAAGGTAGGGAGTGATCTCATAAGTAGTCGATATGAATTATGAGTAATTTAAAGAGTAAAATTATGATTTATAAGGGCTTAAAAAATATTTCATGGAACCGTTATTTTCCCAATGATATTCCTTTTTTTTCATTTAGGAAACAGTTGTTTACTACAAGTAAAAAAGGTGTTACATGGTCATATTTCACTATATTATTCAAATAGATTCAAGTTATAGTGTAATGAATCCCTATAATACCATGATGGTGTGTATTCCAATAAAATATATAAATTTATGGTTCTAATTATATTCATTCTAATATCTCTCTCTCCTCGCAAACTCCACGTTCTTATGTTATCATTTTTTATAAACTTAGGCATCAATGATCAATCCTTCATCTTTTTTAGAATGTAAAGACTACCATTGATTCTAGGTATATTGTTTCTTCATATATATATCTTAAATTGCAATGCCCCGACCCTAGTTACCTTGAGTCAGTGCATTATTTTAATTCATTGGCATGATTACAAGGAACCTAGTCCTAAAAGGCCGATCAATTTAGCAGTCTTGGAAAATATATTACATACATGAGGTTCAATATTACAACATGAAAAAAAACAGTAATTTATTCCATTAGAAACATCCAAGCCTCCTAGATTATGCCTTCAATTAACTCATAATTAACATCATCATATCCTAGGAAAATGAAACATAAGAAATGGGTGAGCTCAAACGCTCAGTAAGGGTAAGAAATAAAGTAAAAGATAACATAAATATTAATCATGGTGAATAATTGAAAACACAGGCCTTTACCAGTAATAAACATGAACAATATTATGGAAGGAATATGATCTTAATAAATAATTCCATAATAAAACATAATCATGGGTATTCTACTAGCCGAATGACCACAAGAACCATTAATGTTATTTTCCTAATGTGAGAATGTATAATTCCAAACAATCTGAAACATTTTTTCAAGGCCTCTACCAAGACGTCTAAAAATGATTAAGGACTTGGATAAAAACATATATCAAATTGGGAAATCCATTGGACAATTCCACGTCTAGTTGTCTCATGAGACCTACTGATGCATTGAGGAGCTATATCGGTCTCCACCCATCACTTACTAAGTCTAATACATTCTTCATATTAAAATTTTGAAATATAAAATATACATTCATATTAAAACTAGCATATGAAATGTCAATACTTTAACCATAAACAATGAATGGTGTAAAAATAACACATACACAGTCAAACATATCACAAAACCATCAATAAAATATGGACATTTTGTATCATAATAAATCAAATTCAAACAAGTTTAAAATCTATCAAAGGATGTTGACATATATGAAAATGATTTGTAAAAATCATTGATAGAAATATCACTTTTTCATGAAAACATTTAAAAGTAAAAAAATTTAAAAAGGAATAAATTTAAATACATTTTCGAGTAAAAGTGTCCCATACTACTTTTAATCTTTTTAAAGGAATTAACATTTTCAAAACATTCATGTCCATATAAATAAATCTTTAAAAACCATTTTGAAAACATGGACATTAATGAGAATGATTTATAAGAATAAATATTTAAACCATTTAAAATAATGATCTTGTTAAAATTCTATAAAAATATTCCATTTGAAAATATTTTTATGAAACATGTATGTGGATGATAAAGAGGTCCCAGTAGATACTCACATAAAACGATCTCAGATAATAAAGAGATTGTAAAATTAACCCGTACCTTGCACTTTACTTTGGTCTTGGGTACATTTAACATCTTCTATAATGACCATAGTATGTTATTAAATTGTACAAGAACCATATTCATATTTATTATATCATACATGATTCATTTATGACTTTATACTACCCATTTAATAATGATTTCAATGTTAAATTAACATTTTGGGTAATAATCGCTTTCTTTATAGTACGTGTTTTAACTTGTTATTATTGATCGTATCATTTAGATAATGATTTAAATACTTCCAGAATATAAAACATGATTTATATATCATATATATTTATAGTATAAATATTAATTATAGATAGATATATGAAATGGAAAAAACCATTTATGGAGACGGTAGACTGTACGTACGCATACACGCTATTTCTATTTTCATATCGTATTGAACAGAAGTAAGTGAATAATATATATGTAAGTACATAAATAAATAAATATATATATATATATATATCTCCAGTATAATTATTATTTTATATATTACATATTTATTAGTAATATATATTTTTATAATCATCGATGAATGGTGAACATGGAAATGAATCTCCTCGCATTGTGGAGACAACAGTTCGTACGTACGCACGAGCGACAAAATCATTTCCTAAAAGGTGTGGAATTGGATGGTATAATAATTTTACCGAGATATTATCATGTTATATTCATTATTTATATACATATTACTCATCATTATATCCATCAAAATAACATAGTGTTGAATAACAAATTACACCACGACGTGGAGACGGTAAGCCGTACGTATGAACGCATGGTGAAATTATCATTAATAGGATAGATAAAATAATGAATATGGTTGTGAAATATTTATAATAACATCACTATATATATAAGGTACTGGATTTATTAATTTAGCATGGTAATAACAAAGAAAGAGTAAGTGGAAGAAGAAAAGAACTTGAAAGAGGGTGGTGAAATCATTACCTCTTCTTCGAGTTCTTCCTTTTGATTTGATCAAAAGGGCTCCTTAAGATGGCTTTATGACAAAAGGAATACATCTAGGATGAAGGTAGGGTAGTTGGGATGATATTTGGGTAGGGTTTGGCTGAGAAAAATGGCTTTGGAGGTGTGAATTCGAGAGAAGGGGAAGTTCCCTTTTATAAGAGGGGTGAGGGGCACTTTAGGAAAAAATTAAAGTATTAATGTATTATACAATATTATTAGGTTTATAATGGATAAAAATGAATTTAATTATATCCTTAGGTGGTTATGGGTCGAGACACTATCAACCAATTGGTTTTAGATAAGTTTAGGTTACAAATTTAACCTTATCTTTTATATTTAACTCTTAGATAAATAGTTTAACTTTTACTGTGTCTTCTTGTATTCTTACACTATATGGTTAATAAACTTACTCTAAACTTCCAGGATAACCTCAATTGGATCATTAGTGACATATATAATATTATTTAAGATCTTTGGATGAACCTTAAATTTTTAGGAATATTATATCAACCAATAATATAGTATTTGTTTTGAATATTAATTTATATCAATTTTGACACTATTTGGTATTTTGTTTTTGTGAAAGTCATCAAAACTTGATTACTTAGAAAAATAAACATTTCATCATCCCTAACATGTCATATTCACCTAGAAAATTCGTGGATGTCATAAAAACTTTGAAATTATATTTATTTTATTATTTATAATACCATTTATTTGGTTCTTTCATTAATAAGGTAATTACTGCATCATCATTGTGTCATAAATAAATTTAATTATTTGATGTCTAAAAATTATAAATAAAATAACATGATGTAGGAAGTATTCTTTGATTTCAAATTAATATTTATAGTCAAATTTATCTTAGGTAAAACTCTATATTAAGAATGGTTTAGTTAAAAAACATTGAATTTAACACTTTTAACTCTTCTTTAAGTTAAATAATAATAAATGTCATAATCTAATCCAAGTGGACCTAAAGGATCATATTCTATTCCTAAGGTTTTTTGGTCGAATTACACTTATCCAATAGAATTAAGACATTTTTTAGGGTAATTATGATATCATTTTAACCCTTAATCACACTATTTAATTTTAACTGTGGTAAATAAAAGTCAAACGTTACTATTCACCAAAAAATATTTTCATCTTATTGAACCACATTTTACTTAAAGATATCAACTGTGTCTCTTGGATTTTTGAAATTCAACTCACAGAAGTGGTAAAATTATGTTTTATTCAAATTTTCAAATGCACCTAGGAGGTGGGTGAAAGATGGTAAAACGTTCGATAAAATTTCATACATCTAATTTTATTATAAAATGGCTCCAATTAATTACATTGAACTTATATAGGTATTGTATATATATTTTGACTAAAATTAAATTTAAATAAAACAAATAATTATTTAAATAAAAAGTCGGTTTTAAATAATAACAGAGTGTTTTCACTATTCATCAAAAATTGAAAGTTTTCATAAAAATACCAAAATTTTACCCTAAGATAATTTTGATATTATGAATTCAAAAACGAATTCCATTTTACCAAATTAAAAACAATGAATATGCATTTATTAATGTAAAATTAATTCCCGTTGTCAAGTCCAAAAAGCGTATTTTCAAGAAATAATAACTATCAAAATACTGACACTTGTTTATGTCCAATTTCAAAGTGAAATAACTTACAATTACCAGAATTGAATTAAATAGTAAAAATATAATCTATTTATACTTTCAAACCATTAAAATTTATAATTTAACACTATAAATTATTTTTATTAAAAAGGTTGTGTTCAGTTAAAATATAGTGTTTTTCACTATTTAACCAAATATGAATGTTATCAAAAAAACACCAAGAATTTATTAAAACAAAATTATTATGTCCCGATTCTAAACAAGAAGTTTATTTTTTCAAATTGAATATATAAAAGTTTCAAATATTGGATTTAAATTGGGTTTTCCATTAAAAGGAGGTAAAATTGCAATCTTTTTTGAAAAATACTTCTTTTACCTGAAACAAATGAATTTGTTCATACATTATGTCTAAGAAACTCACAATATGGATTCTAAAATTATAAGGATTATATAAAGTTCAAAATTATGTTAATACCATTCATAAACGCTTTTGAACGGCTAGTTTAGTAAGTGATGGTGCTATAGAACTCAGTGTTGCGTGTAATTCAAGTTATTGAATTACTTTGATGAAATAACATACTATAAAATCTAATGGTGTTACATTTTTCCCTCCTTCAATAAATTACGTCTACAAAATTTGAAATTGTTCTTCGAAAAGAAAAGGCTGGAAATAGAAAATACCTTTGTGGGAAAACCCACATCGGAAATTGGGTTAATAAAATTTAGTCTTAATAAGAGGAAAAGGGGAATGAAAAAGTCACCACAAAATTATGATCTCGATTAAGAGAACATTAGTGGCAATTAGAGAGACATAATTGGAGGAAAAACATAAATATTTATAGGGAGTGATTGAGGTCATCAGTCACAAACAATTGTATAATTGAGGGCCTCAAAACCATCAATCTATGATGATTTAAAGTATATTTGGTTCAACAAAATATAAGGTATTAGCATAACACATTTTTAGTTTCAAGATCCCTTAATTAAAGTTTAAGAATTAATTTCTTCATATAATATGAGAAAAATATATATATACTTTCCAAGTAGAGTTCCATACTTTAACTAATTCCTACCACAAACTCATTTTCCACTACATAAGATTTCAAAAAAAGAATTCTATTTATCATAATCGTATAGGGTTCCAAAAATAATGAATTTATAATTCATTTTCCATACTATTTAAAAAAACTAAATTATACAAACGAGTACATCACATAGTATATATATAGGTGATGCACCCTTGTGTCTCTTCAGTTGCGGGTTCAAGTCTCATGGCCTTGCTGGACGCGACTAGTTGTTACCCGACCACTGGGTTGTCCTTTTTATAAAAATACAAAAATAACCTTAAAAATAGTAACCGATTTCAAAATTAATCCATTCCAACCTTTATAATTATCCAAAATAATTCGATCCAAACTCACAGTCTAAGATTTATAAATAAGTTAAACATAATGAAGATTATTTTTTCCATGTAATAACATGTGAACCCATTCATCATGTATTCTTTTAAAACCCTAAACCATCCTGAATTACCATAAAACCTTAATAATTAAATTCATGCTCCCTTATTCCTTATATAATACTTGATATAATTATTTTATCTAGAAATGTTGTAAAGTCCAACAATGATGGAATATACAAATCATTAATCAGTTTCAAGGGAGTCAAGAATATCCAATATAATTTATCAAAATCAATCATGTATTATTCCAAAATCACTACCTCAGTATCAGAACCATATTATGGCTTATATTTTTCTCAATCATATATTTTCCAAAAATTTAACCTTCTATTGAGTCACTTTTCTTGGTTCCACACAATCTCATGTCCTTAATGAAATAGTACGGCAATACAATCCTTATATACTCTATATTTCTTATAAAATGTACATCATTAATACAATACTCAAATGGAACAATACATTAATAACAACATAAGAAATCTAATCATTCTTCTTCATCCTCGGTAGTATGATAACATTATAATTATTCAATAACAACATTTGGGGTATACTCTGATTATTTGGAAATTGATTCACATAGTGTCCCTACTCTTTGCAGATGAAGCATTGTACATTTAAAACTTGTTTCTTACCCTTTCAATCACATACTTGGTGTCCTTTTTCTCCACACTTATAAAAAACTCCCATTCTCTTCAAGAATTTACCAAGGTGATTCTTTCCACATTTATCACATATGGGAAAATCCTTCTTTTTCTCTCTTCCCTTTATCCATCTTTCTCTCTTACATCCTTTTCTTCTCTTGCTTCCCATAAAAGTCATAGGACTCATAGAATTATTTACTTATCTTATTAACACATGATACTATTTCTTCATATATTGAGAATACATGGGATACTATTTCCCTTCTAAATGTTGTCTTAATACTATAAAAGATATCATCCTTCTTACTCTTTGGATCATACATATTTCTAGAGTTCACATTCCTTCTATTGGGCGCCATTTCTATACAATGGCGTACACTAGGTCAGTTTATGAATTGTAATGAATAATTCCAAACCTGTAAAATACCTAATGTAAATTGAATAGTTTATGGATATAATCTATAATCATAAAAAGGTTTTCATTGAGAAAGTATATACTCATACACCCTTCATAATGGTTTGTAAATAAAATGATAATTATCCTAAGAATATCCCCCAAGAGTGTCATAACTAAGACTGCAGCAAGGCCCGTTGTTGTTCACTAGTTCCCGTTCGAGTCTAGCTCAAAGTGGTGTTTTCAGGTTTTACCTCTTGGTATATCTGTGCCAGAGCCGCCTCTACCTACTCGTATCTATAAAGGGATGTATTTTGTGGGAAACTCACAAAGTTATACAATACCAAAATTATAGGAAGTTCTTATATACTAATCCTAAAACTCTATCTTAGGGATATGTTCTCTAATCAGAGTTTATCTAAATCTTGTTTCCAAGGTTTGTACTAAACATCCTCTGATACCAACTATAACACCCCGACCCCATTTACATAGAGTCAGTGAATTATTTTAATACATTGTCATGATTATAAAGAATTTAGTCCTGAAAGACCGATCAGTTTAGTAGTCTTGAAAAATAGATTACATACATGATGTTCATCATTACAAATTGAAAAGAAAAACAACAGTAATTTATTCCATTATAAATGTCCAAGCCTCCTAGATTATGCCTGTAAGTGAATCATAATTAACATCATCATATCCTGGGAAAATGAAACATAAGAAAGATGTGAGCTCAAACACTCAGTAATGGTAAACAATACAGTGGAAGATAACATAAATATTAAGCATGATGAATAATTGAAAACATAGTCCTTTACCAGTAATGAACATGAAAATTTTATGGAAGGAATATGATATTAGTAAATAATGCCATAATAAAACATTATCATGGGTATTCTACTATCCGAATGACCACATGAACCATCAATATTATTTTCATAATAAGGGAATGTATAATGCCGGACATTATGAAACATTTTGTCAAGGCCTCGACAAAGATGTATAAAAATGATTAAGGCATCGTCCAAAACCACAAATAAAATTGGGAAAGGCCTTGACCAATTCCACATCTAGTTGTCTCATGAGACCTACCGATGCATCGAAGAGATATAACGGTCTCCACCAATCACTTATTAAGTACAATACATTCCTTATATGAAAAGCTTGAAATATAACATAAAAATTCGTATTAAAACTAGCATACGAAATGTCAATACTTTAACCATAAACAATGAATGGTATTAAAATAGAACATCCACATTCAAACATATCAAAATACTTTCAATACAATATATAAGTTTTTTATCATAATAAATCAACTTCAAACAAGTTTAAAATCCATCAAAGGATGTTGACATAGATGAAAATGATTTGTAAAAATCCTTGAGAGAAATATATATTTTTCATGAAAACATTTAAAAGTCACACAATTTAAAAAGGAATACATTTAAAGAAATTTTTGAATAAAAGTGTCCCATACCACTTTGAAACTTGTTAAAGGAATTAACATTTTAAATACATTCATGTCCATATAAATAAATCCTTGAAAACCATTTTGAAAACATGGACATTAAGGAGAATGATTTAGAAGAATATATATTTAAACAATTTAAAATGATGATCTAGTTGGAGAGTCCATTACAATATTCCTTTTGAAAATATTTTTATGAAACATGGATGTGTATGATAAATATTTCCTAGTAGATACTCACATAAAACAACCTCGGATAATAAAAAGATTGTGAAATTAACCCTCACCTTGCTCTTTTCTTTGGTCGTGGGTATGTTTAACCTCCTGTATAATGACCATAGTATGTTATTAAATTATACCAGAACCATATTCATATTTAATATATCATAAATGATTAATTTATGACTTTTTACTACCAATTTAATAATTATTTCCATGTTAAATTAACATTTTAGGTAATAATCACTTTCTTTATCGTACATGTTTTAACTTGTTATTCTTGATCATATAATTTAGATAATGATTTAAATACTTCCAGAATATGAAACTTGATTTATATATCATATATATTTAGAATATAAATATTTATAATAGATAGATATATGAAATGGAAAACACCATTTATGGAGACGGTAGACCTTACGTACTCATAAACACTATTTATATTTTCATATCAAATTGAATGGAAGTAAGTGAATAAGATATATATAAGTCCATAAATACATATATATAAATATATATATATATCTCCAGTATCATTATTATGTCATATATTACATACTTATTAGTAATATATATTTTTATAATCATTGATGAATGTTGAACGTGGAAATGAATCTCATCGCGTCGTGGAGACGGTAATCCGAACGTACGCACGAGCGATAACATCATTTCCTTAAAGGTGTGGAATTGGATGGTATAAAAATTTTATAGAGACATTATCATTTTATATTCATTATTTATATACATATTACTCATCATTATATCCATCCAAATAATATAGTGTTGAATAAAAAATTACACCACGACATGAAGACGGTAATCCATACGTACACACGCATGGTGACATTATCATTCATATGATGGATAGAATAATTAATATGGTTGTGACATATTTATAATAACATGAATGTATATATAAGGTAATTAATTTATTATTTTGGTATGGTAATAACAAATAAAGAGTAAGTGGAAGAAGAAAAGATCTTGAAAGAGGGTGGTGTAATCATTACATCTTCCTCGGGTTCTTCCTTTTGATTTGATCAAAAGGTCTCCTTATGTTAGATTTATGACCAAAGTAATGCCTCTAGGATGAAGGTATGATATCCGGGAGGATATTAGGGCAGGTTTTGGCCGAGTCAAATGGCTTTGGATGTGTGAATTAGAGATAAGGGGAAGTTTCCTTTTATAAGAGGGGCGAGGGGAACTTTAGGAAAAGATTAAAGTATTAATTTATTATACAATCATATTCTGTTTATAATGGGTAAAAATGAATTTTATTAGATAATTAGGTGGTTATGGGTCGAAATAATATCAAAAAATAGGTTTCATACCAGTTTAGGTTACAAATTTAACCATATCTTTTAGATTTAACTCTTAGATAAATAGTTTAACTTTTATCGTGTCTTCTTATATTCTTACACTATATGGTTAATAAACTTACTATAAACTTAAAATAAAACCTTAAGTGGATCATTAGGGACATATATAATATTATTTAATCCATTTTACCAAACCTTACATTTTTAGGAACATTATATCAACCAATAATATAGTATTTGTTTTGAATATTAATTTATGTCAATTTTGACACTATTTGGTATTTTGTTTTTGGGATAGTGATAACAACTTGATTATTTTGAAAAAGATACATTTAATCAGACCTAACATTTCATATTCACCTTGAAAATTTGTTTATGTCATAAAAACTTTGAGATTATATTTATATTAATATTTATAATACCATTTATTTGATTCTTTCATTAATAAGGTAATTAATGCATCATCATTGTGTCATAAATAAATTTAATTATTTATTGTCTAAAAATTATACATAAAATAAAATGATATAAGAAATATTTTTAGATTTCTAATTAATATTTATAGTCGAATTTATCTTATGCAAAACCCTATATTAAAAATGTTTTAGTTAATAAACTTTGAATTTTAAACCTTTAACTCTTCTTTAAATTAAATAATAATAAACGTCCTAATGTAATCCAAGTGGACCTAAAGGATCATATTTTATTCCTAAGGTTTATTTTGTTCCAATTTAACTTATCCAATAGAATTAGGACATGTGTTAGGGTAATTTTGATATCCTTTTTTCCATTAATTACCCTATTTACTTTTAACCGTGGTAAATAAAAGTCAAACGTTACTATTTACCAAAAATTATTTTCACCATATTGAACCACATTTTATTTATTGATATAAACTATGTCTCTTGGATTTTTGAAATTCAACTCATATAAGTGGTAAAATTATATTTTATACAAATTTGCAAATACTCCTAGGAGGTGGGTAAAAGACGGTAACATGTTCGATAAAATTTTATACTTCTAATTTTTTTATAAAACAACTCCAATGAATTAAAATGAAATTATATAGGAATTATATATATTTTTTTACTTAAAATAAATTTAAATAAAATAATTAATTATTTAAATAAAAAGTTGGTTTTAGATAATAACACATTATTTTCACTATTCATCAAAAATTGAAAGTTTTCAGAAAAATACCAATAATTTACGCTAAGATAATTTTGATATTTTGAATTCAAAAATTGAATTCCATTTTACCAAATTAAAAACATAGAATATGAATTTATTAATTTAAAATTAATTCTCGTTGTCAAGTCCGAGAAGCTTATTTTTATGAAATAATAACTATCAAAAGATTGGCACTTGTTTATATCCAATTTGATAGTGAAATTACTCAAAATGACAAGAATTGAATTAAATGGTAAAAATATAATCTATTTATACTTACAAACCATTAAAATGAATTATTTAACACTATAAATTATTTTTATTAAAAAGGTTGTTTTCAGTTAAAATATAGTATTTTTCACTATTCACCCAAATATGAAAGTTATCAGAAAAACCCCCAAAATTTATTAAAACTAAATTCTTATGTCCCGATTCTAAAGGCGAAGTTTATTTTGTCAGATTTAATATATAAAAGTTTCAAATATTAAATTTAAAGAGGGTTATCCATTAAAAGGAGGTAAAATTTTATTTTTTTGAAAAGTACTTCTTTTTCCTGAAAAAAATGAAATTATTCTTACATTCTATCTAAGAAACTCACAATATGGATTCTAAAATTATAGGGATTATATAAAGTTCAAAATTATGTTAATACCATTCATAACCACTTTTTAACGGCTAGTTTGGTAAGTCGTGGTGCGCTAGAACTCGATGTTGTGTGTAATGCAAGTTACTGAATTACCTTGAAGAAATAACTTACTATGAAATCTTGGGGTGTTACATAAATCAGCTTGAAATATATATTTACATTCCATGAAAGTATCTATTCTTATACTTTATATTAACTATTTATCTATTAATAGAGTATTCATGGTAGGATGATGTCTTTATAGTTCATCGGTTAATCATGACGTTTCATTATTGTCTTCTTTATCCCTCATACCATTTTTAGTGATCATCGATGAACTGTATATAGATAGGGTATTTTATGTTTCTATTATTTTACTATTTTTGAATTTTTCATTATCATTATTTGGTTTCCAATGGGTAGATAGATAAGGTATACTTTTGTGAAATAATAATCCTGTATTAATTTTTTTTGAAATGATGGTAGTGTGTGTTGCATGAGATTATGTTATTATTCTTGTAATGGAATATATTTATTTTATTTATATTATTAAATCCATTTATTTTCATCATCTATGATTCCTTACATATTTTAATTTAAAAAAATTCTACAAATAATTTAATGATTGTAAGAAAAAATGAATGATTAATGATTCTTTCATTGACGTTATATTTTTTCGATATAAATGTGTAAAATGATAAATTGTTTAATTGGGTAAATTATTTATATTATTATAACTATTATTATTTGATGTTATATTATGTTTCATTAATTTTTTAAATAATATAATAATGAATGGATTTAATTAAGATGTAAAATAATAGATAATGACTATTGTAATGGTTGGCTATTTTCTAACATTTTTTATTTACACGTATTAGTTGAAGTAATATAAGTTTCTATTTAATATATGTTATTCTAGAATTATGATTTAAAAAAATAAATATATTATATTATGTATCCATTTTTGTCAATTATATGGAAACTGGGTATGATTGGTTGATATATAGTTGTTGGATGTATTATGATATTGGTATGGAAGAGGTGTAATGTGGTTGATGGTGCAACAATATATATGGTATAGAATGGTTTTAGGAAGATGTTTAGTTGGTTTTATTAGGTTAAAAACCCTTCTTGGTTGTTGTATAATTATTTATTAATATTTATTTCTTAACCAATTTGAAAATATCATTACTTGAAGAAGGTATAGTTCTATCTTGGTGCCCAATATTATAGAATTTTATATAAAAAATTAATTCCTTATTGGATGACGATTCTTCAAAATATAATTATTAAAAGATCATGGGAATTGAATTTGGAATTAAAATTTTGAATAAATGCATGTTGGAATTTGATTATTAGTAAAAATATTAATACATAATATAATATTTTATATTATATGATGGTTATATTTTGAATAATAATAAATTTTATGATATTGTTGAATGATTTTTCTTGTGTTATTATAAATTATTACCTTCCAATATCATATTGATGGAATTTGGGGTTTTATTTGAGATTCTATTTATCATTCTGGTCATGAGTAGGATATATTACCTTAAAAATCTTTCTTTCTAAAATATCCATTATTTTCAATTATTTTATATAATCAACCACTTGATTTGGATAACACAAAAAATGACCAAAATTGTCTATGAGTTCTTGTTTTTATCCTAATATATAGGTCATTGGGGATATATATGACCTACTAATCCTCCAAAAATACTTTCCCTTAACAAAATTTATGGTATGTGGGCATTTTTAATCTCTAATTTTATACAGTTATATGATACGTAGTAATACATGATATAACAGGTTGAGGGTTATGAAATAAATTTATATGGGAGTTCTAGAGGCTTATGGTTACAATATAAACTTTTATCCTAATGGAAGTGGATTAAAATTGTTAAATTTGTATTTATACAATCTTAGGTGACTATATTTGGTAGTATTATTATGTTGGGTAAGAATTGGTGATCCATATTTTTGAAAAATAATTTCTAATTCATCCACAATGATCGATTAATAGATTCAAAATCTTAGTGTGTGTCCCACAACCTATTCAAAATATTTTATAAAGTAAATGGAATATTATAAGATATTTTTTCATGGTTTAACCTCATTCATACAATGATTAGTTAGAAAATTCAATAATAGATTCTCCATTATAAACATAAGTGGTGACCTGGATTATTAATAATCCCTTTATATAATCACTGTCAGCATAATTTCTCACTATCATATCCAATATCACATTATAAAGAAAACTCATAACTAATGCTGGAAATATCACAAAATCCATGAAAGGATACTATCACGATCCTATGAGTAAATTTTCAAAAACATATGAACCATTGGTATAAAATCTCTTTATCTATTCTCTACCTCTCTTTCTACTTTATCAAATGCATCATGATCACCTTTTATCATAATGTTCTTCTATAATCATTATCATTATCCTCATTCTTCTCCTTATTTAATGTGTGGGGTTTTCCTGGAGTCAATTTTTTCTCCTATATAGATACATTCAAGATCCTATAATCAAAATAGTAACATATTTTTCATTTTCATGAACTGGATGTGTTTCTTTATGATAATAGAACAATTTATGTTATCTCTCTCGAATAAATTAATTCTTATCCTCATTCTCTTTATTTTTAGTCAAATTAACCCATGAAACTTATTATCTGATTTGAATTATGGAAACTTATCAATCATCATTATCATGGTGTATAAAAATTTCAATCTTGTGGATACTTCCAATTTTAATTATTCCTCAAAATATTCTCAAAATCATAGTCAAATATAATCATTTAATGCAATATGTGTCTTTTAAAATCATGGCCACGATATTAATTCAATAACACCATTAAACATGATATTATTACCTCTTTTCAACATTAACATATTTTGGTACACTTCTCCAAAAAAATCATCAGCAATCAAACAATTTTAAAACATATTCCATATGTGCACAACTCTATGCATTATGACAAGTAGCTTTCTTTTTGTTCATATGGATTAAATAATTTCTCAACTTTAATAAAAATGTCATAATGTGATATTTTTCAAATAATAATAGGAAAAAGTAATTATATTAATTTAGTATTTTTTTTAAAAAATGTGTATAGAAATCTAAATTTTAGTCTTATATAAAATATAAATTCCATTATTGAAAATTATAGTTTTTGAAAAAGAATGGAACCTTATAAAGTTACATGAAAATTAAAAAAAAATTATATTAGGTTTGGTGGACTATATCATTTCTCATTATGTTAATTCAAACTTATAAATTCCAATATTCATTTAGATGATCAAGTCTTACAATGTTCAGTTGTAACTTATGAAGAATTAATGAAATATTCTGAAGTGAAATAGTTATAACCAATGATGTTTTTCAATCGTACAAAATTTTTCTTATAAACACTAATAATTAGACACAATTATTTGGAAGAATTATTCCAAATTTTTTCAAAACATAAGATGTGGGTTGGGAAATTATGATTTTTTAAACATAAATATTTTCAAACCATATGATATACAGATAACCTTCAAAATAGTTCAAAGTGTAACCTAATGAATTTCTAGAACCATAGAAAGTGTGTACAGTCAAGTACTATGTTAAATTTAGCTTCATCATTATAAATTAATATTTTATCCAATATAGTTCTAAAAATATCAAAAACTTATCCAATAATTAAATTAAATTCCATTTAATAATCCAAAATATTTTTATCACTTGTTCATAGTAGCATTCATTTTTAAATTCTATTAGATCATTTTCCACAAAATTGGTGAAACCACCTTAATAATTTTGATTAATTATATTTAATTCAAGGTTCTTTCACTAATAGACTAATTTAATAAAAAATATCAAGTTATAAAATCCATTATTTTCAATTTCTTCATTATTTTTTTATCCATCATGCTAGATAATATTTTATTGGAGTATTTAATATTATATCATGTTTACGTATAGAATATTAATTAGTCAATATCATTAAAAACATGCTTCTTACTAAAAAATTCATATTATTTTAAGAAGATTCTCTTCTCACCACTTCTATTTACATCAAGGAACTAGTCACCAATCATCTCATATAATGGTTTCCTCTATAAATCTACTCCTTCAAGAATATATTATATAATATTATTTCTTCATAGAGAAGCATTGATATTCATTTTTTAATGAAGGAAAGTTAATGTATCATACATTTATCCTTCTATAATATATATATATATATATATATATATAATTCATTACCATATATTTACATTTCATAATTCATATTGTCAACAGAAATAACTACCTTCACAAATTCATTTAGGTATTTCAGCCTCCCCATTTGGATTTTTTTTCAAAACCAAATTTTCTTTATAAGTCATCTTTATATTCTCCACATTAATAAAAATATGTGTATATGAATATAATACATGAATAACAATCATATATAACCATATTTATATAATTTTAAGACATATTTTTATCACACTTTCTGTAACAAACCATCCGGGTATTCCAACGAACTTGACACCCAACCTGATCCATCATAAGGCCTGAAGTGAACTTCCATTCAATAGGTACTAAAAATAGATGTATAAGAATCACATGAATCTTTTTTGGAGTTATTTCACCAAAATTATAGATATAAAATTAGAATAAATATATACAATAGATGAAATAAATAAACATGAAATGATAGTCAAAACCAACTAAACATATCGAACCAATATGGATTTACATAATGAAGTCTATAAATAGAAGGATATAACAAGTAATAAATGATAAAACACTAAAAAAATATGAAAAAATGACAAAACAACTTGATCCTAGAGAGTAACCATCTCCATGTAACCTATATTGCTCACCACTACCTAACCCACACCATGCTCTCCATAATAATGGAGCCTGGATCCAACTAAAAACAGAAATTTGGAATTATATATTCACGAGCTAAAAATCCCATTAGGTCACCAAAAACTACAAAAATTGTGAAAACTATTTCATAAATCAATTAAAAAAAATCTAGTTTGTAAATAAACTAGAAAGTTTGTTATCACAAACATCTCATTGGAAAAAATACAATAACCAACTGTAAAAGAATTTATATTTTATTAAAAACCAATAATAAATCTTAAAAACAATTCCATCAGACCTTAGTATAACAAAACCACACACCCACTGTCACTTTAGAAAGAAAAAACTCATTTTTATATACATTAAAATGGTCACATTATAACATTTCACCAGCTAAATCCATATTTAAAAACAAACACCCATTTTTTAATCCACATTAATAACTCAAAGAGTAGTATTTAAATATAAATTTTTTTCTAAGCATATTTAAAAACTCAATTTCCAAAGAAAACATCCCAACACACCCACATGTGAAGTAAAATAGGTAGACATCATATATCCCTAGGTATGAAACCAATTATAAAGAATTTACAGTTCTATAATAATGACATCATTGGGGAATTATACAAAGGTGAAATAGATAAAACTCCAATATAACAATTAGTATTCAAGAAATAATTTTTTTGGATCTACCCTAGGTTCATAAAAATGTAATTCACCAAATCATATAATAGTATTTTGACCCATGAACCTACTACTAGGATGGGATAGAGATCAAATAACATGTCTTCCATCTTACCCACACTAGCCTCATTGTGATGATAAACCCCATCCATGCCCTTTTGGAAAGCATGAATTGAGAGAAAATATTGGTGTGTAAACCAACTAGTAGAATAACATAGAACTCTTACCCAGTACCCAGGTTCCAATGACAAAAAAGTATTTGATGTGTAATAATATACAAGCATAGTCTAACCCCCAATGCCTAGACATAGCTAACCCTCAACCCAAACACCAAACAATGAATACCCAAATAAATATATGATTAACCAACAACACAAACAATAACATTATTAAATAATAGTAGAAACAAGAATATCATATAGAGAAATAGACCACATATGGGATGATATAGATAAATAATCTACACAAGGGGTGAACTAGTAAAACAAGAAATATAGAGGTGTCTTTCACATAAAATATTTTAAAACCAATGTTCTATCCAACCCTTTATGATAAAATTTTCTTTAAATACCATTCCCTTTCACTTTTCATAAAACAACATTCATTCAAAACCCTTTCAATGAAACCTTTAAAACATTGTTCCCCTTTTTTTAAATCCAAAAAAGTGCCATAGGTTATCCATTTACATTAAAAAAATTAAAGAGTCCATGATGGAATAAAAAAATTGGTAATGAAAAAAATTCAAATCACCATTAAAAATACAATCCAGAACCCCTTTATAAACCATTTTTAGTTGAACACCACACTTTAATGAAACACACTTTTTTAAAAAAATTATCACTGATTTAAAAATATGAATCGATCAAAAAATAACAATTTAATTAAGATCCCTATAAAAAAAATTTCACATTATAAAAAATAGCACATAAAACATGCAATTTCTAAGACAACCCCTTTATTTAAAGAACACACCACTATGAAATGGTATTAAATCTCAACTATAAAACCCAATTTTTTTTTAAAAATATTTTCTCTAAATAATTTTAATTTTTCAATATCTTTTATTGTACACAATCTTGAGTTTAAATGAATTATGAGATGACCTTTTTATAAAATGACCATTATAACCTAGTCGTTATGTTATTAAGAATAAATATAACAAACTTATGAAAAAATATAGTGAAGTCATTTGCAAACAATTATTTTTTAAAAATATTAATTACCCTAACACTTTTTTTAATATCTATTTATAAGTGTGTTTCGACCTAAATAATATATGTGTCGAAATTGTGTCCTATGGAAGCCACATTGATGAGACTAGAACAAATATATTATTTTATTTAAATAAAAGTTAAATATGTCTCACTTAGCATTTAATAATAAAATAATTTTTTCATAAAAGGTTATATGGAATATAAATTCAATTATAAATACTCATTTGAAAGATAAAATGATTTTCTTTGTCATGGTAAATTTTTTATAATTTTTAGGAACAAATAATTACCATAAAGACTTATACTTTGATGATGTAAAAATTAATTAATTGATGAAAAATCAATAAAAATGTTTTTATTAAAATTATATCAACAATAAAAGGAAACAAACACATGAAAAAATCTTATCGGTCAAGTATATATTGACCATAACCATCCTAGGCCCAATTTAATAAAAAATTTAAGCCTTATAGAAGAGATTGTGACAATGATATTATTTTATTTAATGTGATGTTAATGTCTTCACATTCATAATTTAAGAAGTATAAAATTTAAAATTTTGGATTTTCTACAAGATAAATTTGACTACATATATTCATTTAAAATATAGTATATTTATATTCATAATAATATTTTATTTTTACTTTTAATTAAACATATAAGTTTAAAAAATAATTTCACAAAATTGATGTAGAAATTATTATATTAATAGTGATAAAAAATTAATGTTATTAAATTTATTAAATTAATTATAATGTTGGATAATTAATTTGTATAATGATTTTTATAGTTGACCTTGACTCCTAGGAATATAATAAAATAGTTAGATTGATTTAATTTTATTATATTAATTTTATTATAAATAAATGGATTGAATAATGCAAAATTGACAATGTTGATTTTTTATCAAAATAATGTTTTATTAGATTCTTTTTTAAAAATAAATATTTTATAATTATATATAATAATTAATCCATGGTCGAAAACATTATAAGGTATTTATATATGATCTAATTAACATCAAATAAGTATATTTGACTCTCTTTTAATAGTGAAATATTTGATACCCTAGTTAAACATTAAAGAAGATAACAGAGTGATAATTAAAATGATATTGTTCAAATGGTCAAAAAATACCTATAAAAAATTTATCAGTTGATGATTTTTAAACCTTATGAAATATAATATTCTAATTTTGGACATTTTTTTGGTTTTTTATGGGGCATTTATTTATTATAAATTAATATTTTTCGATATCCCAAAAGGGACCCTCACCTCAATTATAAATGAGAACTTCCTCCCTCATCTCTTTACTACACTTTGGGCCTTCAATATCAGCCATAACATGGAATTTTACTTTATAAAATTACATAGTTACATTCTAGTTGTTATTTTCTTATTCACATACCAACTCTAGTTATATAATAAGAGATTTTGTGGAAGCCTGTTGAAGAAAAGGTAATATCCTCTACCGATTATTTCAATCTTCTTTCTTATTCCACTTAATCTTCATGAGTTGTTTCATTATAAATTAATAACTATAGTATCATTTATATACATAGATTTTATTATAATTATGAAACAATATTATTACGCCTTTTATCCATCCAACGAAAAATGAAATCTGCATGCTTGCGTACGTACAACTTACCGTCGCCACGCCGTGGTGTATTCTATTTTCACCACCTCCTTAATTTAATGTGTATAATGATGGAATTAAAAACTATATATTTTTGTTATAACATTTTATTGATTAGTATATATTATACACCATTTACTTCAATTCCATTCCACAATTATGGTAATGATATCATCGCATGTGCATACATACGACCCACCATCTCCACGACACAATACGATTCATTCTACATTTTCATCATTAAATCATGATTATATAAACATATATAACCAATAAATATGATATATATAATTTTGATATCATTTTAAAATGACATAACTATAAAATTTGAAATATAACTAGAACTTATTTGACAAAACATGCATAAGAAAATGAAGCAGTTAATACCCAAATAACCCGTAATAGTGAAATATTATTAGCAAAAGGATAATAATAAGATCATATAATATATCATAAACACTACTATGATTCTGAAAAAAATTCAATAAAATTATTTAAATCATTATATAGAAGGTTAAAATACATACCAAGGAAATCAGACCTTAGGTAAAGGATAATTTTGTAATCTCATTAATATCTGAGATTGTTTATATGTAAGTATTTACTGGGGTATAGATATAATCAGTGTACATATTTCCTAAATATGATGTACTATTTATATTATTCTAAATTTTTTTAAATTCAAATTCACCCATTGGTGAATTTTTTTAAATGTTATGAAGGTAATTATTTGTCTTTATTTTATACAAGGTACTTTTTGACTTTTCTATAAAAAGTAAAAAGAAAATGTTTTTTTTATCATATACAACATAAAGATATTTTAACATCTGTATAACACCTTATTTCCAGGAAATTTAATCTATGTTATTTTAATTTTATTTTCAAATAAATTCATTTTATATTGCATGGAATTTTGATAAAATCAAAAAATTTTAATAATAAAGGATATTTTTCTCAATAATTATTATCAAATGTTTTATCAAAATTATTTTCCATCTAAGATGAAATTATATGAATAGGGTTATGTGTCTATAACTATTATTACTATGGTATTGTTGGGATTATGATGACATTCTATTTATCAAATCCATTTGTTTTATTTGGATTATGATAGAATGATGTTTAAGAAAGACATTTTATTCCCTGGGTTTTGCTATGATAAATGATTTATGTTTTTATTTAACATGTAAGAATGATTTCATTATGAGATGGGTGGGACCTATATATCCATAAAAATAATTTTTTAAAGATTTATATCTCATGATATACACTTGGATGGAAAGGTAAATGATATCATTTTAGTAATACAAGGCCGGAATGAGGAGTGAACTCGGTTCAACAAAGCAATTTGTCTACTATGATTGTCTTACCAAAAAGACTTAACTAAAATGAAATGATTTTCTATGATTATGTGTATTCCAAATAATTTCATATCTTATGTTATATGTTTTGGGATTACGTTCATTTATTCTTATAAACTTTCATGATTTATCCCCTGGACTGATATCATGATCTTTCATATGCAGGACAATATTTTCAAATATTAGGTTCTTATGTATTACGATTATGATATCATTGACATATCTCTTGTTTACCTATATTATGAATATAAGATCACACATTCATACGTATATATTCCCTAGTTCGTGAAGAAGGGTATTAAGTAATATATATAAAAAAGGGGTCTACTTGTAAATAAATGAGTGGGTTATATTGAAGATGTCTTATTAACCATTTGTTTATGATTACAAGTTTTCTAAGGCCACTATACCTACATGGTAATATAATGGATTAGTTATATTTTCTAATTAATATTAGTCAACATTGAATTAATATCAATTTTTTAAATTATGGGGTGTTATATTTGGTATCAAATGAAAGGTATAGTTAACCTTAGGAAACTTGGATGAGAAAACCTTACTAAGAACCCAAAGGATATATCGATGTAAAGCTTACAATCCTAGTGTTTTAGAAATGATCATGAAAATTATAGGATAAAATCTATTGTGTCCTAAATTTTAATTTTATACTTTTTAATGTTGTTTTCCCATTATGATTAGTATTGGTCACACTATGCTTATTGGATTTAGTTAGTGACTAGAACCCAAAGGAACCACAATAATGCTGAATGTGATGGGAAATGAAATGATTTTAATCTTGAGAAACCAAATGTTCTAGGAGCTCTAATGAATAATATTATAGGTATAATCATAGAAAATTACCAAGCATTGAATAATGATGGACTTCCAAATGAGGAAATAAGGGAAAAAAATCCTATTTAGTCCTTCATGAGGCATCATCCACCTTATTTCAGTGGGCCTTATGATTCATTTGTGGATAAATAATGAATCAATACCACTAAAAAGATATTTCTAGTTCTCCAATGTTCAGATCTTGAAAAATTCATCATAGAAGTCTATCATTTGGAAGATAAAGCTGATCAATAGTGGAGCCTTATCAAGAATACAAGGAAATTAGATGAAATTTAATCCATATAATGGGACGAGTGCAATAAAATATTTTTTAATAATTACACTCATTATATTCCTAAAACAAAGATGGATAAGGAGTCCCTTGAACTTAAGAAAAGGGACTATGAATCTATTGGTATCTACGAATCAAATTTTTAAAAACATTCAATGTATGCTTTTGGAATTAATATCAAACATGAGAGTAAAATTGATTTGTTCTTTAGTAGATTAAAACCAAGTCTCTAAAGGAAATTATCTATAAGGGACTTCAATACATTTTATGAAATCATTTGATGTTATCTAAAGGTTGAGATGGAGATTAGAGTAACCCACAAGTCCTATGGGTTTTTTAAGAAGATAAAAATGTAATTGAAAGAAAAATATAAATACCACATTGATGATATGGTGATTTTTCCCTTATGCTTAATGTTTGGAAAAGAAAATAGAGAAAATATTCATAAAGAGATTAAGTGTGGAAAATAAGGTCATTGGTAAGTTGAATGCTGAGGTGATGGGAAAAGGTTTTCTAACGATTCAATTATAGAAAAGGATATATAGAATTCACCTCCTATACTTCAATGATACATGTTCATGGAAATGGATCTTTATGGAAATCAATTCCCTAATCCAAGGGGTATTAATGATGATTGAGACCATTCAAATATTAAGTCCAAATACAATGGAATGTCACATGTAATCACTATCGGCAATGTGGGGTATGATAATGAAGTGGTTAAAGGTACACTTACCATCCAATATATTGTATGAAATTTTATATTTGATTCTGGATCAACCCAATATTTTATTTATAAAGAATATTCTAAGGGTATCACCATATTACCTTATCATTTAAATGTTGAGTTATATATGAAAACTCCTAATGGAACAATAGTCACATCAAAAGTTTATAATTATTCTCTGATTGAATTTTGTGGGAATGGTCTTCCTACAAATCTTGTGTTTTTTATTATAGTGGAATTTGACATGATTATTAGACTGGATTTATATTCTCTATATAAAGACCATATCAATTTCCATGGAAGGGAAGTCATATATCATATTCCATATCGATCTATGAACTTCTATTGATGCAAGGATGATTATGACCTTTAATTTAAAATTTCATCAATATTATGGGTCCAGAACCCTATAAATAAAGGTTATCTATCTCAAATTATTAGGGATAAACTCAAAATTGAGAATACATCCATTGTACATGATTTTGATAATGTTGTTATGGTGTAATTACCAGGTCTTCCACCAAATCGTGAAGTTTATTTGTCAATATGACTCATACCATGATCTATTCTTATTTCACAAACACCATATAGAATGGACCAAATTGTGTTGTATGAATTGAAGAAGAAATAACAAGAGAATAATGAATAGGTATTTATACACCATAGTGTGTCACCGTAGGGTGTACCAATTCAATTTGTTAAGAAGAAAGGTGGATCAAAGAGACTCTGCGTTGAATATTGAGGACTTAATAAGATCACTATCAATAAAAAATATCCTCTTCCCCGTATTGATGACTTATTCAAACAAGTACATAGAGATAAATAAATTTACAAGATTTATTATTGTTTGGGATATAATCAATTAAGGGTCATGATGAAGGATATACCAAAGATGGAATTTTATATAAGGTATGGACACGATAAATTTATATTGATTCTTTTTTGTCTCAAAAATTCCCCAAATATCATTAGGGATCTAATTAATTGTGTCATTAGAGACTATCTTGAATAGTTTTTTGAAGTCTTATTAGATGATGTTCTTGTCTATTAGAAGAGAAAGGAAGAAAATAATGATCACTTGATAATTATACTGAAGACCTTGAGAAAGGTGAAGCTTAATGAACAATTTACCAATTCTGAATTTTGGATTTATAAAGTTTCATTTTTTAGTCAAAAAATCTCATGATATGGGATATATGTAGATCAAGAAAAATCTAAAGTTATTAAAAGTTGGTCGAGGACAAAAATGGTAACTGAGAGCTAATGCTTTCTTGGTTTGGCTGGATATTATTGAAGTTTTGTTAATGATTTTTCATGATTATCTAATCCACTCACCATGTTGACTTGGATAGTATTTATGTTCATGTGTATGGAGAAATGTGAAGAGAATTTCAAAGATCTCAAAATAAGGTTAGCTAGTGAACCAATTCTCACACTGTCTTGTACTGAAGAAAGGTTTGTGATCTACAGTGATGCATCCAAAAATGGTATGGGCTGTGTTCTCATGAAAAATGATATGGTGATAGATTATGCATTGTAAAAAATTAAAATCCATGAGAAAAATTACCCAACTCATAATTTTGAGTTGGATGTGGTAATCATTTGAAAAAAGATATGGATGCATTATCTTTACAGTGTAATGTGTGATATTTATATAGATCATTAATGTTTAAAGTAAATTTTCACACAAAATGAGCTCAATATGTATCAAAGAATATGGTTTGGGTTGATTAAAGATTATGAATTGTTAATACATTACCACTATGGGAAAGTGAACAAGGCGGGGAATTCTTTTAGTCGAAAGGACCATGGTATCGTATCCATGACGAGGATCCTAAAAAATCCAATATTTATGGATTTAAAGATGATGGATCTTGAAAGTTTAAAGTAAGGGGAGAAATATTATCTTTCTCAAATGGATGTTTGACCATATATAAAGGTGACAATAAATGATCCATAGAAGGAAAATGTAGAGCTACAAAAGAAGGTGAGAAATGTTCCTAAATTAAACCTTGATTTTTATTGAATAATAAGGTTCATAAATCAATTTTGTATTTTTACCATACTAGAATTAATTAATGTGTTATTAGGTGAGGATCATAGTTCTTTACTCTCTATTCACCCTAGAAGCACAATTTTTCACATGGATATAGAAGAGTATTTCTAATGGGATGGAATGAAAAGAGATATTTTTGAATATGTCTCTTGGTGCTTGGTTTGTTATAAAGTTAAGGCTATTAGACATAAGTATTAATGGATGTTACAACCATTACCCATCCCATAATTGAAATGGGAGAACATCACTATGGAATTTTTCATTGGACTTCCCAAAACATCTAATGTTCATAGTGATATATGGGTTATAGATGATCTTCTTATGAAGTTAGCACACTTTATTTATATTAGAGTGGATTTCTCTATTGATCATATTTACAGGATTATTATAAAGGAAGTGGTAAGATTTCATTGTGTACCACCTTCCATTATATCTGATCGGGATCTAAGTTTTACCTCGACGTTCTAGAGAAGTCTTCTGTGGGATCTGGATACATAGTTAAGTTTCAACACTGCTTATTATCCTTAGACAGATGGTCAAACATAGAGGATAGTTTAAAATCTAGAATACATGTTTAGATCATTCACTATGGATTTCGAAGTTGGTTGGGATTAAAACTTACCTTTGGTGTACTTTTCTTACAATAGTAGAATTTACCCTAGTATTAAGATGGCTCCTTTTAAATCCCTCTATGGAAAAAAGTTCATAACACTAATTTATTGGGATGGATTTGGGGAATGAAATATATTAGGACCTAATCTTGTTAATGAAATGGAAAAAAGGGTAGATCAATTCAACAAAACATAAGAGCATATCAGAGTAAAAAAAACATTTACTGGAAACTGATGAAAAGTGCTAGAGTTTTAAGTGAGTGAAAAGGTAGTTCAAAGAATGTCTCCCATGGAAGAGTGTAGTGATATTTGGAAAGAAGATCAAGCTAAGCCTTAGGTACATCAGACTTTTCGAAATTCGGGATCGTGTTGGGAAGGTATCTTACTCATTCGAGCTTCCACCGAATCTCCCTCAAGTTAATGATGTGTTCAATGTATCTCTCCTGAGAAAGTACATAACTTATCCTTCACATTTACTAAACTCAGAAGTCAAACTACTGTAAAAATATCCTTCTTATGAAGAACAATTTATAGATATTCTGGATCATAACAAAAAAGTTCTGCAAAACAAGACCACTTACTTGTAGAAGAGTTGTGGTGGAACAACCAATTTGAGGAAGCTATGTGGGAACTTGAGGATATGATGAAGGAGAGATATCCTCATATATTTGAATCCATGTGATGAATTTATAGGGTAAAATTTAGTTTATTTGGGGTAGAATGTAACACCTACATGTTTTTATGAAATATTTTGTTTAATTTTGTTTAATTTTTTTAGTAGCTTGTATTGCACAAAATCATGAGTGTAAACGAACCATGAGGTACCCTTAGTATCAAATGAACATTTTAACCTAATTTTAGGTTATCTAGAATAAATATAACTAACTTATGAAAATATATGATGAAGTCATTCATTACCAATTATTTATGAAAAATATAAATAAATTATTAATTTATATTTATTTTTATTAATAAATTGAGTCAATTACTATTAGTAAAATAAATAAATGAAATTAATTAAATATATATGTTATATAATTAATAAAATATTTTCTATATTCATCCAACACATATTTTTGTCATAGTCTATGAATAAACCCAATTTGATGTATAAAAACCTATATTTTTTGAAGGGTAATTTTTCTGCCTTTTAAGGATGAAAACTTTTTAAATAACGATTTTCATAGATTAATACTTTTTATATGACAAAAAAAATTTTTTATTTTGAATATGGGTATAAAAATTTACTTTGGATTAAATTTTAATAACTTTCTGATAACATTCAAATTTCAATGAATAGTAAAAATACACTAACTTTTAAATAATTTTTTTTCATCGAAATAATTTATATTGTTAAACTGTAATATTGAATTATTTTAAATTGTAAATTATGTTTTTTTCATTTTTTATGATTTATGTCATTATCATTAATTTTAAATTGAATTCAGATATAAAAACATTTCAATATTTTGCAATGTTTTAACTTTTAAAACTCATTCTATATTTCTGACAATGAGATTAATTTTCAATTAATTACTGAAAATTATGTGATTTTAATTTTTAAAAATTTATTCCATATTTGGAATCATCAATTCCAAATTATCTAAATAGATTTATTTTATCTTTGGGCACTATGAATTGTAGCTTTAATAATTTTTATTAGTAGGATAAAAGAGAAAATCGTGTAATTAAGGGTAAAAATATAGTTAAAAATTACCCCATTGATCATCTTAATATCCTTGGATTACAATGCTTGGACCTAAATAATACTTGGTTTAAAATATTTTCCTTTGGAAGCCACTTGGAAAACAATATGACATGGAATTTATTTTATTTACAGAAATGTTATATATGTCTCAATAAACTTTTAATAACTAAATCATTTTTTAATTTAAGGTTTTATAGATCATAAATTGGATTATAATACACATTTGAAATCTATAAGGTATTTCTTTATCATGGTAATTTATTTAGGAAATATATAATTACCTCAAAGACTTATACTTTGATGATGTAAAAATTAATTAATTGACAATAAATAAATAAAATAATTTTTATTAAAATTATAATAACCATCAAAGGACCCAACCACAAGACCAAATCTTATAGGTCATGTACATATCGACCATAACCATCCAAGGGTCTATTTATTGACCATTTGGATTCTTATAGAAGATATTATGACACTTATATTATTCTATTTAAAGTGACATTAAAGTTTTAACATTCATAATTCAATAAGAATAAAATATTAATTGTTGAATTTTCTTGAATATAAATTCAGGTACATATATTAATTTTAAAACTAGTAGATTTATATTAATCATTTTATTTTAAAAAGTTAATGTAAATATAATTTGGGATAATTAATATCTATAATGAATTTTAAATATGTCCATGACTCTTATAAATATAATAATATAGTTTGTTTGAAGTTTCCTTGTTATATTAATAATTTTAAAAACTAATGAATTGAATACTTCCAAAATTGACACTATTGATTTTTATCAAAATAATGTTTTATTAAATTATTTAAAAAACATTAAACATTTTTAAAAATATATAATAATTATTATATGGTCTAAAATTTTCTATGGTGTTTATTTATGAAATAATTTACTTCAAATAAGTAAATATGACACCCTTTTAATATTGAAATGTTTGTTACCCTAGTTAAAAATTAAATATGATAATTAATTATTAATTGAAATGATAATGTTTAAATTGATAGATATAATTGTCAAAAATATATTTTTTATTTTTTCTCAAACTTATCTGATCTCTTATTCTAATTTAGGTCATTTGGAGTTTTTTATGGTGTTTTATTTTGTTATAAATTAAAATTTATGGAGACCCCAAAAGTACCCCTCACCTAAATTATAAAAGGGAACCTCCTCCCTCATCTATACAATTCAATTTGAGCCTTAAATCTCATCCTTACCCTACCATTTTACCTTATCAACTTCCACTATCTTATTATAGAGTTTGTAATCTTTATAAAAGACCAACTCTAGTGCTCTAAGAGGTGATTTAGGGAAAGACCGATGAAGAATAGGTAATCTCCTCTACCGATTCTTTCAATATTATTTCTTCTTCTAATCCTTATTCAAGTGTTTTTTCATTATAAAGTAATTAATAGGGTAAATATTATATACTAATATATTATTATAATTATGAAACAACTATATTTCCACTTTTATCTATCCTACAAAAAATGAAATCACCACGTGTGTATACGTACAACTTACCGTCTCCACACCATGGAGTAATATATTTTCACCACCACCTTAATTTTATGGGCCTCATGATGGGAATAGAAACTATATATGATTATAATAACATTATATTTATTATGAAATGTTATAAACCATCCACTTCAACAATAATCTACAATTATGGGAATGATATTATCATGCATGCGTGCGTACGACTTAACTTCTCCCTAATGCGATGCCATTCATTATACAAGATCATCATTAAAGAATGATTATATAAATTTATAGATTAAATAAATAGGATATATATAATTTTTATATCATATCGTAAGGATATAACTATAACCTTTGAAGGATAACTAGAACTTATTTGACAAAACTTGCATAAGCAAATGATGTAGTTAATACTCGAATAATAAGTAATAATGAAATGTTATTAAAAAATAGATAATAGTATGATCATATATTCTCTCATAAAAATGAATATGATTATGAAATCATCAATGAAATTATTTAAATAATTATACCTGAGGTTCAGATCCATATAATGAAATTTGGACCTATGGTAAGGGGTAATTTTGCAATCTCATTATTATCTGAGATTGTTTATATGTATGTATTTACTTGGGTATGTATATTATCGACATACATGTTTCCTAAATATGTATTAATATTTATATTCTTCTAAAATGTTATAAATTAAATATTACCTATTATTAATTTTTTTAAATGGTATGATAGAGATCTTTTATCGTTATTCAATACGAGGTACTTTTTTACTTTTACTACAAAAGTACGAGGAGAATGTTTTTTGACTTATGAAACATGAACGGAATTTTACATCTTCATAATGGATTATTCCCCTGAAGATTACTATACATGATTTCTATTTTATTTTCAAATAAATTATTTTTAAATTTAAAGACATTTTTAGAAACATATGTTTTCGAAGAAGAAAGGATATTTTCCTTAGGAATTAATATCAAGTGTTTTATGAATTTTTTTCCATATATGATGAAATTATTTAAATAGGGTTATGTTTATGTCCATATTATTACTATGGTTTGATTTTATTAATGATGGAATGATATTTATGAAAGCACTTTGTTTTATATGGATTATGATGTAATGATGTTTAAGAAACCCATTTTATTCTTTGGTTTATTATAGATGAATAATTTGTGTTTTTGTGGCACATGTAAGAATTATTTCATTATAAGATGGGTGGGACTTATATACCCCTTAAATTAATTGGGTAAATATTTATACCGCATGTTATAGACAAGTATATAATGGGAAATGATTTCTATTAAGTAATACAAGGCTGGAATGAGGGGTGAAATAAATTCAGAAATGGACTTTTTCCACTACGATGGTCTTGGCAATGAGCATTGAATAAAATGAAATGATTTTCTATGATTATGTATATGAAAAAAAATTCCATGTATTATGTTATTAATTTTGGGATTACATTCATTTATTCTTATGAACCTTCATGATTTATCCCCTGGCATGATATCGCGATCTTTCATATCCAGGATAAGATTTTAAAATGTTATGTTCTTATGTCTTATGATTATGATATGATGGATATCTCCTTTGTCTACCCTTACTATGTATCTGAAATCACCCTTTCATATGTTTCTTTTCCACATGTAATGAACAATGGTATTACATATGATATGTAAAAAAGGGGTCTAGTTATTATGACATAAGTTGGATTCAATGAATATGTCTTTTGAACTAGTTGTTTATGGTTCCTAGTTTCTAAAGACACTATACCTATGCAGTCTTGTCATGGATTTGTTATATTATGTAATGAATATTCTTCACCATTGAAGTAATATCAATATATATAAATTATGTAGAGTTATAAAACCAAATATATCACATATATTAATAAGTTTAACAAAATGGAATATAAAAAGAACAATCATACTTTAAATTCCACAATAAAACCATTTCAATAAAAAACATTCTTCTAAGAAGTGTAAAAAAAGACATAACATGTTTTATTCAATGGTGACTACACCCATTGGGATAGAACCAAAATTTAAAAAGCCTATACATAAAAGAAGCCAATATTAGATCCACAAGGAACCCTAAAAATGGTCACAAGAGATATAGTATTCATCGGGTAAACATATCCTAAACGAAAAGAGTGGAAAGGGAAGAAGAGAGAGAGAGTGGAAGGAATACCTAAAATCCTCAAGAAAATCACCAAATTGGGGCCATTAATAATGAGTGAAGGAGGTTTTATCTCCTCCGTAGTCTCCAAAGGGTTGGTTGATGTGTTTTGGGTGTATTAGGGTTGAGACCATCTTAATTCTAAGTGCGTATTTTGGGAAAATTCAAAAAAAATTGACACCCAAGAAAACCTCATGGTTTTAACCCATTATTATACAAACCATTCACCAAACATCCACTAGATACTACATAGGTTAGAAACCCCTTGGATAGTTAACCTTGAGGAATGAACAATGGACAACACATGCTTAAAAAATTCAATTAAAAACATTCCTAAATTAGATCCAAATGGAATGATTGCCAGACATGTTATCAAATTGTATAGAATTCATGTGCCACACCCCTTAAAATATAAATCACCCACACAGTTTCATCTTATATATTTCATGAGTTAAACTTATCTATTCTAGATCATGCAGAAAATCTAGTCATATATCAAAATTAACTGAAAATGATCCCTATAAAAGGAGGCTTCATGATTTCCCTCTAACTGTTCATGGAAGTAAAACTCTAAAATATACATTCTATTGACTTGAATAACCATAGAAACACAAAATTAACGTCAACATCACATAATAACAAAAAATAAGTAACATCCTTAAACATGGGGTTTTACAAACACCCCAAAATTCCACTTTATTTTATAAGAAATTTTGATCAAAATAAAAAATAGAAGACAAGTGGTCCAAAGAGGATCTAAATGAAAATAACTACCCAAAAGTATTGATTTTTAATGTCAAAAACAGATATCCAATAAAATGACTGAACTATTAATCATAAGGTCTCCAAATTTATCAATTTAAAACAAAAAATAACCTTGAAAAATAAGTCCTAAAAATCATTGGAGACATAACATGTCCTCTCCACTATCTATAATTCCTCTAACATTTTTGGAAAAAAATAAAATTACTAATGAAAATATCCTCTAACATCTAAAAATCCATAATACAAACTCTCTCTCAAAACAAAAGTACATCCATACCCAAAAGAGAGAAAAAACATAATTAGACTTTATAAAACATCATCATCTCTCACAATGGGTCACAAAACATATGTATAACCTAGGGTAAAACCTAGATCACCCCTAAAAGATTCATAACAAATAGACACGTCCAAACCACACAACCTAGTTAACCCAATAGTGAACCAAATTCCTCTTAATATTAAAAAAGTATCACTTCAAAAGATCAGTACAATGGTGGCACAAACTGCACATCTTAAGGAAGAGTCACCCAAATAAAATGGTTAACAAAAATGTACTTGCATAAAACCATAAATATTGAAATAAAATAGACAAAATAAAAATGAATAAAAAATTAAAGGGGTATTCAAAAAGTGAAAACAAGTCCTACCAGGAATCATCATATAAATCCATCCACAAAAAACAACTTAAAGTGGAAAACCCACAAGATTCTAAAACTATATCCAAAACACCAAAACCAATAGAGAAACCATCAAACAAAAGGTCCAAACATGACACTTACAAAAATGGATCAAACTCAAGACCTCTTCCAGAATATAATCTTATTAAACTTCAGAAGATGACCCAAACAACTGTAATGGATGTGAACTCTAAGAGACTTGAGATAGCACGAATTAGTGATCCTATGATTTCCACACTAAAAAGGCACCATATGCATTTTCTTCCTAGAGGAAAGACTCTCTTCCACAAGCAATGTACTATAAATCTTATGTTCCTCACTCGATTGGTGATCCATACAACCATAATACATATCTTCAACTTTAGAAGGACTATGTCACCACCGACCACATGTTGCATTGAATAGTCAACTTCCACCATAATTAACTAATTGAAAACAACATTAAGGGATTTATTACATTTTTCATATATATATAAATATAGATAAACCATAATATTGGTAATTAATACCTCTGAATAACGAATCATTCAAGTAATCACTAACCCCCCATCTTCATAGAAAATATGAAAAATTCCAAAAAGAATAGTGGACTCCATCAATGATTATTAACCATTAAAAAGGCTCAAAATATCAAGATATTTTATTCATTTCACATCATAAGAGAATATCCATTGAACAAAATCCATCTTTAAGATTTCCTAGGATATACCCTTGTGAAACTAAGAAGGTTCCATCAACTTCCTCAAAACTCAACAAAAACAAATAAAACATATCTCAATAACTCTAAACTATGATGATTTAGGTGTCTCAATAGAATTGATAATCACATAAATCTATTTTATCCACCAAACTAATTATACTAACTTTTTTTTCACCATCGATCGGAAGAATAAATGGGTTTAAGAAGCTCAAGATGGTGTCTGATCACATATAAGGTTCTATGTATACTACAACACTTGGAGTCTAGGTAGGGTTCGGAATTGAGAAAAATCTTTTGAAAATTATCTTATGAATATTTTCGGTTATAAGGGACATGAAAATCATAAACAGATGCCTCAAAAAGATGACAAAATAATTCTATCACAATATAATAATAACAAAAAAATAAAAATCCACCAATAATGGAAAATATCATTCACACACTCTAAAGAAACCATTATTTTGGAAACAATCACTTTAAAAAAGAAAATTTGAAATCTCCATACACTATAGAATACACTTGAGATCCAACCGATTATAATATTTAAAATCAATACAAACTCATTAGAATAAACACCACCCAAATAATGAATTCCACAAAAAACATTTTCAAAATATTATTTTATTTGAAAACCAAGAGTCCAAATAATTCTAATCCTATTCATATCACTTTTAAAAACATTTTTGAAATATTTTTTTAAAAAAAATATATTTTTAAATGTTTCATAATAATAGTAATTTAAAATTAAAAATAAAAAAACCACTCATTTTTTCAAAACAACGTTTCAAAAAACCAATACCAATCAAAGAACTACATAACAATTCAAGCATGGTTCACGAGAACCATATCCAAAAATTGAATAAAGACACTCTTAAATACCCTACTAAAAATTATGAATAACAATATTTCAATATATGGAATCATGAGGTGTCAAAAAATGATAATAGGGAGAGAAACACTGTTATGCATACTTTTTCAGCATGTGTTAGGAAACCATACACCAACCACACACCACACTATGTAAAGGAGGACGAATATACAATGATGACACCGTATGGATTCCTAATTTTGTAAGGCTAAGTATGTTTCATATTTTCTACTCCATCATCACCCTGAAACTAAGGAGAGACCCCCAATATCACATATATTCTCACAAGGAATCAAATAACACTAATTCAAATAGTTAAAAATGAAAATAAACTCAAATTTAAAATTTGAAACTTAACCATACCTTGATGTTTGAGGCATATGATGATAAAGATCTAGCTAGACTCTCCCAATAATAAACTCCCCATATCCTAAAAAAATTATTATTCTTTCTACCCAGACGTACCTAAATATGAGGGGTCACACACATTTCTGAGAGACTTACACATGAATCGAAACCTCTTATTCAATTTTGTAATGAACTAACTCAGGATGCCAATGGATGTGACACATGACCTTGTCTACCAAAAGTCCAGAAGGTAATTCTCAATCCCCACAAGTAGAAAACACGTTCTTGTAAAGCATATGAATCCATATGATATTGAATTCACCCAAATCAGATAAACAGAAAATAGAATAAATAAATACAAGATTCAAAATAAATAAACATGACAAATAGGTCTTCACCAACTAAACTAATTCAATACATCTTAATAAATATAAGAATCATACAAAAATTGGAAGATACAAAAATGAATAATAGATAAAATACAAACAAAAAATAAAAAAATGACAAACCAACTCAAAATGAGCCAAAAACTATCCCCATGCAATATTTTGTTACACCCAACCACAAAAAGAACCCTATATCAGCCTTAAGAATGAATGATGGATCCATGTGAAAACATAGAATATGAAATATATTTGGGTTAGATAAAAAATATTTGTATGTCACCACAAATAATTTATGTTATGGAAATATTTTTAGGAGGAAGTATTTCAATTCTAATTTAAACATAAACATGAATGTAATATTTTCACATATATCTCATTGAAACAACATTCCATTAGAAAAGTTCAAATAATTTATCTTTTTAAAATACTAATATAAAATTATGAAAACATTTCCACTAACCCTAACTATTTAATAAAAACACACCCATTATAATTTCATAAAATAAATAACTTGTTTTACTTAAATTAAAATTTTTATATTATAAAAATTCAACAACTAAATCCATCATTACAAAAAAACATCTATATTGATATCCACATTAAAAAATCACAAAGGATCCATTATATTCAAAATAGGTTTTCATTACATCATTGAAAACTCTCATTGAAAACGAAATGACCAAAAATACACACACACAACGATCAAGCATAATGGACAAACACCATATATAAAGAGGAATGCAACCAAATATAAATAATAAATGGTAAAATAAAAATTCATGTAGGGGAATAGATATAGATGAGTAATATATCATACTCCCATATATCAATAGCTAATCAAGATATAATGTTTTTTAATTGGAGTTATTATGGGTTCAATAAAATGAAAAGAACATAACCATATAAGATTGTTACATCCTAAGAACTAGATACCAACATGTGATAATGTTAAAACCAGAAGTCAACCAACTTCTCCATAGAATACTCATTGCAATTAAAACCCCTCATATTACATGTCCCTATCATGATGGATGGTCACAGGAAGTGTATCCACCAGCCTGGGTATCCATGACCAATAAAGTTTGTAAGGAAGAAGAATATTTTAACAAAATATAACCCACGAGGCATAACCATAACTAACCCACACCCTTAAAACCCAAAAATTAATAGAACCATATATATATATATATATCCACATCATAAACAAGATCATTCCTAGATAAGGGGATAAATATGGATCTCATAGATAGATTAAACCCTCATATGGGATGATATGGATAAATAACACACATATGGGGAGGATAAGTCAAAGGGGAAATAATGTTGTGTCTTTCACATAATCCATTTTAAAACGCAAGTTCTAATTGGTAATTTATCATAAAATATGGTTCAGAATTCCAATAAATTTCGGATTTTATAAAAAAACCATGCCTACAATAACCTTTCAAAACCACCCTTAAAAAATGGGTCTTCTTCGTTGTAATCCAAAACTACTATATAAGCCGTCCACATACAGTAAACCATTTTAAATAATCCAAAAATGAATTTTTAAAAGGTTAAAAAACATACCCATATCAAATCATGATTTAAAATCCAATAAGAAAACCCTTTATAAACTATTTTCAGTTCAACAGCTCTCTTTAAAACAAAACAATATTTTTAAAAAAAGTTCACTGATTGAAAATTCAAACTGGATCAAAATACAGAAATTACATATAAAACCATCACAAAAATCCACATGAAATTTTACACAAATCATAGTACATGAAAAAATTCTATTTGAAACACAAGAATATGATATTTTAAATATAACCCCTTTATGCCAAGATCAAAGAATAAGGAAATGGTTTTAAATCACAAGAAACATATAATATATATTAATAATTTCAATATAAATGAATTTAGAAAGCATAATAAAAATTTTAATTCCAAAATGAGAAATATTCATAAAAACCTACCTATAATAAGTGGAATCCAAGCTGAAACATTTCTCCATCAAGGGTGACTACACTCATAGTTATAGAAGTGGAGTCTAAAAATCCTATACCCAAAAAATCCACATTAAATCTACTTGAAACACTAAAAATGGGAACCAAATATCTATGTTTCAAGGAGAAAACCAAACCTAAGAAAAAGATATATTTAATGGAATAGAGAGAAATATGGGATGGAAAACCTCAACCCCAATTGGAAATCACCAAATATAGGACAATAATGAAGAGGTGAGGAATTAAAAGCTCCTGTATAGGCTCACAAAGGTGAGATGATTAATTTGGGGAATAAGAGGAGTGAAAACCCTCTAAATTAAAAAATTATATTTTAAAAAATTTAACAAAATTAAACACTTGGTCAAGACACACTGTTTGGATACAAAATATATTAAACTCTTCACTAACCAAGTGTTAGAAAAATCCTATAGTACAACCCCATCGTATGGTTCACCCAAGACACAAAATAGTTGAAAAAATATGCTCTAACCATGTCACTCAAAATTATCAAAAAATTGGACCCATATTTTACCAAAGAGTGCCCATGTCATGCACTACACCCCAAACATACTTGGAATCCTTTAAGGATTCTTCTAGTGGACTTAATGTTTTGGAATTAAACATGAACAAACCATTCTGAAAAACCATGAATATTTAAAAATGAACTAAAATGGATATTTATAAATAGATTATGTACATTTGTGAACCTTAACACTACATATGAGGAAACCACGAAAAAACTCACTTGTTCTAAGAAAAAACACCATGTAAAATAAATCATAACCTAAAAATAACAAAATGACACTATATAAAAAACTCCATCACATGTGGGTTTCCAGACCATCATTTTGAATTATATTTGTAAAGAAAATTTTGCTTCTATGTTATAAAAATAAAGGGAAATTTGAATATTTGGAATCAGTGTTATTATTAAGGGTAAAATGATAATTAATCTTACTGAAAGATCAAGGATATTTTGATCATTGATACATTTATCATGGGATAGGGTATTTTCCCAAGGTATATATTTTTGTGATATTACAAACCAGTTTAATTTTTCAAAATATATTAATATTTATTAACAAATTATTAATTAGTCCTTGTTTGTAAATGATTAAATAGTTTAAATAATGTTAATGATGGAAAATATTAATTTATTAATCACTCTAAAATGGGTTGTATTATCTCTCTGTGGTATTTCATTTTTTGAGCTATGGGTCCTCATTCAGACCATTTAATGGGTTTTCATTTAATATAGAAAATATTCTAAGTTATTTTATTATTACCTTCTCCTCCTATTCTCTCCCACATTTTTAATTAAGGGGAAATAATGTCTTCCCATATAACCCCACAAATCTAAGAGAGAGATTCAAGAGATAAGAGAGAGGGATTTTTAGGTCTTTATATCTTATAAAAAAAGATAAAAATAAGAATTAAAAATAAAAGTATATAAATGACTTTTTATTTTGGTTTCATATGACCCTTACATAAATTCCTATATAAAGGTAATTTTTTTACCATTATATAGGGGGGCCAACATAAGGGTAAGGCTCCACATAACATTACATAGAGATACCAATGTAAGTTTCTATGTACCCTTACCCAAGGTGTTTTTTATAATAATGAGGTTCTTCTTACCCTTATATAGGAATCATATGTATGATTAATAGTCTTAACACTTACACCCCCTCAACACTGATTAATGATAGTGATTAAAATATTTTTTGTAATATAAAAAATTTAGATTTTATCTCACATTCATAAAGAATTATTTTGAGGTATAAAGGGGGGTTTTGAGGATACTAATACATTAATTCTTCTAGTTATACTAATTGCGTAATTGACTATAAAATTAAATTTGAAATTGTTTTGTAAATATTTAATGTGTTGAAAATTTAATTAGGACCTCATATTGATGGATTATTTCTTTTCAAACATGGATGATATTCAGATAGGGTTTTCATCCTCCATGTTTAAAGGGAATAACATAAAAAATTATTTTAATGGAACTTAAAACATTCCAATTTAGTAAATTCACATTAATACGTGGATTATGATAATATGGAACACCATCATTGTTAATTTACATTCAATTTAAATAATTTTTTCTATGATATAATATGAAATTTTTTTATTTAACTTTCATGAAATAATGAATGTTTAGAAGCCCACAATAGAGTCTTATACACTAGTTTGATGCCACAAATATTTATGGTTGGGGTATTGATCATAGAAATTTTATACTTGGAATGGAGGGACTATGAAGGGTAAAATTTACGTAAAATAAATTGATGTATTGTCCCTTGTATAGGTTCCTAGAAACCGCCTTTTAGAAAGCGTGTATGGATAATATTTTTTGAATTAGTAGGACATCATTGAATTGTGATATTCCTTGTAGTCCTTGGGATAGTTGATTCAATAGTGGGGTGATTATTACATCCCCTTAATTATTTGAGAACCTATTTTGTTATCAAATGTGTATATTGTGTTAGGTTGGTTGCATGAGGACTGACATATGATGAATTAGGGAGTGAAGAGGGAATTAGGTTGTATTTATAGAGTAATTAAATTAGGTAATATCCAACGAGGTTAGTGATTTCATAATGCGATCATTATGGTTATGAGGGATGCTATTCCCTCTATGTGATGTTTTTTTCCTAGGAGTTGAAATTGAGATTTGGGATATCATACATGGCATTCATGATATGATGAGACTATTAGGACTCCAATGGGAATGAAAGATATATCTTAACACAAATCCTGAAATTGATGGGTAGTTTTTATTATGAACATTAGGTGTCACTAAAAAACTTGATTCCCAATGATGTATGTTTATGTGGTTATAGTAATGTGTAAAGAATTATGGAGGGATCCACTACTCATGTTTCCTTTAGAATTAATTCCTAGGATATCACCAAGGATTCATCCTTTTAGTCTATTTGGATTTCCTAGTATGACATCCTAGGAATAGAAATAATTCTTAAGGATACTTGATATCTCATGATTACTTCATAGAAATTATCATTATCCTCCATGCTACTATATTTCATAGGATTTCCTCCTAGGAATATACTTGGTACCTAGTATGATTGATTGCCTCAGATACCTAGGTTTTATCTTGATTCCTTATATATTGAATCCCATGTTTCACAGGTTCCACTATTTACTCATGATACTATATATGTACTGGTAGATTAACCAGGATTTGGATCTTTATGCCTGATACATAGTATATAAGGGATCACCTCCTTGTATTTGGTTTATGCTAGATAACACGGAATGCCCCTGATTCTACTTGGGATTTGATCCACATGTCGATATAAATTCCTATATTTGTACATAAGAATTTTAAATTATGTGAACACTATTTTGTATGATTGTTATGTGTGATCAGAGAACTCTAAGACAAGCTTTGGTAGGAATTAGAGATCATCAGTGTCACCTTAGAACATATCGATCGACTATGATTATTTATTTACCCTTCATAGATATTTTATTATTATGATCAAATCACAAGTGTGTGGGCTATATTATTAATTATGTTTGATTCCTATTTAGTGGTTCTATGCACATTTTAACTCACACACTACTGATGTGGCCATGTAACTTGGGTACTTGACTCAAAATCACTATTCACAAGTTGGATGATCCCCAGTGTTGTAATATCACACGATATAGCTTTAAGTATTTTTAGAAAATAGAATGGTAATTAGAAATGGGAGATTGATACCAACCTTATCAATTATTATTCAATATATTCTATACTTATGATTAGACTAGGGGTTATCACTTTAAAAATGTAGGTATGAGCATGTTTATGTATGACTGCTTGCTTTTATATTCATTTGATATAGTATTTCTCTCTTATTTCATTTTTGTACAATAACTATTTTTTATTATAGAGGTTTTCAGTTATTTATATTATTTATAAATATAACATGAGGTCATAGTCTCCCCATTATAACACCCTATAACCTTGTTATTATTTAGTGTCTTATTGTGCATAAGAATATGGACCCATGTTATTTTGACTCACCATCGGTGCAGATACTATCAAGCGGTCAAGGGTTGGGGACATTACAAACTTGTATTAGAGTCCTTTTTCCACATCCTTACACTTTATGATTCAATTAATAGAATTTTTTTTATAATTTTTTAGTAACTATAGATATATTTTCCATACATTTCTCAATTTTTTTTATTTATAAAAAATATGTGAATAGATCAAGAATTTGAAAATTTATTGGTAATTATATTTTTAACCCTTTAAAGTAAACTATAATATTTTTGTCATAAATTTTTTTATGTACCATATTTGGACTTTAAATTTCAGGATAGTATTACTGAAATTATTTTACAAAAGGTTCATTTTGACTATTATAGTTTAATCTCAAATATTTTTGGAGAAAATTGTCCATGAATTCAAACATGGACACTACCTAAAATTGTTTCCATAACATCTTCATTCAGTCATATCATGAACTCAAATTTATAATGTATATTAAAGATAATATTACCTTTAAATTATCTTTCTAAAAGGATAGATAGTTCACATGTTTTGAGTATAATATGAAGATTCAAATTGGATTAAAATATTTATCCTATTTTTTCCTTAACACTTATAACCTCTTATAACCATAGCATCCACTCCACTCATAAAATATATAATTTTCACATTTTAGGGGATATTTTAGGAATTAGGATATTTAAGGAAGATTATATGTGGTTTCATACTATTTATCTATGCATTGGAAGTGTTTTATCTCAGGAAACATAGACCCCTTTTACAATTACATATTCTTCTTCATTATGTTGAAACATTCCTTTATTGAAATAAAACTCTCTATTCATCTTTTTTATTTATTTTGTTATCTTAAATTTTCCTTTTTCATTAACATCTATGGTCTAAAAATAAATAGTAAAAATGATAAAGGGTTATACCCTTTCTAATACAATTCACATGAAATTTATTTCTTAAATGATTAATCCACACTTAAATGAGTATATTTTTATAGTAACAGACCTAATTATCACCTCCTTCAATGATTTATTTTGAAAATAATATAGATTTTATTTTTATAATAAAATATATGAATTAGGTATTAACTAAATTAAGTAATTAAAATGATAATAACTTTACCTATGAGGTCGAGTAATGTGTGGATTTTTAGAGCTCAATATTAATCAATAAAACTATAAAAATTTGGATTTATCTTTTACTATTCAATTATAATACCCAGACCAAATTATTCATCATTTATAGAAATTATTTATCCCCTAGTTAACCATATAATGTATTTTATCCAAGGATCAACTATTAATGTAGGGTGATAAGATTTCATTTTCCAAAGTTAGCATGAGGTTTAGTTCATTTCATCTTAGTTATTGTGTCGTTTTACATAGGGGTTGGAAGTTGATGAATTAAGGGATTATAAAAAAATATATTTTTAAATTAAAAGGTTAATATTTTTAGTTCATTAAATTACTATAATTATACTAATTACACCATCTAAAAAATATTTCTCAAAAAATAAACATCATATTTTTTTATAAATTAATTTTCAAAAAAATATTATTTCTAGATACTACTTATTTTGAAAACATAATATACCCAAAAATAATTTTTTATATATTTTTTATTTTATTTTGTTTTCATAAAACCTTTAATATGTTATTAAATGTACCATATCCTTAAAAAGGAAATTTGGTCTGGAACTCTATGACACCTCAGTACTAAAAATTTCATATACTATTATAGAGTTTTGGATAAGTAACTTCAAATTGGAATCACTTAGTAGGAGGATAATATATTCTCCAACCAATTAAGGGTATTTTTTATTTATTTATTTCATATCATATTATTTTTCCTTAATTTATATTTCTGAATGTTTTTTCTTTAGACTATAAATTTAAAAGAATCTAATATACTCTTGTATACTTCTATTATTTTCTCTTTTATTTATTTATAAAATGAACTCATACCATGGATATATTTGATATAGATAGTAATATTGATTATAGATTTAGGTAATAAATAAAAATGGTTTTCCCTATGGGAAGTGTTGAAATTCAAAAAATTAGGGAATTCCTCAATTTTGCGTCATTGAAATTGGAAGCACATCACCATCAAAAATAGAACACAAACAAATGATTGAAAATAATAATCATAATATTAATATAACCATTCAACATTGGGATACACAATCTAATAATTATAACTAACACATATTTACTAAATAAATCAGTAATATGGATTTCAATTAAATCCATGATTATTTCCATTCATAGAAACTTCCATGGCCTCTCTAGTGAGAATACTAAAAAACAAATAAAACAATTCAATATGGTCTTCATAATGTTGAGACTAGGAATTTCATTAAAGATAAAATAAAAAAAGATCATTCCAATAATCACTTGATTGAACTACATAATATTTTTCATATTAGTTAGATCTTCAAGATGAAAACATTTGGAATGATAAGAAATAACCTTTCTTGAATAGATTGTTTTCATCATCAAAAACCACTTCCATTCCGAAATTAATTTCATGGATCAAGAATGAATAAGGGAAGTAAATATATGTGTATTGGAAGTACATTATAAAGTTTTGTATGGGATTATTTCATATATATATATATATATATATATATTTGATAAAATCTTCATATAGTACTTCTTTGAGGGACCCAAACCTATAGGGATGTGCCTAGAGTATTGCACTGAAGTATGAGATTTGGTTAACAAAACACATGTAGTTATACATGTTTTGATTGGAACGATGGATAAAAATCCCAATAATTTAGAGATAAAATTATACCACTAGTTTTATTAGTACATAAAGTTATTCATTCTTAACATGAAAATAATTTAATTAATATTATGTTTGATTAAATAATCAGTTTGGAGAGATGAATTTCATTAGATAAAAATAAATTTAAACCCACTTTAGTGAGTACTTGTGTATTTTTTATTTGAACTATAAATTACTACTGATTTGTTTCCCCCAATTACTAGTAACAAATGATTGGGGAACCATATTTCTATTTAGATAATCTTATAAGAAAAAAAAACCACATCCCTATATGACATGTGATCATTTCACTCATACTTATAAACTTGGATTGAAAGATATCCTAAACAAGAATTATATCCCTGCTAGATATCAAAGGCCCCATTTAAACAAATATTCCAACATACACCACCTTACCAATATGGTTTTCAACAATAATAGAAGATATTTTAAGTGAAATAATTATAAATTCAACCACAATAGGGTTCATCCCAAAAAAAATACAATACAGTAATGATGATATTTTGAAAAAATGAAAAATAAAAATTACAATTTAAAGTTTTATGGTTTATTATTTAAGGATTGGGGACATAACTAAGAAAGAATTCCATTTATGACTTTGAAATATTAAGAATGATCTTTGGAAATATTCCATCATATTCTTCTATAAATACTAACCAGAATGTTTGTTTTGTTAAAAATTTATCTGATAATAAACTTTCCAATACATCTGACCCTATTAATATTTTTTTTCTAACAATAGAAAATCTTTATTCAAGACAATTTAATGATAAGAAAAACAAGAAATCCAATTGGATTAAAAACATTGATTACTATCCTAATAAACCCATTATATTTATAAATATAGTTTTAAAAACCAACAATATGGATAATGTATAAATTCAGAAGGATTTTTTGATACATTAATGCATGTTGGGATCAATATCCCACTCCAGGAAGAAATAATTAAAATTTCAAGGTTTTCTATGTTTTAGATTGATTTCTGAAAAAGTAAAATCATGATAAAGAGAAATGAACATGTCAACCTTTTTAGGATTTTCTTATCACTCATTACACTCACCATTAGAATACCAATAACTTTTGGGGAACATAGTACACTTCGTTTTGTATACACATTAAGTAAGTTGCATTTCACTAGTTCTTTTTTGATTTGGGTGCCTCCATTAATGCTATGTTTCACTCTATTTTAGCTTCCTTATAGAATGTAAAACATAATCCAATGAGGGTGGTGGTGTAATTATAAAATAGATACATGGAATACCTTATAGTACTACTCAGGTATGTATAAGATCATATGAGAGATGTGATCTATCATTCTATTTTTTACATCCAGAATATGGGGAATGATCAAGTATGTTCTCATAATCCCATCATTCATGGTATAATATTTATAAAAAATAACAAGAAATTTATAAATATCCTTATGTTTAAACATTCTATAATGTTTTTTATGAGATCATAATATTCATTATTTTTGACTCCATGAAGACCCCTTCAAAATAACATTTAGTTATGTTGATCTCCCATTATGATCTATCTATTAATGATTGTCCCAATTTTTTTTTCAAATTTCCCAGAAAATGATCATTCAATTATTAAGGTTATTTGAAGTATGAGTTTTGGGTTGATGTCTCAAAATATTTCAATGCATATTTTTATGGTCAAACCACTCTCAATTTTTTTGTTTTATGGATTATTATTCTGATTTTGGGAATATACTTCTTGATTATTGAATAGTTATTGATTTTACCAATGGATTTGATGAATTGGGAGACAATTTTGAGGATGTATGTTTATATCATAAGCAACATTCTGTACATATCTTGGTTCCTAATACATTTCAATTAATACTCCACCCACCGAAACTGGAACATACACCATTACCATAAAAATTGAAATATCCATACATATTGAAAGATGACAATTTATTGTTATTATTATTAATAGTTTCCTTTGTAAACAGAAACATAACATTTAAACGTTTTGATGGATAATATTAGGTAAATTGGGTGGGAATTTCTATTCATGTTGGATATTATCCATTCTATTTCAATTTATATTATACTTTTAGATGATGGGTATAAAATAATTAGTTAACCAAAAATACAATTTAATCCTACACAATTAGACATTTTAAATAAATATGTTGAAAAGTTACTTTAAGAAGGTATCGTAAATCCCATGTTGTACTCTCAGTGGGTAAGCTATGTCAAGGTTGTACCAAAGATTCTTTTCACTAATGTTACAAATTAAAATGACGTGTTAGTTACAATTACTGTTCAAAAACGTTAGAGAGTTTGTATAGATTATAATAAACTAATTAAATCCACCCATAAGAATAATTTACACATTCCCATCACTGAAAATATGTTTAATAGAAATGATGTTTGTTCACACTATTATTTCATCGATGGTTTATTTGGCTATTATAGGTTACCACTGTGGAAAATGACTATGAGAAGAAAAAATTTTGATTAATGTTTTGTATAGGATTTTACATAGACTATTTGATTACCCAATTACCATCTAAATATTCATATAAGTTAAATAGTCAAACTTAATTTAGAAATTCGTGGAGGTATTTTTGGGTGACTTTACTATGTATGGATCCTCAATAAAATAGGGTCTCTCCTTCTACCAATTTTTTTTATGTCAGTATACTACAATATTGTGGTTTTAAATGTTAAAAAATATAATCCACGGTGAAAAAGGGTATTATCCAAGGTCATTAAGTTTAAAATAATTTCAATGGGTTTGAAATATCTAAGGTTGATATTTTTTAATCCCTTTTATATCCTATATGTGTGTTTGTGTTGTGAATTATTTATTTGGAAATATTGGTTTTTATAAATACTTCATTAGATGTTTTAGTAATATCATTCTAAAATTATCCTAATTTTATAAAAAATATGTCAAAATCATTTATTATGATTCATTGAGGGAACTATTTTTGGAGCTAAAAAATTAACTCACCACTCCACCAACCCTACACCCCCACCATGGGAGCATCAATTTAACCTTATCTGTGATACTTCAAACATGATAGGTGGATTGTTTATATCATAGAGGGTGGGGTGACTCCCACATGTATTCACCTATGCTTTGAGGAAATTGGATTTATCCCAAAAAACTAAACAATAATTGAAAAATAAATTCTTTCTATAATAAATTCTTTAAATAAATTTAATTCTTATTTCTTGTAATTGAAAGTATTTTTTCTAATCATGCATATTTGATGTACATCCCCAAGAGTCAAAATAAAAATCCTAGAATTATCCTTTTAATTATCATTATTCAGGACTTTTAAATTTAAATAATGTATAAAAAGGTTAAAAAGAAATTTGTGGAGGACAATATGAGTAGGATCAATCACACAATAAGAGAAAACCCCTTGTACCAATTTAAAAATTTCCACACATTTCTTGATGATCATCTTTATACACTCCCAATAGAAACATTTCAATGAGAAAAGGGAAGTGTCAATATACCATATTATTCTATGAGATTTTTAATATGTGGGGAATTTATTTTATGGTTTTCCATCCTAGATAATTCTATTTCTTTTAAGTTCCGATTATTACTGATTATGATAGAAATATTGTGGAGCCTAAGGCCACCTGTACTGATTCTTCTCATGCTATGATGTAAATTTTTAGGACTAATTTTTTTATTGGTTGGAAATATTAAAGGTATTTATTAGGGATCAATGGTAAAAAAATTTAAAATAATATCTGTAATACCATTTTCACCAATATTGGTTAACACAAAAAAACATATTCTCCTTATATTCCAGAAACAAATGGTCAGTCTAAAGTATCAAATCAAGAATTAAATTAGGTATTGTAGAAAACCATTATATTAAATATAAAGGATTATAGAATTTTCATGGATGATGAAATTTTGAAATATATGATGTAATACAAGTATACCATTAACATGTGATCATTAAATATTGTATTTATGAAATCATTCTATCTCCCCATAGAGTTTGATAATCGAGAACATTGGTCCATAATAAAATGTATCATGGATTTATCCATATTAGTAGAATAAAGGAAGAATAAAAATCAAGTGATTGAAGAGATTTTATTATTATCAAATAAGTACATATGGCTCTAAAAAGGGTGAAAAATGGTTCCCATGATGGGATAATCTAAAAAAAGAGTTTCATGGGGGAGAAAAATTCATT